>CM042160.1:54482494-54497494 GCA_023376005.1 Doryteuthis pealeii | reverse complement strand
TTATTTTCGGGAATTAAGAAAAATGTTTAATTTCATTATCCTTCTCTTGTGTGTATCTATTTACCCAACCCCTCCAGACCAATTTTTAAAACGAATTTTGTTGCATAATCTATGTGGTTGCATAGATTATTGACAAACACTTGTAGAATAAGGGGTCATTGGCCTTCGAATCAGAACGTAGACGGGCAGGTTTCCGTGGAAGAAAAAAAAACAAACCGTTGGTAAAGGCGGGAATCTCGCACGTCACGTGATTTGACTAGTTAGCTAACCTGTTTCAACCAAAATGCGACGCAGTGTAGACGTGTGACTGGGATAAAATAAAGCTTTGATCAAAGACAACAAGTCTTGTTAGTTAATTATGCATGCCCTTAGTTAGAAGAAGATAAGAAAAATCTAGACGACAAGAACTAAGATAGAAAGAAGTAAAGGAAACAGCCCTAGACGATCAGAGATGGCTGAACGGAAGAAGATAGAATGAAGAACAAGTAAGTCACACGACGCTATCTGTCTCTCTCTCTCTCTCTCTCTCTCTCTCTCTCTCTCTCTCTCTCTCTCTCTCTCTATCACATAAGAACACTCTTGTTATGTTCCCACAATAGCATTGTAACAAGTTTAACAGGTTTGAATTCAGAGTTTTCCTTCTCCTAGACAGGTTGCTATACCAAGGTTAAAGAGCCAAGACTGTCCCTACTATTTACTCACAGCTGGGGGCTGGTTTTTGGTTTGGTTTGGTTTGTTTTACGACATATCAACCTTGGTGGGTCATTTAATGCCGACAAAGTTTTGAAATGAATTCATTCTTAATGGATACTCAATTTTTTTTATAAACTCATATGGGTTTTTTATTTAACCCATTGATGGGACTCTAACAAGTACGTCCACTCCGGGTCAGAGTGGACCAGTTAGCAATGGTGATGACGGGGTGCGCTGGAGCTGAGAATAGTTAGATTCATATTAGGTATTAGCCTTATGTAAAATGTAAATCGCCTCGTCTAGGATTTGAACTCGGATAGCCGTTTTCACTTCCTACGACGATAACCATTACAGTACGGATACCTCCCAAATGACAAACCAACAATATTTCATTTATAAACTGACCTTGTTTTGCCTCATTCAGTGGCGGAGGGGGGGTAAACCTCCTAGATCAATTGCCATACCAAGGTTAAAGAGCCCAGTCTGTCCTACTATTTACCAGGAGAGGAGAATTGTTGGATTTATATCTTGGTTGGTACCGGGTATATGGTTTTGTCCTTCTCTTAGACTGGTTGCACCGATAGCCGAAATTATCCAACTATTTTACCCATTTCTAGAAGAAGATATGGGTTCAGTGAATTGAAAATAGACTTGACCGGAATTGGAACTCGGCTCACCGATACCGATTTCTCTGCCTATAACCAATATGCCACCCGAATGCACCAATAGAAAAGCTTATAACTACAAAAGTATTTTAAAAAAAATAAATCTCAAATACTAATCTCAAACGATTATGGCTGTTTTAGTTCTTATATTGATCTCCCCACCTCCCACCCCAAAAATCTTTATTGCACAAGAAATCAATAAATACCAATATTCGGTTTTTGTACGATTGATTTTTTACTATAATTTATACTAGCAGGACCTGTGGATATACCACAGTATGATTATTACAACGTTTGATATGTTTACTTTAGAGTTCGGTTTAGCTCAGTCGATAGAGCGTCCGCCAAGGAACCACAAGGTTCCCGGTTCGATACCGGCCCTGGCAAACTCAACGTATGAGTAACACAGGGATCTGTGCGGCAAAGTAATGAGCTAATGGTAGGTGTGGCGCTCCACTTCGAACGCAAAATCAATCTCCTTGGTCTAGCGCTAGTGAAAAGGGGATAGACTCCCTTGCTGTCTGGCCGATACCAACTTTAGGCCACTCCGACGACTGTATTTATTGCTAAATATTTCAATATGTAAAAAGTATGATAATCTTGATTTAACTCAATAAAGTCAAATCTCTCTCTCTCTCTCTCTCTCTCTCTCTCTCTCTCTCTCTCTCTCTCTCTCTCTCTCTCACACACCACACACACAATTTTTCTTTCTTTCATTCTATTCATTATGGTCGATTGAAACAGATTAATGTTATCACCCCCTCTCTCTATCGTTCCCATACTCTCTCTCTCTCTCTCTCTCTCTCTCTCTCTCTCTCTCTCTCTCTCTCTCTTATTATCTTTTTCTGTGTAGCATGTCCTTTTCTTGCCTTTCTTTCTTCATCAGGAAAATGGAATGGTCCATTATTTAGCTGAGGTGATGACACTCATAAGAAATAACAATAAGCAACACCAGATAATCAGCATTTACATTTTTGCATTTCATCTTGGGGAATTTGGGCAGTATCCTTTCTAACCAGAGAGTGTTACAAGATGAAAACGGTCGGAAGATTAAGGAACAAGCGTATTAATAGTTAAGCCCAGCCCATTTGTTTGTTTCGTTGTCGGTGATATTATTCACATCAGCCAAGTGAGAAATAAGATGTCGGATGCTTACTTTGGCTTGAAGTTCTTCGGCCTTCTCAATGGCCATCAGCCTTTCGTATTCATCTAAAACAATCCTTTCATATTCATTAGCCTCACTGACGGTCATCTGGAAATGTGGTAAGAAAATGAAAAGAGTTAATTGAAAGGGAAGCTAAAAGAAAGAAAGAAGGAAAGAAAGAAAGAAGGAAAGAAAGAAAGGGAGGATGGAAAGAAGAAAACAACATGTCAAAAAGAGAAAGAAAGGAAGAATGGAAGGAAGAAAATAGCCTGTCAGAGAAAGAAAGAAAGAAAGAATGAATGAATGAAAACAACATATATCAGAAAAAGAAAGAAAGAAAGAAGGAAAGAAAGAAAACATATATCAGAGAAAGAAAGAAAGAAAGGAAGGAAGGAAGGAAGGAAGGAAGGAAAATTTGTCAGAGAAAGAAAGAAAGAAAGAAAGAGAAACAAGGAAAGAAATAAAATAGAAAGGTAGGAAAGCAGGAAGAAGGAAACAACATATGTTTGAGAAAGAAAGAAAGAAAGAAAGAAAGAAAGACTGAAAGAAAGAAAGAAAGAAAGAAAGAAAGAAAGAAAGAAAGGGAGAAAGGGAGAAAACAACATATATCAGAGAAAGAAAGAAAGAAAGAAAGAACGAAAGAAAGAAAGAAAGAAAGAAAGAAAGAAGAAAGAAAGAAAAGAAGAAAAGAGAAAGGAAGGAAGGAAACATCATGTGTCTGGGAAAGATAGAAAAAAAACATATGCAAGAAAGAAAGAAAGAAAGAAAGAAAGAAAGAAAGAAAACAACATATATCAAAGAAAGAAAGAAAGAAAGAAAGAACGAAAGAAAGAAAGAAAGAAAGAAAGAACGAAAGAAAGAAAGAAAGAAAGACCCCCCACCAAAAGTAAACTTGCGTAGCTCATTCTAACGTTTTATATTATATTCACTTACCAATCCAACTTTGACGATATCTCGAAGAGCATCTTCGAATCTTTCGAAATTGCCCGTTTCAAGAAGATAAGTCGCCATGACCTTAGAAGATTTTTGTAGATCTTTGATGTCTTCGTCGAGACTGGATTCATCGGATTCTTCACTGGAAACAATAGACGGCATATTCTGAAATTGACAAAAGACATAGGTTAATAAATAATCAGTAACAAAAAAAAAAAAAGAAAAGAAAACTCACTAATTCCAGTTTGATGAACTTTACCGAAATACAAGGATCATTCAATTATAAATGGAAGTATAATTGTTTTTGGTTTTTTAATCATTAGTATTAGGAATATTTGAAACTATACAACTGTATGCAACAAATTATTATTATTATTATTTACTCCTGTTGAGTTTTCACATCAGCATTAGCTGATGGTCTTTCACTGGAGTCTGAGTGACAGCAAGTCTCCTCAGGTCTCCAGGACTCTTCTGAGTATTCTGGCAGATTGCAGCAGTGCAGTGTTCTGAATGGTTTCAATCCTTCCTCTGATTTCCAAACTTTCCAAACCTTTTTCCAATCCTTTTGGGACCGTTCCAAGTGCACCAACTACAATTGGTATCACTTTGACTTTCATATTCCCTAACTTTTTCAGTTCTCTGGCAAGGTCCAGATATTTGTCCATTTTTTCATTTTCCTTTAGCTTCACCCTGTGATCTGCTGGAAGTGCAAAATCCACCAGTTGGCAAGTTCTTTCTTTTTTGTTCATCAACACTAGGTCTGGTTGTCTTGCTGGGATAAGGTGATCCGTTTTTATTTCAAAGTCCCAGAGAATTTTATGTGTTTAGTTCTCAAGAACAGATTCTGGTTTATGCATATACCGTTTTGTTGTATGGTCAAAATTTGATTTTTATTATTTAAAAAAAATATTATTATTATTATTATTATTATTATTATTATCTATTTATAAGGAGTGTGCACTGTACAACTTTACAGACAAAACTAGGGCCTTATAAAGTGTAAATTCAATGACATTATCTCTAATTTGTTTATGCTTCAAGTATTGATATTCAATACAAAATTTCAATCAGATCTATTTTGACCCTTAGGTGGGAATAGACCCATGGAGTCAGACCTTTGACCCCAACTCCTCTTATTTTAATTAAGTTATTATAGCCTACAAATGAATATAAAACCATGATTTTTAATAATCTATCTATAAGGAGTGTGCACTGAATAACTTTACAGACTAAACTAGGGTCATGTAACATTTTGTCTTATATATATTTACCAACTCCTCCGCACGAGCAGGATGTGACACAAGGTCAATTTCTTAAGCGGAGTTTAACAGGTTTGAATTCAGAGTTTTCCTTCTCCTAGACTGGTTACTTAGCCATGGTTAAAGAGCCCAGTCTGTCCTGCTATTTACCCATAGCTGGAGGGAGAATTGAATTAATATATTTCCCAAGGGTATTAGCATAATGTGAAATACAAACAGCTTCGTCCAGGAATTGACCGACGAGTCAATTTATTATGACTTTAACCATTAGACCACACGCCTCCATATCATTTCGTCTTATAAGTTGTCTCTTGAATATTTGTTTGTCCGTCTATTTTCGACATTAACCCTTACCTTTTTGGAAGCCATTACTCCTGATTCTGACCCTTCATCCTCATCTTCCTCCTCTCGGCTGCTGTCATCATCAGTAAACGTCTCATGAATGTCTTCTGATGGAATGTCCACTTTCGTGATGGCTGATACCTTCGGAGTTCCGTTGGCCTTATTTTCCGACTTTAGCGTTTTACGTACTGAAGCCAGAACGTCGCCATTGTCAGCATTCACCACTAAAACACAAAAACAAAACAAGAAAAATTTTAGATAAAACCTGGTTACTACTGAGCAACATATATATATATATATATATATTTACTTTAGGAATCGCGTGGTGTAATGGTTAAAGTCATGGGAAATGGACTCGTCCCCCCGAGTTCAAATCCTGGACGCGGTAATTGAATTTCACTTAGCGCTAATACCCTTGGGAAAGGTACGAATCCTACTCTCCTTCCAGCTATGGGTAAATAGCCTTGAATAGTCAACCGGTCTAGGAGAAGGAAAACTCTGAATTCAAACCTGTTGAACTCCGCTTAAGAAATTTACATTGTGTCTTATCCTGCTCATGTGGAGGGGTTGGTAAATATATATATATATATATATATATATATTTACCAACCCCTCCACACGAGCAGGATGTGACACAAGGTCAATTTCTTAAGCGGAGTTTAACAGTTTTGAATTCAGAGTTTTCCTTCTCCTAGACTGGTTACCTAGCCATGGTTAAAAAGCCCAGTCTGCCCTGCTATTTACCAATAGCTGGAGGGAGAATTGGATTCATACCTTTCCCAAGGGTATTAGTGCCTTTTGAAATGCAAACAGCTTCACCAAAGAATTGAACTCGGGTTGACGAGTTCATTTCCTACAACTCTAACCATTAGACCACGCGCCTCCATACTGAGTAACTTATAAAGGAATGATGTCTAGTCGTCTAGATAGCACTCTAGACGAGGATCAAATGAAAACTTAATCTTCTGAAAAGTTCCTATAATGACATATTTGCCATTGATGTCTTTTTTGACGAATGGGATACAAGCACTGCAACATCGATGGAAGAAGTCGCGCGGATAGGATGGGAATTATTTTTAAGAAAAACTTGTGTGTGTGTGTGTGTGCGTGCGCGCGCGGGTGTGCGTGTGACTATACTGCGATAGTTTGAAAGAGAGATAAAGAGAAAAAGTGAGATATGATAGATAAATAGGAAGATACTAAGATAAACCCGAAGAGACACACACACACACACATATATATATATATATATATATATATATATAGATAGATAGATAGATAGATAGATGTACTTTTTACTACGAGAGATTAAGTGGCTTTATGACTAAAGACGATGATCTACGCTAATCCCGACCTTTCTGGGGATTAGGATTGATTCATCTAATAGCTAGACAACTAAACAGACTGATAGATAGATAGATAGATAGATAGATAGATAGATAGATAGATAGATAGATTAACTATTTACGGATGTCAAGGTCTAAGTAGCAATTTAGACGACTGATCGAATTTCAAAGACGGTATCTAATTTATTCACCGAGCTGCTCTTCTAGAAATTACGCGTTGTTTTCAAAAGGTATCGAAACTGAAACTGTATTTTCCCTGGCTACCGAGAATGAAACATTAATTTTCATCAAAATATTTCCCCTGGTATTCAACAAACTACTCAGTTTGCAGTCCGTTCGGCTAGAAACCACAAGGTTCCTGATTAGATACCGGCCCTCGCCAACTCAGCGTACGAGTAGCACAGGGATATGTGCGGTAAAGTAAGGAGCTGGTGGTAGATGTGGCGCTCCACCTCAGACGCAAAAACAATCTCCTTGGTCTAGCGCTAGTGAAAGAGTGATAGACTCCCTCGCTGACTGGCTGATGCCGACTTTAGGCCACCCCGACGACTTTACTTACTACTATTATGTTGGCGTATGTGATTTTACAAGCATTCAGTGTTATTCAGACAGAACCTCAAGTTACAGAAAAATAAAAGAAAGAAATACAAGGTGAACAGAGTTATTTTTTTGAGATGAGAACAGAGCCCGAGGTTACAGTGACCTGAACGTTGTGTCCATATACAATAAAGATGAGGACAGCAGTCCGAAATATCATAACTATTCGTGAACAGTGGGTGTATGGACAAGTATGTGTGAGTACGTTTGTGCATATATACGTGCGTACGCGTGTATGTGTATGTATATGCGTACGTGTGTGCACGCAAATGCGCACCTGCTAAACACACGCGCACACGGCCAGGTTCCCTATATTATACCACTGCAGACTTTAATCGGCTTATGGGATTTAAAAAGGTTTATTTAAAAACACAACCGTCTTGTGGGGAAAACTGTTTGCGTCGATAAAATTGTTTGGAATTAAAGAAAAAAAAAGGGAGAAAGAAAAAGTTTAAGTGTTGTGGAAAAGGTTGGGTGGGGGGTGTTGGGCAAGATTGTGAGTGGGTCGATAATAATCGATAAAAAAGGAGAGATAGAAAGAAAAAAAAACGCAAAAATCAAAGTGATTAAAAATGTGTCGAGTTTAATAGGTTGGTATGTCGGTCAGTATGGACAAATATGGCGGGTAAGGCGAAGTGTGAAAGGTACATATGTACGTAAAAAAATAGATAGATAGATAGATAGATAGATACATACATACATACATACATAAGAAGAGAGTGAAATATATAGATAAATAGATAGATTGATATTAAAACTCTCTCTCTCTCTCTCTCTCTCTCTCTCTCTCTCTCTCTCTCTCTCTCTCTCTCTCTCTCTCAACTTCGATGATATAGCGAGAACCAGTGCTTTCAACGTGCTGAAGAGCAAGTAACTGAAATGAACAATTACAAACTGGTTTGGAAAATCATTATCATCAAGTCATGCCGACAGCACGGATCACCATGAAACTTCCTTGCCACCTGTCCCTATCGGCCATTGCATATGGAATGTCCGCTGCACAGCATCTAGTGTCCGTACAGCGCGGATCAATGTAGATGTTTGCTGGTCGACCAAAACTCGCGTGTCAATGAATAGTTGCCCATAGGAGGTCATTTATTAGCTCGTCCTTACTTCTCCAGCAGTATCCAGCGTGTTTTGTTTGTCTTACTTTGATGGCTTTGTGCGATAGGAGGCAAGTGGCCGAAGAGCTGCTCTTTTGTGAGGTGCTGCTCTTTTGCGAGGTGCTGCTTCCAGGATTTGTTCGACGGCGCGCAGTATCCTTGTACAGTTCCTATCTAGATTATTCTCCGAGCGTTTTGTTGTGGTGCTGTTATAGAATAGTACTGATACAACTACAGATTGGAAAAGTTATATGTGCGATCAGATTTCGATATGGTCAGAAAGAAAAAGAGGAAAACAAGGGCTTACCATTTTTGGACGTCTGAACGACCTTTTCTTTTTTCCCGTTTTCCTGAACGACTTTAATGTCCTTGGTCGTTTGGAACAAGACATTGCCGGCTTTATCCTTTTGCAATTCTGAAAGTACAAAATAAAAATAAACACGTAAAGATTTATAGATTTACTAGAAGCGACTACCCGACATTGCCTGGGTAGAGGGGTATAATAAAACGTTAGTCTTGCAGATCCATTGATTGTTTTGGTCTTACATAATTGATTTGTTTATGTTTTAATCACAAAACCTACCAATGACTTTCCCTTCTCTTACTAATCAAATGCTAATTTTTAAATATCTTCCCAGATATAAATAAAATATTCATTATTTTTTTCACAAAACGCAAGCTCTTGTGATAGTGAATATGTATATATATTTACTTTATCATTAATTGTTTTATTTTCGTAGTTCCTTCCGGACATACATACATACACACAACTGCTCTTTATATATGTATAGATTGTTTTCCCTAAAGCAGGATTTCTTAATTTACTCTCGCCCAAACATGTGACACTAAGTCGAGTTTAAGATTAGGATCCTCCCATGCTTGACCGAGAGCACTACTAACAAATAGCTTAGCTCCGTCGGCATTCCTTTGTCATGGCACCTTATTCATCAGGTAAACCTGAATCACTCTAAGACGAGGAGGCAAGTTGTAGGGTGGCTTCTTCTAAAGCTAAGCTCATCTATTATAAGAGAGACCTCACCCAAATGATGCAATTTTACTGAGTCAGTAAAAAAAGTCGTCGGGGCGGCCTAAAGTCGGTATCAGCAATTCAGCGAGGGAGTCTATCCCCTTTTCACTAGCGCTAGATCAAGGAGATTGTTTTTGCGTCTGAGGTGGAGCGCCACACCTACCATCAGCTCCTTACTTTGCCGCACAGATCCCTGTGCTACTCATACGCTGAGTTGGCGAGGACCGGCATCGAACGAGGAACCTTATGGTTTCTAGCCGAACGCTCTACCGACTGAGCTATACCGAATGGATATTCTAGTCAATAAATCAAAACCATCAGGTTCAGTTTAGTGTCATACTCAGGACGTCGGAGAGGCCCCTTCCGATCAATCGGCTGGTCAGGTCAAGCCCTAACACCTATATGATTGCCCCAACCCTATTGCCCTTATGGCAAACCCCAACACTTTTTATCATATGGGCGCTATAAGGCGGTGGCTGAGGGTCTACATGTCCTGGGAATGATGTTAAACTCTATCTGATGATGAGGTTCCAGTATTGGAGGTTTGGGGAATGTGGAGCACCCCTTCATCACCATTGCTCCCTGGTCCACTCTGACCCGGAGTGGTAGTACCTGTTAGGGTCCCATCTATAGGTTAAATAAAAAAATGTGTTTATATTAAAAAAAATTGAGTATCCATTAAGAATGACTTTATTTCAAAACTTTATCGACATCAAATGACCCACTGAGGTTGGTATGCCGTAAAACAAAACAAACCAAACCAAAATTATCTAAAAAAAAACCTCTGAGCTAATTTTTTCTATTTATCTCATAGATGCGATCTTGCAGGTTCTATCACTCTAAGTCAGAGTGCACCTGGGAGTAATAGCGATGAAGGGGCACTCCACACTCCCAGAGCTCCAGAATTTGACCTTAACCCTTAGATGCAGTTTAACGTTATGCCTAAGACACTAGCACCCCCCCAGCCACCGTTTTCGAGCACATATATGATAAAACGGGCTGGGGTGCCACAAGGGCAACAGGGTTGGGAAAATCATATAGGTGCTAGGACTTACAAACCAAACCAAATACTCAGGACACACCTTGTTTGTTTGTTTGTCTTTTAGCGAGAGGTGGGGTCTTATCCCTCAGCAGAGGATACATAGTGTATCTTTAATCCCCGCCGACAGGGTTGTGGTTAACGATCATTTGCACGTGATTGTGAGGACTATGCATTAATGAATAGTTCAAAGGAAACATTAATTGATTTTCATTTTGGATCTTCTGTTTTTAGTCTCTTTTGTCATATCCGATTCTAATATTAGACAGTCGATTGATTAATTTGATTGAACCAATGAATTTAATCAATCCTTCATCAAAGAGTCCGAGCCGTTCAATCAAGTAAGACTGAAACCGGTTGATAAGTCGGATTGTATCTCTTATCATAATGGAGATTCGGTGTCTGTCTGTCTGTCTGTAACCGAAACTACGTCACGGCTTGGTTTACGGTCAAGTCACATCGAAAGCACCGGTTCCCACTAGATCACCGAAGTTAAGCAACGATGCAGCACTTAGATGGGTGACCATTTAAGTAAAAGCAAATACTGCAAGAAACCTAAAATCAAAATGACATGATTCGGCATTAAATGACCCGAGGAGAGTTGATATGCCGTAAAACAATACCAACCAACGTCACTGCTCACGTCACAATACCCTCACAAAATGCGAAAGTTTTTCAATGAGTATTTAATTTAATAGTGAAAATCATTAACACATAGAATAAATCTTATTTATTAACCATGTATCTATGAAAATCTGAGTTAGATTTGCTTCAAAACAGCCTATGTTTTTAGTGCGTTTAAAATCCAGCATATAAGAAATAAAGGCTTACATAATATATGGTATGGTTAATTTGCATACTGGTTTTGACAAAACCGAGTTTAATAAATAATTACTTGCTATTATTGATCTCTAATATTATTGTCTTCTCCAACGTATTAAAATCAAAATGATATATAGAAACGATTTAAGATATAATTAAAATAAGTGTAAAATAAGAGTTAGTCTTTCTAATTTGATATATTAATATATATATATATATATATATATATCAGCCATTATCTATCACTGTCTTCATATCTATCTATCTATCTCAGTCCCCCCCTCTCTCTCTCTCTCTCTCTCTCTCTTTCTCTCCTCTCTCTCTCTCTCTATCTACTCCATAATGTGTTAAAGTTCAACATAGTTGTCTTCCCCTGATAAGTTCACTATAAATACTAAAGAATCTCCTCTTTAACTGGACCAATTGAAAAGTTATATTGATTAAATGTTGTGTAAAGCAAGTAAGTTGTTCGTATTTCGCGACACTATATATATATATATATATATATATATATATATATATATATATATATATATATATATATATTGGTCATTAGCTCACTAATCATGACGCTACGCATGGCGCTCCAAGCAAAAGTGAGGGTGGTGCCAAAAATAGCACAAGCTTCGATCTATTATTTCCGTATATGCCTATTATTCTGCAATGTGCACCGAGAAACATGGATATCAGGCGTTCATGAATAGTCATTGCCTGTTGCTAGGTAACAGGCTTTATACGCATGCGTTCTGACATTTACTACCGGATACACAGGTTTTTAAAAAAAAAACTATTTCCGGTAGTATTATATTGATTAGTTCATGAATTTTTACTCACTCTCCTTAAAGTTATAATTTAATAAAAGAACTATATATTAATACTCGTGCTCTTTAATTGTACGACCGTTATAATCATGCAACACTCTCTGGTCAAAAATGAGACCGACCTAATCGTCCAAGATGAAATGCAAAAATGTAAATCCTGATTATCTGGTGTTGCTTATCCGCCGAATTCTTATTTCTTGTAAGTTTAATCACCTCAGCTAAATAATGGACCATTGCGTCTTTATTATAAAGAAAGAAAGGGATGAAATAGGACATGCTACACATAAAAATATAATAAGAAAGAAAGAAAGAAAAGAAAGAAGAAAGAGAGTAGGGGAAATAATAGAGAGGGGGGAGTGAACGCGTAGAAGCGATTACGCTAATCTGTTTCAATCGGACATAATGAAAAGAAAGAAAGAAAGAAAGAAAGAAAGAAAAAAGACAGAGAGTGAGAGAGAGTTAAATAAAGATTATTACAATTTTTACATATTGAACTATTTGCAATAACTCGTAAGTAAACATATCAAACGTTGTAATAATTACATTATCAAACTGTGGTATATCCAAAGTACCTGCTAGTTAATATCTAATACAAATGAATATTTGGTTTCAAATAATTATATTCTAATAATAGTCATTTGTTTGTACACAGTTGTATCGTTTAAAGTATTCCTATCTAATACTAATAATTATTCATATCTAATACTAATAATTATAATTAAATTATCATACTGTGGTATATCCATAGGTCCAGCTAGTTCTGAATTATTGTCTACCATGTTAATTGCCAGGCAGTTTTACCCCCCCCCCTTTTGTCGATTCATTCATTTATTCTATTCTTTATTTCGTTATCATTATCTGTTTAGTGTTCGTTTTTGTAATTGTTTATTCTCTATTCTGACATGCGTTATTCCATTCTTCATAATCTATTTTAATCATTTTCTCTCTGATTTAATTCTATGTATTCACTTTATTATTCTATCACTACGTTCCCCTTTTGATCCTTTATTAATTTTTTTATTCCCTTATTCTGTGTTCGGGTGAATGCTTGATTCGTCTATTTGGGTTTTATATTGTTGGTCGCCATTATGGTTTTTATCGGAAACTTGGTTCAATATTTCTCTTACAGTCTTTACTGATTCGGGATCAATTGATAATATTTTTATTTTTATTTAGACAATTGTTTATTTTACAAGCTAGAATTTTTTTTATTTTACATCTATCTATTTATCTATCTATCTCAATCTGTTGATATCTATGTCAATGGATTCGTATCTATCTATCTATCTAAATCTGTTCAAATCTATTACAATGTATTCATATCTATCTATCTATATATCTGTCTGTCTCAATCTGTTCATATCTATGTCAATGGATTCGTATCTATCTATCTATCTATCTATCTCAATCTGTTAAAATCTATTACAATGGATTCATATCTATCTATCTATATATATATATATATATAAATATATATATATATAACTATATCTATCTGTCTACACACACACACACACACACACACACATATATATATATACATATACATATATATATATATATATATATATATATATATATATATATATATATATATATATATATATCTTTGGTGGGGTGCCAAGTAATTTGGTATTAGGATGATTCTAAAATGGTCCTTTCCTCCGAAAATCAGAAGGTTTCACATATACATGGGTAGAAATGGATCATAATCACTTAATACCCGATTTTTAAGCGTTTTATCTTTACTGATATATATATATATATATATATATATATATATATATATATATTATATATATATATATATATTATTTGTTTATCTATTCTTTACTTTTTACTTTCTTTTTTTTTTTTTTGCTTTCTTGCTTTCACCTTTCTTTCTTTCTTTCTTTCTTTCTACACCTTATTTTATCTATCAATCTATCTATCTTTAGTTATCTATCTATTTTGTTCATTCATATTTTCTTATTTTCTTTCTTTCTCTTCTTTCTTCACCGCCTTTTATTTACTTATCAGATCTACACAGTGGATTAATTCTCTCCTCATTTCTATTCAACTCTTTTTGTTGTTGTTGTTTTTGTTTTGTTTGTTTATGCTTTTTTTTGTTGTTCTATCCTCCTATTCATTCACTAATTGAAAACCGATGCGTTCGCCGCCGTCGTCGTCGTCATCTGGTCTTGTCCGTGTTCATCTTTATCTCCATAGAACAAAAAGCAAAAACTCACTTAACGAACAGAAATGATCAAATCACTACGCATCAAAGAAAGACATTCACTACCGTATTTCCACGAAAATAAGACCCACCTGTAAATTAAGATTTTTCATGATGATTTTAATATAAGCCCTCCCCTTATAATAAGTCCTATCTGTATCTATGAAAATCTGAGTTAGATTTGCTTCAAAACAGCCTATGTTTATTAGTGCATTTAAAATCCAGCATATAAGAAATAAAGGCTTACATAATATATGGTATGGTTAATTTGCATACTGGTTTTGACAAAACCGGGTTTAATAAATAATTACTTGCTATTATTGATCTCTAATATTATTATTTTATTCTCCAACGTATTAAAATCAATCCTATGAATGATTTTATATAGAAACCAATTTAAAATACAATTAAACTAAGTGTAAAATAAGAGTTAGTCTTTCTAATTTGATATATTTCATTACATTAAAACTTGAATACTTATTCGTGCTGCAAAATAAGACTCAGTGTGATTTTTCAGGATGATTTTAATATAAGCCCCCCCCCTTAAAATAAGCCCTAGTTGAGAGCGGCATAATTTGGGAATCCAGTGACTTGCAGAACATTCCAGAGTCCAGGCACCACTGTATACAACAACAACAACAACAAAAAGATTTGGCATTAAATAGCCCACGAGGGTTGATATGCCATTAAAATAAAATAACCAACTAAAAGTGAGTCATGATTCTTTCAATCGGCAACTTAAGTCGGAGGGATTTGTTTAGATTTTTGTTTTTAATTGCTACCGAGGATGGATTTTCTTATTCGAGGACATAATAATTATTGATTAATTTCTAAATCCACCAATCTGGTAAATCTTTATCTAAATCTGCCGCGATAATCCGATGCTCTATATTTCATCTTTGTTACTCATATCTTATTATCTGTCCGTGTACGAATGCACTCACGATAAAATCAAGATGGCCGACACGAATGGCGTAATGGCCAACGAGTTCGG
>CM042160.1:54444994-54474994 GCA_023376005.1 Doryteuthis pealeii | reverse complement strand
ACGAGAACCGGTATTCGAACCAGGAACCTTGCAATTCCTAGGTGGGTGTTCTACCGACTGAGTAAAAAATAATAATATTCTTAAACACATAACGTTAAATAAAAAGATATTCTACAAGAGTTTTGGGATATGTTTTTCCCCTGTGTGCTGAAGTCAAACATGGTTGTCTCTTACTATCTATCTATTTATTTATTTATCTTTCTATTATTTTTTTTTTTTTGTAAAAAGCTGCTAGAAATTTAGGTGCGGGCTCTGCAGGTGCCAATTTGTTTGCTCTCTAGGCTAAATTGACCACCCTGATCATTAAGTCCTTACCTATTTTAAGTATGCTGATTCCGTAGTTACTAAAAACTTTAGCGCTTAGTTGTTTACGATCGGAAGACAAGTAAATTTGAGGGGTTTTTTTTTTTCAAAATTCTAAGTTTCAAAGCAAATCCCTGACACTATACAATCGTTTTATTTCACACATTATATGAAGAAATAATTCTGAGGCTGTCTCCTATTAGGGATATAGTGCTTTTTTTTTTTTTTTTTTTTTTTTTTTTTGCTTATCTTATATTTTTTGAAGAAATTGCTTTCAACTTTGGTCTATGGTGGTTTCACTCTCAAAGATCGGAAAATAAAAAAAAACAAATCTTAGCTTTAGTATTTACTTTGTTAAAATACGTTGTGGTTTTTTCATGCGTAAATAATGTATATTTCAAAATTTTTTAGCGCCAAAACGTCCGTCGCCAAATGAAATTAATTGACGCCAAAACGTTCACCTCTAAATCGCCATCATTAATTGATTCCACTGAATAACCCCAATTCCAACATGGCCAAATTGTTCCAACTGAATCTATCTATTCTCCGACCAACTATGAGTAAATAGTAGGATAGACTTGGTTCTTGAACCTTAATTAGGCAACCAGTCTAGGAGAAGAAAATTCTCAATTCGAACCAGCTTCACTCTGCTTTAAAATTGACTTTGTGTCGCATCGAGTTTATTGGGGAGAGGTTGGATAAATACAAACTAGTGTTAGCTTGCAATGGAATCGCCGATCCTAGTTCAAATCCTGGACAAGGTAAGGCAGACTGGGTTTTTTTATCCTTGGTTAGGCAACCAGTTTAGGAGAAGGACAACTCTAAATTCAAACCAGCTCGACTCTTACTAAAACATTTACCTTGTGTTTCATCCTGTCGGTGGCGGGGGTGGGGTGGATAAATACGTAAATAACCCCAATTGATATTAGGGAGAGTGGATTCATGCCTTTTCTAAGGCAAGTGAAACCAAATAAAACTCGGCCTGACGATTCTGGCATTGGTGCCGGTAACCTTTACGTCATTCCCAGCCCATAACTCCGCGAAATACATTCCAAAAGTAAAATTAAAAAACGATCCTAGAAATGCTAACAGATGGGAAATATTCATTTTGAAAAACGAAAATATGAAGAGATATTTTTTTTGGGGAAAAATAAAAGCAAGATGCCGAGTCCATCTCAGCAAATCGAATATTATCAAAATAAAATGGTTAAAAGAGAAAAAAAAGGGGGAGGCAATAAAAAATAAAAAGCAGAAAATGGAGTATGAATAAAAAGAAAATTGCAAATTTAAAAACCAAAAGAAACAAAAGCGACGATCTGAAAAAGGGACAAAAAAGGCCGCCATATGCAACGCGATGAAGATGTGAAAGGGAAAAAAACGTATTTGACGGGAAATATTTAAGCATAAAAATTAACATTTTTATTTTTTTAAGGAGAGAGAGAGAGAAAAAAGAGAGAGGGAGTGGGGAGAGAGAGAATGGAGGGGTGGGGGAAGCTAATTCACAGAATGCCAAAACAAACTGAGCCTCTCGTCATCAAACATAACAAGATCTGTAATGGCGTCCGGCGTCACGTGGACTTAAGATGGCGGCTGCTTTGTCAATATAATAGCGACTCGTATTCAAGCGACACACAGACGAGCACACATGCGCACACGTTATTATCACCACTTCTCCTAACAACATCAAAACTTCTTCTTCTTCTTCTTCTTCTTCTTCTTCTTCTTCTTCTTCTTCTTCTTTCCATTAAAGTGTAGCATGTGTATCTATATATAAACGTAAAAGTCTGATTCTTACTATATTTAGTTGGAGGATGCACATGTTGTTAAGGTAAATAATTCTTTTTGAGTAGCAACAGGTGGACGATTTTCTGAACCAACTCCCACGTACGCTCTCTCTCTCTCTCTCTCTCTCCTCTCTCTCTCTCTCTCTCTCTCTCTCTCTCTCTCTCTCTGATATTTTCTTTCTGTTTGTAACCGTTTTGGCTAATATTAGATTTTCATATCTATCATTTTTTTTAACCACCGCCCACTTATACTCTGTGCGTCTATATGTCTTATCTCTCTCTCTCTCTCTCTCTCTCTCTCTCCTCTCTCTCTCTCTCTCTCTCTCTCTCTCTCTCTCTCTCTCTAGTCTCTTTCTAACACTCGTTCAATTCTCTCTCTCTCTCTCTCTCTCTCTCTCTCTTCTCTCTCTCTCTCTCTCTCTCTCTCTCTCATTCTTTCTTTCTTTGTATGTCTGTCTGTCTCTTTCTCTCTCATGCCCATCAATTTCCGAACCACCTCCCACGTAGACTCTCCCTTTCTCTGTCTCTGTCTCTGTCTGTCTGTCTGTCTGTCTGTCTGTCTGTCTCTCTCTCTCTCTCTCTCTCTCTCTCTCTCTCCAATTCTTTCTTTCTTTTTTCCGTTTGTAAACGTTTTGGCTAAACCAATATAAATTTGATATATCAGTTTTTATTGCCGATCTATTGTAAAGTAACTGAGAGCTTAAATGTTATATTATCAACTTGATTACAAACCAAGTCCATCTCCTTGAAAATAATTTGTATTTACCCAACCCATCCATCATGAATAGGATGTGACACAAGGTCAATTTTCAAGCGGAGTACAATTGTTGTGGTCTACGGACGTAAAATTCATTAAACGGCGAAAATATTTGCCACAGAAGCGTCTTAAAATTTACTAAGCTCTGCTTAGTTTGGGTTACAATCTCAGCTTGCTGTTACTAAATGGTCACCCATCTAAGTACGAAGCAGACTTATCGTTGCTTAACTTTGGTAACTTGAAGAAAATGTTGCATTCAATGCAACTTGGTTGTCTATTATTCACTAAAAATTGCTTAGTCTAGCACGCAAACCTCAGGTTCCTTATAATACCAGCTGTTATGACTTGGTCACCCATGTAAGTACGGAGCAAGCTTATCGTTGCTTAACTTGCATTCAGTGTAACTTGGTTGTCTTTTATTTACAAAAGGATGCTTAGTCCAGTACATAAACCTCAGGTTGCTTATAATATTAGCAGTAACTTGGTGGTTACCCATGTAAGTACCGAGCAAGCTCAATATTGCTTAACTTCAGTGATTTGTAAGGAAAGGCTCTATCTAGCGTGAAATGACTATTTGTTACCCACAGTTTCTGTTTCTACTAAGTGGTCACCCATCTAAGTACCAGACAAGCTCAATAGATGCTTAACTTTAAGCGGACACCGATGTTTTCAACCTAACTTGATCCTGAACCCACAGACGTGTCTTCATGGGCTAATTTTGAATGTTCTCAATGAACTTGACGGCTACGTCCCCACCCTCCATGGAACACGTGTGTGACTGTGTGTTTCACGTATATTAATTACCACACCATCCATATGTTGTCGTAGCATTGGCAATACCAGTGACATTAGTTATTTTATTAATACAAACACAAGTAGTTCTACTGACTATTGTCCCAATTGCAATGGCCGAACGAATTAACGTTACATATATTCTATTTACCGAAACATATGTTGTATTCCAAATGACTTGAAGGGTGATGTTTGTAAATATGATGAATGGGGGAGGGGGTGTCATTACTATTTTAGTGTTGTGGTTTTTCGTAATATTGGTGTTGATTATTTGGTTTTACGGCATAATAATCATTCTTTGGTTATTTAATGCCAAATCAAGTAATTTTGGTAAACAAAGCACTCAGGTTGCTTACACTACCTGCTGTTGCTTAAGTGGTCACCCGATTAAGTATGAAACAGGCTCATCGCTACAAAACATTGGTGAGCTAGCAGGAACCGAGCTTTCAGCGTGACTAGACTGTAATATTGGAGAAAGAAAATCGTCAGCAATAGTCTTCATGGTGTCCTTAAGAATTCTTCTTAATTAAACCTACTGGAGACCAGCCTTTAGAAAGTCCAGAAAGGAACACATCATTAGTGCCGATTACTCATTGGTCCCACAAGACTTACGCACTCCTTTATACTCAAACCAGAAACATGTCAAACATCCTGCACTGTTAAACACTTCATTCATAGAATGTGGAGCTTTTGCTCTCATCAGAAACAAATTTTATAATGCAAATAATATGAAAGATGGGTAATTTATGAGGAAGTGCGTCCCGGTCTCCTGCCTCAAAAATTGCTACCCGGTGACTATTAAAATAACGACCCAGCTCAGTCTATTCAAAACTATCCATCTACATATCTATCTATCTATCTATCTATCTCAATTTGTTCATATTTATCTATATTACTTTAAATACCAAGATTTTTTTTTATTCATGTTTGTTTAATGTCTTGTTTTTAGTTTAAATAAACAAGAATTATGACAAAAAAAGATGCGACCCACCCCCCAATACATTTGCTTGTCGAAAATATCTATCTATCTTCATTTGTTCATATCTATCTATATTATTTTGTTTGTTTATCTATCTATCTATCTCATTCTATTCCAAACTATATATCCATCTTCATATCTAAACAAGAATTACGACAAATTATGATAAATAAACAAGAATTACGAGCTGGGGTTGTTATTTTGATAGTCACCGGGTAGCAATTTTTGAGGCAGGAGACCGGGACGCACTTCCTCATAAATTACCGAAAGATGTATTTGAAAAAGTCAATATAGATGACATTCAGTCCTTTTTGAGAGAGAGAAAAAACTATACCAAAAAATGAATCTGGTGGATGAGCAGTAAGTGTCATGCAATACTCGACTTTGGCTCTTATTAGACTAGACGGACAGCCGGAGAGGCCCTCTCCGATCAATCGGCTAGTTAGATAAAGCCCTAGCACCTATATGATTGTTCCGACCCATTGCCCTTCGGCAAACCCCCAGCCACTTTTATCATATATGTGCTAGAAGGCGGTGGCTGAGGATCTTAGTGTCATGGGTATAACGTTAAATTGAATCTAATGTTGAAGTTCCAGTTCTGGACCTCTTGGGAGTGTGGAGTTACCCTTCATTACCATTACTCCCAGGTCCACTACCCGGAGTGGTAGTACCTGTTAGGGTCCCATCTATGGGTTAAATAGAAAAATGAACTTATTTTTCTATATCTATCATATATATATATAGAGAGAGAGACAGAGACAGAGAGAGAGAGGGGGGGAGAAAGGGGAGAGGAACAGGAGGAAAGAGAGGTGGAGGACAGAGCCCTAGTACCTATATGATTGTTCCGGTCCCATTGCCCTTATGGCAAGCCCACAGCCACTTTTATCATATATGTGCCAAAAGGCGGTGGCTGAGGATCTTAGTGTCATGGGTATATCTTTAAATTGAATCTAATGTTGAAGTTCCAGTTCTGGACCTCTGGGAAGTGTGGAGTTACCCTTCATCACCATTACTCCCAGGTCCACCCTAACCCGGAGTGGTAGTACCTGTTAGGGTCCCATCTATGGTTCAATAGAAAAATGAGCTTATTTTTTTATATCTATCATATATATATATATATATATATATATATATATATAAAGAGAGAGAGACAGACAGAGAGACTCAGGGGGAGAGAGAGAGGGAGAGATGGGGAGAGGAACAGGAGAAAGAGGGGTAGAGGACAGATATGAGTTGAATATGCATACGGCAATACCCAATGACGCTCGTCGTTGCTAGATATCAAGATTTTGAATACGGATTTTTAAAGATTGATGCACGCAGGCGATTTTGAAGATTGCCGCAACACAGTCTTCCTTCATCCATTCTGTTTCCTACTCCTTAAAAGTCACCTGACTAATTATCAAACCCCTTCATCTATTTCTAGTATTCTAATGGGCATCCAGAATGAAAATCAGCAAAAATTAATTTCCCATTTGTAAGCCGTGGAACGAGCTGACAAACAACGGTACCATATGGTAGTTACTAAAACTGAGATATGGATACATTTTTATTCCTGTTTGTCAAGGAGCTAAAATAGCAAAAATGAATGCAGGCTAAATTATATGTGACGAATGAGTACACAGACCCCTTCTCTCATTCGGGAATTGTATGCATTGTTAGGATTGACAGTGAAATATTGATAAATCAATACAGACATGTATGAAGAATGACTGGTCGATAATTATAGTCGCATTTATAAGTATATATATATATATAGTTAAGGTAGCGTGGACATGGAATCAACGGAGTTTGATTACTGATAGTCTCTCGCCTATGCGATCTTCAGACCACCTTACCTCAGGCCAAATACCTTAACTTAGATATAAATGCTATATGTATTATGTATTATACTAGCCACTGTTTACTTATAAGTATAGCACCCATACTATATATATATATATATATATATATATATAGAGAGAGAGAGAGAGAGAGAGAGAGAGAGAAGAAGTCGGGGTGGCCTAAAGTCGGTATCAGCCAATCAACGAAGGAGTATATCCCCTTTTCACAAGCGCTAGACCAAGGAGATTGTTTTTGCGTCTGAGATGGAGCGCCACACCTACCATCAGCTCCTTAATTTACCGCACAGATCCCTGTGCTACTCATACGCTGAGTTGGCGAGGGCCGGTATCGAACTAGGAATCTTGTGGTTTCTAGCCGAACGCTCTACCGACTGAGCTAACCCGGCCCTCATAGTTAGTTAGTTAGTTAGTTAGTTTAGTTAGTTAGTTAGCAAGCTAGTCTCGCAATTCCATTAAGACTGAATAACGCGTTCGATCCTCGCTGGATGCCTCATACTTGTTACCTTGCTTCACATCCAACGCGTGCCGAACGGGTTGGTAAAATAATTACACCCATCCACACCCAACAGATAAATTATTTATTTCCCGCTTATATACGCATGCGCCGAGGTATTTCTGTTTGTACGCCATATTTAAACAGCTTTTCCTTCATAAACTGACAAACCGTTCATCAATATCATACCGTGATGGAACCCTGTTGGCTGGGCATGCGACACCCCGCTTTGGTCCTCACTTTAGACGAGCAGTCGGAGAGGCTCCTCCGATCAAACGACTGGTCAAGTCAAACCCTAGCACCTATATGATTGTCCCAACCCTATTGCCCTTACGGCAAGCCCCGACCCTTTTCATCATATATGTGCTAGAAGGCGGTGGCTGAGGTCATTAATGACCTCTGTATGATGTCAAACTCCTTCTAATGGTAAAGTTCCAATTCTGGAGCTCAGGGGAATGTGGAGTATTTCTTCATCACCATTACTCTCAGGTCCACTCTGACTAAGAGTGTTAGTACCTGTTAGTGTCATATCTATGGGCTAAATAGAAAAATGATTTAAAAATGTGTTTGAAAATTTGAGTTTTAAAAAAATATTGCGTACCCATGAAGAATGAATAAAACAATCTCTTCGGCATAAAATAACCCAACAGGGGTTGACATGCTGTAAAATGCAACCAACCAATTAGTAAACAGGAAAACCGTCCATCAATACTAAACCGTGTGGGAGGCAAAATGAAAATACTCTTATCGACTCTAAATATAACCAGAACTGGGGTTTAAAAATAAAAACAAAACAGAACAGAAGTGTTCCGCAACTTCTCCTCCAACACCCCCATCACCGCCAACATGCAGCGCACTCTGTCGCCTTTTTTTTTACCTATATTACCTGTGTCCGCCTCATTGCCAAGGAGATTGGTGTGTAGCGGTTAAGGGGGCTGGCGGGGGAGAGACGTGATATTGCGGTTAATAACAAGGAAAGCTGATTTGCTTTACTCGATTTAATCCCGTTGTATACTGATTACAGATGACAGATATTATTGGCGCCTAACTCCTCAACTGCTCTTTATCAGGTCGGTTTCACGGCTGGTGTTCATATTTACTAAGACTACCTAGGTCATCTCGTAGGTGGTGTAATGGTTAACAAGCTAGTCTCGCAAGTCCATTGGGTCATGTAATGCAAAAGCCACCCTTGTAGAAGAACAGTAGTGCTGCTATCTAATTGTTGTTTTCACGTCTGGCGTTCATATTTTCTAAGTCTACCATCTCGTAGGTAGTGTAATTGTTAACAAGCTAGTCTCGGAAGTCCATTGCTACTAGATATTTACCCAACCACTCTCCACGAACAGGATGTGACACAATGCCAAATATACAGTATAGTAGTTGGTTTGGTTTGATTTTTTTGTTTAATGGCATATCAACCGTTATGGGTCATTTAATGAAAAAGCCACCCTTGTAGAAGAACAGTAGTGCTACTAACTAATGGTTGTTTTCACGGCTGGCGTTTATATTTACTAAGACTACCTAGATCATCTCATAGGTGGTGCAATGGTTAATAAACTAGTCTCGCAAGTCCATTGCAACTACGAGATGTATATTTACCCAATCACTCCTCCATGGACAAGATGCGGCACAAGGCCGATTATACAGCATATTAGTTCGTTTGGTTTGGTTCTTTGGTTAATGGCATATCAACCTTTATGAGTCATTCAAGGCAAAATCTATCCTTGTAGAAGAACAGTAGTAAAGTCGGCGCATGGGCCTATTTTCGGTTTCCGTTTCGTATGATAATAGGAAACTATTAAAAATGAAAAAAAACTAAAAAGGTGAATTTTAAATTGTTTTGTATATATATATATATATATATATATATATATATATATATATATATATACAACAATTTAAAATTCAACTTCGGTGGGGGCAGGTTCTTTCCTGGCACAACACCATGAAGCTATGCGGCCCAGAAGAATGCAGTCACAGGAGGCACTGTAACTTCAGGGTTACCAAAACTATTTTATAGTTTTCCGAGACTGAAATGCTTATATAATATATATATATATATAATATATATATATATATATAATATATATATATATCTGATGAAAAGGTAATTGGACTAAAATATATTTTGGTATGGATAAAATGTATTATTGTTATTTGTCGATGCGTGTTTCGACAAAATTCATTTACACACACAATATTCTATTGAAAATTATTTTAGATAAAAAATAAAATGATAATAATAGAAATCAAAAAATAACATACAAACAGAGGTCGTCATCAGGGCAGAGTCCTAATTTTAATAATCCTGAAAAGAATTCTCTGCGTATAAACGAATTTTGGTCGAAACACGTGTCGACAAATAACGATAATAAATTTTCTCCGTACCAAAATATTTTTCTTCCAATTCTCTTTTTAACATATCTGTTCTCACTTACACACACACACACACACACACACACACATATATATATATATATATATAAGTAAGTAGCGTCGTCGGCCTAAAGTCGGTATCAGCCAAACAGCGAGAGAGTCTAGCGCTAGACCAAGGGGATTGTTTTTAGGCATCTGAGGTGGAGTGCCACACCTACCATCAGCTCCTTATTTACCGCACAGATCTTTGTGCTACTCATACGCCGAGTTGGCGAGGGCCGGTATCGAACCAGGAACCTCGAGGGTCTTCGTCGAACACTCTACCGACTGAACTAAACCAGCCCTAAAATGTCCGCTAAATATATATATATATATATAATATATATATGTGTGTTGTGTGTGTGTATATATATATTAGGTACCACCAGACCGTTTAGGTCATCTTGAATAAAACGGAAATAGATATTTCCGAACTTTGTTTATTCAAAATCTCGTTAAAAAAGATCGTGTAGGGTTGTTACAAGAAAATAGTTAATTCAAAGATCAAATTATCCGATTGGGAAAAATTACATCGTTATCTTAAAAAATAAACAAACCTATCCATATTACGTGCGAAAGGGTAATTTTCAGGCCGCGATTTAGAGAGAAAGAAATACATATTATTACCCTCTTACAGTTATGCATCTAAGTACGGATGGGTGTAACGGACAAACTTTTTTAGCCAAATTTTTTCTATTAAAATGAATAAAAATTTTAAAACTTTAATATTACAATTTAAAATGAATAACATCTTTAAAAACTTTAATATTCAATTTACTATGAATAAAAATTGAAAAACTTTAATCTTAAAATTTCGCAGTGAAATTGACGTTAAAAAATGTCTTCGGTTTTAGTATTAATTCTTAAAATCGAAAATAAATGAAAATTTGAATATTTTTTTAAGAGAAAACTGATAAAACAATCATTCAATATATTATTTTTATTCTAATTGGTCGTAAAAGTTAAATAAATATTTTTTTACGCTCAGAAAAACAAACTTTAGTTACCGAGAAGCGTCTCGTCATATGTCAGTTTTGCTCTTCCGTACATTCTAAGAATCACACACATTACTATTCAACAATAAAAATTACAAATTCTTTTAAAAATATTAATCGAGCACGGATCGGACCAACTTTTAGTTCACCTGAATTCTAAAATTCATGTTTTAAATATCCATGAAAATTTTGATTTTTTTCCACAGGAAAAAAAAATTTAATTTATTTCACGCAGAAATAAAAATATTTAATCACACAAAAGATTGAAATCTCGTAAAAATTAATTTCTTAAAAATTTTTTTTTTTTTTTTACAATTAATAGAATTAGTCAATACCAATTACAAGCAAAAAAAGTTTTCAAATATTAATATTATGACATTTTTTTTGCACTTTTTATTTCCGATTTCATTATTTTTCCTAAAAACTATAATTCGGTACGTTATACATTTCATTGATATAGTTATTCAGACTCTTATCTTTATGAAAAAAAGTACCAAATTTTTTTTCCACATCATTTTTTTTATCTCATAAATAAAATAGGGGGGGTGATAGACATCGTAAAAAAATATTCCCTAATATATTTTAGAAAAAAACTATTCAGATGTATTTACATCCAATGGTAAACATTTATGGAATTTCGTGAAAATCGGACCATTAATTGATTTTTCCTAGAATTTTTTAAAATCCTCTTATCGTAACTTGTTTTTAGCTACGTTAAATTTAGTTGATTTAACAGTGCAAAATGAAAACATTGTTTTTCAATCATAATTTCATTATTTTCGTATGCTGATAAAAAATTAAAAAAATCATCAGGGTTTATTTAATGTTTTTTTTTTCGAATGGAAAAACTTTTCAAGAAAATATTAATTTTTCTGCAAGTTTCATTGTGTTAAATGTGGGGGGGTAAATTGTTCACAGGGTCAAATTGGTGGTACTAATTATATATATATATATATATATATTGTGTGTGTGTGTGTGTGTGTGGTGTGTGTGTGTGTGTGGTGTGTGTCATCTATGAATCAAGTAAATCAGTTTTAAAAATTATTCGTATTCGATAGGACCGTGTGCAAAGTAAGAGAGTAAAAAGTCGCTATCAGCCAATCAGCGAGGGAGTCTATCCCCTTTTCACTAGCGCTAAACCAAGGAGATTGTTTTTGCTTCTGAGGTGGAGCGCCACACCTATCATCAGCTCCTTACTTTACCGCACGGATCCGTCTGCAACTCATACGTTGGGTTGGCGTGGGCCGGTATTGAACTAGGACCCTTGTGGTTTCTTGCCGAATGCAAAAAAAATACACAAAAATGTAAACGTGAGCATACAATGAACGCGATTCCCTAAGTTGTAGACCTAAAATAACCCCAGACGATTTGGCTTGCCGTAAAAATCAATCAATCAGTCAATCAATCAATATATTCTTGGTAATTGAAATCGTTATGCATTTCATACCAGTGGTAAGAGTGATCTATCAGTAATGTTCAACACATCATACTTTTTTCTCCACTGGCGCAACACACTCTTCCAATCCACTATAACCCAGTGCCGGACTAAACCTTCTTTCACTAAATAGCCGTAACCCCGACATCAGCGTATTTATTTTGAGCATGGATACAAAAATCTCTGCTATTCGAATTTCTCAACTCCGCAGGAAAAGATTTTTCCAAGCGATATTAGCGACACCAGATACTGAAATGGACATTTCCGATCCCCAGGAAAATTCTCGTCCATTTTGTACCGTTCCAAACATCGAATGATCCCAGCATGCTCACATAACTGACATTTTACTAAGCTGAGCCTAAGTTCGACACAAGGCCAACAGTGTGGCGCGCACAGTGAGAATCGAAGTCATTTACACTGCTCTGCTCGCCCAGCTAAGTAACAACTACACCACTCTTGGCTCGCATAATCGAGCATTCACCCTTCTTGGGCGTCTTGCGCGTGGTTAGCGAGCAGATCATTCATGAGTTCAATTCTAACTTTAACCCTGTCGGTGGGGCTTAGAATACGCTAACTGTATCCACTGCGGAAGGTTACCCCCACTCTATGAAAAAAGAGCCCCCCTAACATATGCAGTTTACTGTCGTATCTATGATTTTTATATGACAATAAACTGTATCTTTTAGTGAGGCTCCAGTTCTGGAGCTCTGGGGAGTTTGGAGTATACACCTTCATTATCATTACGCCAAATCCACTCTGACCTGGAGTGACAATACCTATTAGAATCCCATCTTTGGAATTCTTGATACTACATAACTATGAAAAGGATTTTATATTAATAGTTACCTGAAGCTGTAATCGTTTAAAGAATCGTTATTATTATTAATAGCAAAATAAAAAACACCCTCCAGGCGATGTAAAAATAATTTTTTGAAAGATTGAGGAGGTGTAAGTTAAAAATTAAATGTCGGAGATTTTGAACCATAAATCATGAAATCATCAAATTTATTAAAGGTGTAAAAAAAATAAAATAATTTGAAATCGAAACTAAGTTCTATTAACTTTGAATATCTATTAAAATAAAACAAACTATATCGGGGATGTATCTATTAAAACTTGTTTTAAAAAAACAATGAGGACTGTTTAATTAATATTGCATTCTCAATTTTGAGTGTGTTTATTCTATGTTATGACGATTTATGACGGTATAGCGACGTAAACAGTGACGTAGTTTTTGTTACAGACAAAAACCGGAAGCGAATCTCCATTATTAATAGATTTTCACTCCTTTTGAGTTTTTCACATCTGCGTTAGCTGATGGTATTTCACTAGAGGCTGAGGACAACAAGTCTCCTCAGGTCTCCAGGACTCTTTTGAGTATTCTAGCCGATTGCAGCAGTCCAATAGTCTGGCTGGTCTCAATTCTTCATCTGATTTCCAGATCCTCCAGTTTTTTTTCCAAATTTATTGGGACCGTTCCAAGTACACCAACTACAATTGGTATCACTTTCACTCTCATGTTCCAAGTTTTTTTAATTCTCTGGAAAGGTCCATCTTTTAATTTTCCTTCAGCTTCACCCTGTGATCTGCTGGAACCGCAAGTCCACCAGTTGACACGTTCTCTTTTTTTTAATCAACACTAGGTCTGTTCTCCTGGCTGGGTCGGGTGATCCGTTTTATCACAAAGTATTGTTATTATTATTTCTCTTTTGAGTTTTCACATCAGCATTAGCTGATGTTCTTTCACTGGAGTCTGTATTATTATTATTATTATTATTATTATTATTATTATTATTATTATTAATTACTTGTTACTCGAAACAATATAATTGCTTGCAATTATTGGTGTTAGATAGTTGAAACCATACAACTTGCAGATAAATGATTATAATCAAATAAAAAAGGGCAATTAAAAATGCAATGGAACATTGGAAATGTAATTATTATTCCGGCATTAGATAACCTATAGGGAGGTGATATGCCGTTAAACAAATAAACCAAACTGAATATTTACAAATGAATCAAATTTTGGCATTAACTAACCCATAATGAATTTTATATGCCGTTTTAAATAAACCATATTTTCATGTGCCGATAAACTAATAAATCGAACCAAACAATTGAATCAATTTTCGACATTAAAAAACATATTGAGTAGATATGCCATTAAAAATAAACCAAACGAAATCTTTGCAAATGAAACAAATTTCGACATTAAATAACCCATAAGGTGTTGATATGCCGTTAAACAAATAAACAGAACCAAACATTTACAAATGCATCAAATTTGGGCATTAAATAACCCACAATGAGTTGATATGCCATTAAACAAATAAACCAAACTGAACCAATTCTTACAGGGTGTTCTTTATTTCCGTCAAGCTAAGCTAGACTCGTTAAAATTGCATGCTCGAATACCTTGTACTTGTAAATGGGTAATTTACACCCCTTAGACCTTATCTGAAATAACTCGTCGGTCAAAATCTTTTAAAGGCGAAGAGTCAGCTTGCTTGCTTTCTTACGCAAGTCATAGATCGTGAGTTTTTATTTTTCACTGGTTGCTCTGTGAATGCGCTGAAATTACTAAACTCGGCTTCAGAAGATATTTCTTCTGGGCAGCATTTAATGGGTCAAGATCAGGATTAATCCCCAAGACTTGAGCTATCTTTGGTGCCACACACTTATACACAAGAGCGTATGGATTGGCTCGCGAATCATGCATAATAAAAGGGGCTTCGTCCAGCAAAAAAAAATTGTGTGCTACTTGACAATGCGTTTGTTTCTCAAGAAACGTTCATTTAATCTGACCTTATGTCAGACTTGAATTTAAAAGGTAACAGCAGATTATTTTTGATAGATTTAAGTTTTTATTCTTAGAATTTTCTATACTTCGCTTACTTTGGCATACAGGCGTTAATTTGTATACAGTACCTCTGTTTCTAATTTATTTTGCATACAGCACCTCTGTTTCTAAGTGATCACAAAAATAAAACTAATATAAAAAATAAAAATAAAAACAAAAGCAAAATAAAAATTAAAAATCTAAAAATATGAATTAAAAATTTGAAAAAATGAAAATAAAAATTTTAAGTTTTAATCACTGCAATTGTTTAAGGTGATGTTTTTTTTACGTGATTTTTTTTTTTTTTTTTTTTTTGCGACGAATTTTTTTTTTGTACGATAACAGTTTTTATAAGTTGGAAATAAACATAAGAATAGTCGAAATTCCGCGAAAGTCACCCAAGAAATATAAAGTAATAAAGAAGCTAGCTTGATTGCCACCCGATGTGGTGGCTTTTAAGCGAGTTGTCTAATATTTATAAGAAAACTTATTCCTATTGAAATTATGAATAACAACTTCCGAGCCAACACGTGACCAATCAGGTGACCATATATTGAAAATAAAATTTAGAATTACCATCAGCATCTGAAAATCGAAGCGATAATTAGCTACTGACCCCACGTTTTGTAATACGTAATTATAATATAAATAGCGGGACCTATAGATATACCACAGTATGATAATTTAATTATTACAACGTTTGATATGCTAACTTAAGAACTATTTCAAAATACTTCAATATGTAAAAAGTATAAAAATGTTGATTTAACTCTCTCTCTCTCTCTCTCTCTCTCTCTCTCTCTCTCTCTCTCTCTCTCTCTCTCTCAATCTCTCTCTCTTACTCTTTTTTTCTTTCTTTGCTTCTTTTCATCTTTCTTATGTTCGGTCGAAACATATTAGCGTTATCGCTTCCACGCGCTCAGCCACTCTCTCTATTTTCTACCGTCTTTCTTTTCTTCTTAATAAAAAACGGAATGGGCCATTATTTAGCTGAACTGACGACACTCATAAAAAAATAAGAATTTGGCGATTAAGCGACACCAGATTATCAGGATTTACATTTTTGCATTTTTTTCTTGGACTATTTGGACGGTCTCATTTTTAATCAGAGGTTGTTGCAGGATAATAACGATCGGAAGATTAAGGAACACAAGCATTATTAATTATAATAAATATATAATATAACTCCCGTCACATTATATTACTAGTAGTCCATATTGGTGCCATTAGTAACGACTCTAAGATATCTATAAGACTAGACAAGTTCGAATCCTGATCGTGCCCTTTGACTTCACTTTGATGCGAACACTTTCTAGAAAGGCATGAACCAGACAACCCCTTACTCATTCACATAAATGCGATCGCTACACCAATATATAAAAGTAGTAAATAAAAATAAAATGAAAGGGACTGTAATTTTTATCCCTGTATTTCAATCGACACAAAATTTCAAAAAGAAAAAAAAATAGAATGACGTCATACGCCGAAATAAATGACGACTATGCATATTACCATATATGGTCATGTTGCCAGTGCTAAAAATAGCTATCCCGATTATTATCCAATCGTATTGGCTATTTCTATTTTACTGTTTCGTACTTGAACTGTTAATTACACTAAGAACAAAATCAATAATCGCCGAAGTTAAGCAGTGATAGGTCAGCTCAGCAATTAGATGGGTGACCACTTAGTGACAGTAGGTACTGTTAGCAACCTGAAGTCAGTGTTCGAGGCTAAGCAAAGCTTAATAAATCACAACGAAGTTGAGCAACGGTGAGTCTGTTCAGGACTTGGATGGGTGACCACTTAGTAACAGCTGGCAGTGTAAGTAATCTGAAGTTTGTTTTCCAGATTAAGACTGCTTCAAACAAAGTCAAACAGAGAAGGTGGTCGCCACCAAGGAACCGCTGCAGAGAAATGGCGTGATATAAGTGTTTGCTGAGTTTGAGCGCCACACCTACCGTCAACTTCCCCAAGTGGTCGTAGAGTTGTATTTTTTTGTGGAGTGCTGCTTCAAACCCAGTCTAACTTAGAAAGAAGATGTCCGCCGCCAGGGAACCCCGTAGCGTCGAGAAATGGCGTTGTATATGTTGACAGAGTGATCTATTGTCGATACCAGCCGAACAGTGAGGGAGTCTATCCCCCTTTCGCTAGCGCTAGACCAGGGAAATTTTTTGCGGAGGTTAAGCGCCACACCTACCGTCAACTTCCCCAGGTGGCTGTAGAGCTGTCCTTTTGTGGAGCGCAGCTTCAAACTCAGTCTAACTTAGAGAGAAGGTGTCCGCCGCCAGGGAACCCCGCAGCCTCGAGAAATAGCGGAGTGGCCAATTGTCGATACCAGCCGAACAGTGAGGGTGTCTAACCCCCTTTTTTGCTACTGCTAGACCAGGGAGATTGAGTGCCACACCCACCGTCAGCTTCTCCAAGTGGTTGTAGAGCTGTCTTTTTGTGGAGCGCTGCTTCAAACCCTGTCTAAGAGAGAATGTGGCCACCGCGAAAGAACCTCTGCAGTCTCGAGAAATGGTGTGATATTATTCAACATATTAGCAGTGTAATCTACTAGGTCAGTGTTGTTTGATTGGTGATCGTATTATGAGTCAAAATAAATAGATACAAGAAGAAGAAAAAAATATTCTACTGCTGGATTTGTAGATCACAAGTAGCGATGACTGGGTCGCTGAAAAATGACTCCTGAGAGACTAACCTCGGCCATTTTGAATATACGTTGTAATAATCTTAATTGGTTCAGCGGTGAACTAACGCGGTGACACTTGGTTATGTATAATTCATAGACAAGGCTTATTAGTCTGACAAGAACCAAGAAGAAGAAAATATATATATATATATACTAATAGTATTCACTTTCCTCCTTCCCTTCCTTCACTTCTCTTTCTAGCAGACACTTCTCCTCCCCTCTCTCTCTCTCCTCTCTCTCTCTCTCTCTCTCTCTCTATCTATCTATCTATCTATCTATCTATCTCTCTCTCTCTCTCTATCTATCTCTCTCACACACACACACACAACACACACGCAGATAATTATCTTAGGTTGGTTGGTAACATATTATCTTTTTCTCAGAATTTTCTATGTGCCTGTCATTATAACTTCGTTAAAAAGTGTTTTTTTTTTCTTCTTTATGCTGAAAAACCAATTAAAATTAAATAAGATAAAACTTCAATCAGTGACATTGATGTTTACTGTGTTAAGCTTAGTCTGACACAAGAAAACACACACACACACACACACACACACACACACACAACATACACACGCCATATATATATATATATATATATATATATATATATAGCAATTCAATATTCAATATTCATTGATATATATATATATATATATATATATATATCCCTTGTTATCTCTCTTATTATCTTATTATTAATTATCTTTATATTTTTCTTTCTCTCTCTCTCTCTCTCTTTCTCTTATTCTCTCTCCCTCTCCCCCCCACTCTCTCTCTCTTCTCTCTCTCTCTAAATATATATATATATATATATATATATATATATATTATGATCCATATAAAGTGTGATTGTTACCATTGGTTTCAAAGTATTATGTTAGCCACTTATCGTTGATATTCGTTGCATTTCTTAACGGGGGTGTTGTCTTGATGATAAGTAACTGACACGCTGCATTGAAATCAATGGTAATAATCGCATCCTAAATGTATTGTACCCTATATATATATATATATATATATATATATATATATATATATATATATATATATATCATCATGTCGCGCTATCAGCACGGATATCCATGACAATCTCTCCAGCCATCCCTATCACTTATCACCTCTACGCAGCATCCAGTATCCGTACAGAGCTGGTCAATGTATGTCTTTGCTGTTCGGCCCATTCTGGTATGCCCGTGATCTGGCTTCCACAGGAGGATGTCACTTATTTCTTCATCCTTGCTTTTCCAGCTCTATCCTGTGTGTCTTGTCCGTCTTACTCGGATGGTTTGGGTGATATGAGACAGGTGGCCGTACAGCTGTTTTCTCTTGCGGGGTGTTGTTTCCACAATTTGTTTAAGACTGCACGCAGCATTCTTGTGCATCTCCCATCTAGTTTATTCTCTAGGTGCTTCGTTAGGATCCAAGTTGTGCAACCGTACAGCAGTATATTTCAGACAGACAGATAGACAGACAGTTAGGGAGGGAGGAGCAAGAGAAAATATAACGAGGCAAAAAACAGGGATAAGAAAGAGAATGAGGGAGAGAGAAAGAGATACAGAGGGACAGAGAGAGAGAGAGAGAGAGAGAGAGAGAGAGAGTGAGAGAGAGTGAGAGAGAATATATTTTTGCTACGCTATTTTCAATTTACAATTTACAAATATATATTTTTAACATTTTTATTATCAGAATTCATTTTTCGCATGTTTTTTAGCGATTCAGTATTCAATATTCATTGATTATTCAATGTTTTCCCGGTCGCACAGGAAACATCAAATTATGGGAGAAAAAAAAAGCATTGATTTAATTGATTGCTTGATTTTAACGGCATGTCAACCCGTCTAGTGCTTTTTAATGCCTAGAGTTTAGGGAATTGCGTCTAATGTACGTTTATATCTACAGTTTTCCAGGTTGGAGGTGCACACAGTTGTATTATATCAAGTATTTCTATCTAATAAAATTAATTTGCACACAGTTATATGATTTCAAGTATTCCCGTCTAATACTAATAATTACATGGTTTCAAGTAATTATTTCTTTTCAATAATAATCAGCTATATGCTTTCAAGTAAGTAATAATAATCCTTTGTAAATAAGTATAGCTTCAAGTGACTATTCTTAACACAAATTACTATCGAATGCTAAGTAAAAGTAAAGTCGTGGAGTGGTCGGTATCAGCCAGTCAGCGAGGGAGTCTATCCCCTTCTCACTAGTGATAGACCAAAAAGATTGTTTTAGGGTATGTGATGGAGCGCCACTCCTACCATTACCTCCTTACTTTACCGCACAGATCCCTGTGCTACTCATACGCTGAGTCGGTGAGGGTTGGTATTGTACCAGGAACCTTATGAAAAGAACTATTTGACCCATAGATTGGCCCTAACAGGTACTACCTGTCCCGATCAGAGTGGATCTGTAACAGTTTCCTTTCAGCTTATTTTATCTGCTATGTTTAGGGTGCAGAACCGGTTGCGGGGCCTTGTGAAAGAGGACAGCTTCTCGTCGCTTCAGCTTCTTTCGCGTGTTTGAGATTGAAGCAGTTTGCCTTTCTTCGATTGATATTTTTATGGAAGATGTTCAGATGAGCTGACTGCATTTATTGATTTCCCCTTTACCAGGGATCACCATTTTTTTTACGGTGGGCCCTATAATTGACAAAATAACGAGCGCGGGCCACATTATTATTGTAACGTGTCGTAAGTGAAAATTCGGGATCGCGTAAGTAACAAGAGAAATGCTCACACGCACGAACTTTTGTAACCTACCTACAGTAGTCAAGTCCATGAAGATTTAGTAAGCTTAACATGATATTTAAATTTAAATGGTATCAGAACGTCTCGCGTTCCATACGTTTTAACAAACAAATTCAAGTACTGTCGGTGGGCCTGATAAAATGCCTTCGTGGGCCATAGTTTGGTGACCCCTGACCTATACGAAGGTTTTCCAGTAAGAGCAGGTTTTGCAGCCACTCAAGAGCAGCTCCCGTTCTTTCTGAATCTTACAACCACGCATAGGAAAGGCATGGTTTGCTATAAACAGATTAACAGTCATATTGAAATATGATCACGCTGATAGGCTAGAGCGACAATTCTTCCAGGCCGTAGTTGTATCAGTAATACTGTATGGCTGCACCACCTGGACCCTAACAAAACGCCTAGAGAATAACCTAGATGGGAGCTGCACAAGAATGATGCGTTCGATCTTAAACAAATCGTGGAAACAACACCCCACAAAAAAAGCAGCTGCATGACCACTTGCCCCCTATCACATACACCATCCTAGTGAGATGAACAAGATATGGTGGACACTGCTGGAGAAGCAAGGAAGACCTCATAAGTGACGTTCTCCTGGGAAAGCCAGGGCATGGAAACGCCAGTGCGGGCCGCCCAGCAAAGACTTACGTGAACCAACTCTGCGCGGATACCGGATGCTGCTCGGTGGATTTGCAAGGGGTAATAAATGATAGGGACGGTTGGCGAGAGATTGGCATAGATATCCGTGCTGCTAGCACGACGTGAGAATGATGGTACACACCGGATGCAATTAACAGTCCAACCCGTTTCTTTTCTCGAACATCTGCAGTGTAGATCAAACTTTCTCATGAATATTTCCCTTCCAGTGACAGCTCTGGACTTTTTTTAAGTAAAGGATTAATAAGTGTCTTTCGTTGTTTTATTTGGGATTTCTGCTTGTCATATATTTTCAGTTTAATTGGTATTCTGTACTCGCCTACTCATTCGTATGACTTTAGATATTATAAAAAAAACTATAGAAGATACTTTAAAACAAAAGAGGGCCAAAACACACACACACCCCACACACACATATATATATATATATATATATATATATATATATATATATATATATATATAATTGATAATCCGGTTGAGGTTTCCAGGGTGAGGGTGTATGGTGATTAATGACCCGAATCATCCGTTGACCATGGGTTCATCACTGATGATTGCGGCTAGTATTCACCCAACGGTGTGTTTATGAATACACACACACACACACACACACACACACACACACATATATATATATATATATATATATATATATATATATATATATATATATAAAGGTTTAATTTTATTATTTGGTCTACGTAGGTATCGAGCATTTTTTTACATTTTAGCTTTAGATAATCCTAGCAGTTTCTCCAATACTAATTGAGCACTTTATTCTCATTTCTCCAATACCAACTATTAGTATTATTAACTATATATATATATATATATATATATATATATATAATTTTTTTTTTTGGCCAAGTGTTATAGTGTTAATCGATTATTTTCGGTTGGTGCGACCCTCTTGGTCTTTTCTTCTTTTCGTTTTTTTCCGCAGGTGAAGTTTGGTAGTATATTTTTACTAACAAACTATTTGCCGGGTTTTTTTCTTACGGTAAGGGCCTACTAATAAGATTAGTATATATATATATATATATATATATATATATATATATATATATAAAGAGCAAATGGTCGTAGAGTTGACCGATAAAATTTTCGAACCCCATAAGACAAGTTGAAGATGCTCTGTCGGCTGAGGTTGTAAAATACACCGACTGCAGCTTTGCAGAGAGGTAGGATCCCTTAATGCACCCATTGGTCATAGTAGGCAACACGTAATACTTGCGAAAGGGACCCTGGTGACTGAGTGATTCCTGCCTGCAACACCCCACCTCGGTCCTTACTTGGGTGAGATGGGCGGTCGGCAAGGCCCCATCCGATCGATGTAGGAGAAGGAAAACTCTGAATGCAAATCAGTTGTTGACCTGGAGAGGGATGGATTCCGCCAGCCTATTCCTGTCCAATACGCTATTTAACTAGTGAATCTACGACCAATCAATGATACTGTACCAGTGAAAGAGACGAATATTTATCATATGCAAAAAGATGGAGGCGCGTGAACTAATGGTTAGAGTCGTAGGAAATGGGCTCGTCAACCCGAGTTCAATTCCTGGACGAAGCTGTTTGCATTTCCATGGCGCTAATACCCTTGGGAAAGGTATGAATCCAATTCTCCCTCCAACTATGGGTAAATAGCAGGGCACACTGGGCTCTTAACCATGGCTAGGTAACCAGTCTAGGAGAAGGAAAACTCTGAATTCAAACCTGTTAAACTCCGCTTAAGAAATTGACCTTGTGTCGCATTCTGCTCGTGCAGAGGGGTTGGTAAATATATATATGCAAAAATTCTAGTCTCTTTTTATACGATATTGGCGGGATCCAAAATAGGAATATAGCATTTTTTTGTAAATGTCCTATAAACAGAACGATTGCTAAATGACGCCAATTCTGTCCATTTTATCTTATTCTACTTTTTAAAATTGAAGATTTGTCAATCTGCAAAAGCGAGAAATCGCGTTCATCAGAATTGACTGCGAGAGTGAGTAAGTGATTAAGTGATTTTAACGGCATGTCAACCCGTCTAGGGTTACTTTATGTCTAGAGGTAAGGGAATCGCGTTCATTGAACGATAATATCTGCCTTTTTGTGTACATGCTTCTTAAGAATTTTTTTCACAGGGTCCAAAAGAGTACGAATAATTTGTAAACAGATCTAACAGTTACTACCACTCCGGATTAGAGTGGACCTGGGAGTAATGGTAATGAATGGTGTGAAAAGCTCACCAAGAGTGATATAATAATAGTAGTTTCTTTCTTATTTACAAATTTGTCGCTTAATTAGCTCAGATAAGTTTAGCAAAAGCCCAGATGTGTGAGTTACTCAGTGAGAATCGAACTCAGATTTGACTGATTAATTTGTTGCTGTTAATAATGGTCGCCATTACACAATCAACAAAGGATATAGGACTATTTTTGCTGATGACTAAATGGTAATTATTAAAGTGGCAGATAAAGCCTCATCTCATCTTCTGTGTCAATTACATAAGAGATAGGAGAAAACCTACAAGTGATTGATTTTGTCACGTCGTTTAATTGAAATGAGTTCTTTATACGCTTCATGTAGCGCAATGGTTAACAAACTCGACTGGCAAAACGTTACTAATGAGTTCGAGTCTCACTGCTGGTGCTCCATAAATCAGGCCTTGGACCATAACAAAGCAAAGCTTGGAAATGACTATATATATATATATATATATAAGTAAGTAAAGTCGTCGGGGCGGCCTAATGTCGGTATCAGCCAATCAGCGAGGGAGTCTGTCTCCTTTTCACTAGCGCTAGACCAAGGAGATTATCTTAGCGTCTGAGGTGGAGCGCCACACCTACCATCAGCTCCTTACTTTACCGCACAGATCCCTGTGCTACTCATACGCTGAGTCGGCGAGGACCGGTATCGAACTAGGAACCTCGTGGTTTCTAGCCGAACGCTCTATCGATTCTTGACTTGATGAACTACTAAGCAAAACTATTAGTATGTATATCTGACTCATTAGGTTTAACTTTATTATTATTATTATATTATTATTATTATTATTATTATTATTATTATATACCTGGTCGGCGTGTCTTAGAGTATGCGGACTGTTGTTTGTTAACCTTTAATTTATTCTTAATATTTCGAGATAAAATCTCAGCAACAAAAGATTTCTGAAACTGAAGCTGTTGCTAGCGTCGTCCATAAATAAAATCTAGCAACAGCTTCAGTTTCAGAAATCTTTTGTTGATGAGATTTTATCTCGAAATATTAAGAATAAATTAAAGGTTAACAAACAACACTATAGTTACCTTATTTATCTTTACTCTTGCATTGTGATAGCCTTCAAAACTAACCGCCAAACTAATTCAAAAATGTGTAAATCCATATCTACTTATAAATTTAAAAAAAAAGAAATATATTAAGAAGACAATTCGTTCTTATCTAGCTAATAAAAATTGATTAAAAACAACGACCCCCTCCCACGTAGCCGCGACGATTGTCCAATATGCCGACGTTAAAAGCAACTACCGCTCTTTAAATTTATGGTGGAGTAGTTTTCGGTTTCCTTTCTCTTTGTTTAATGGCATATCAACTATCATGGGTTATTTAATGTCAAAGCCAACCTTGCTGAAGAACAGTAGTGGTATTAGCCCGAAAGTGAATCTAATAGCGCGACTGATGTTCGAACTCGCATACAAAACGTAGTACAAAACGTTAGCCACTACAGCTTGGGGTCATTCCTGCGGAGTAGGTTTTTTTTTTTTTTTAAAAAGGCCATATTTGAAAAATAAAATAGGAGGTGTTTGTAGTGTAATTGTTGTAAGAAATGAATTCGGTGAACCGAGTTCAAATTCTAGATGAGGCTGTTTGCATTTCCCGCCGCGGAAATAGCCTTACAAAAGGTATGAATCTGTTTTTATGATTGCGTTTTTATTATAAAGTAAGGAAAGGAAGAAAAACGACATGCTACACAGACAAAATATTGAAAAAAGAAAGAAGAAAGAAAGATAGATAGATAGAGAGAGAGAGAGAGAGAGAGAGAGAGAGAGAGAGAGAGTAGGGGAAAGATAGAGATAGGGGGTGAGAGCGCGGAAATGATAACGCTAATCTGTTTCAATTGAACATAATGAAAAGATGTAAAGAAGGAAAGAAAGAAAAAAGGGCGAGAGAAAGTTTAACAAAGTTAATTATACTTTTTAGATATTGAACTATTTTGTTGAATGACGTAAATAGGACAGACTAGGCTCTTCAGCCGTGGTTAGGTAACCAGTCTAGGAGAAGGAAAACACTGAATTCAAACCTGTTGAACTTATTCCTTGCGGGTTTTCCACACTATCCAACGCCGAGGATCTTTCACTGGCGTCTGAGTAACATCAAGTTTATTCAAGTCTCCAGGACTCTTCTGAGTATTCTAGCTGATTTTATCATGTATGCTACTCGCGCGGAGGGGTTGGGTATATACATACTTAAAAAAATAAACAAATCCTAAAGTCTGAAGATGAATGGAAAGCCAATCAAAACTTTTTTTAAGAAATGGTTGAGAATGTGAACAGTTTCGTCACTGAAGCCAATCACACAATTAGGAAAATAAATGTTTATTTGGTGAGGGTAAAGATCGAACCAATTGTAGCTTGGGCCGTTGGAATGGTTCCGAAGAGTTTGGAAAATAATCTGGAAGAATTGGATATCCGAAGAAGAATCGAGATCATCCAAACAAAAAAACACTGAAAAAGGAAAGAAAGAAAGGAAGAAGACTGACAAAATAGTCAGAAAGATAGAGAAAGAGAGAAGGGAAAGAAAAGAAAAAAGGAATAAAGAAAGAATGAAAGAAAAAGAAGTTAAGGAAGTAAGGAAGAAAGAAGAAAAAAAAAACAAATGAAGTAATCTAACAAAAAGAAAGAAAAAGGAAAGAAAGAAAACGGAAGAAAACTAGCACATAAGCAAGCAAGAAAGAAAGAAAGAAAGAAAGAAAGAAAGGAAGGAAGAAAGGAAGAAAGAAAGAAAGGAAGAAAGGAAGAAAGAAAGGAAGAAAGAAAGGAAGAAAGAAAGAAAGAAAGGAAGGAAGAAAGAAAGAAAGAAAGAAAGAAAGAAAGAATGAAAGAAAGAAAGAAAGGAAGAAAGAAAGGAAGAAAGGAAGAAAGAAAGAAAGAAAGAAAGAAAGAAAGAAATAAAGGAAGAAAGAAAGAAAGAAAGAAAGGAAGAAAGAAAGGAAGAAATAAATAAAGAAAGAAAGAAAGAAAGAAAGAAAGAAAGATCAGCTATAATAATTAGAAGAGTCCCGGAGACCTGAGGAGACTTGTTGTCACTCAGCCTCCAGTGAACCACCGGCTTAGGCAGGTGTGGAAAATTCTCACAGAGAAAAGATTAGTACTTAAATACCATATGGTTGGTTGGTTGGTTGGTCGGTTGGATTTTACGGCACGTCTATCTTTTCAAAACTCATCTTCTTAAACATTCTTCTTAAACTCATTTTTTATCTCTTTTACCCATAGATGAGACCCTAACAGAGTGGATCTGGGAGTAATGGCAGTTCAGCCACGACCCTCAGCCACCGCCTTCTAGCACAAGTATGATAAAAAGGGCTGGGGGCCTGCAATATTAGCAATACGGTCGAGACCATCGTATAGTTGCTAGGGCTTGACGTGACCATCCGATTGATCGGAGTGGGGCTCTCTGACCGCACGTCTAGGCGAAGTAAATGCCAAAGTGGAGTATTGCATGTCAGGGACTTCTCAGCCACCAGAATTCCGTCATTGAGCATCACGAGTCACCACCCATGGCCAACAGGTGGGGGTCTTACCCTTCTGCAAAGGTACAGTCGCTGTATGCTACAACCCTAGCTGACAGGGTTCCATATGGTTAGAAGTAACTAAAAACGGAACAATCGCACAGGAATTGGCGGAAAGAGTAATGTGGGGAATAACTTTGAGAGATACAAAGGGATCAACATAGACTATTAAAAGAAGGCAAGACTTATAGAAAATAGGGGCCGGTTTAGCTCAGTTAGTAGAGCATTCGCCTACGAATCGCAAGGTTCCTGGTTCAATACCGGTCTACGTCAACTCAGCGCCGAGGTTGCACAGCGTGGGTAATCTGATCTAAAGCAACTGAGAGCTTACGGTAGATTAGGAGCTCCCCCCCGATGCAAAAAACAATCTTCCTGGTCCAGCACTATCGAAAAGGGGATAGACTCCCTCGCCGTTCGGCTGATAAGTCAGTTCGCAGACTCTAATTTACTTAAATCATTTGTTCTCAACCTTTCTTTTTTATGTACAGATCTCCCCCTCCCACACACACATAGCTATTCGACGTTTTAAAAGACCTATTGCATTTTTATAATTCAATATGTTTGCTTAACTGGACCCCCCCCCAAAAAAAAAAGTTATATGATCCCCGGGGGTGCATATGGCCACGGTTGAGAACAACTGCTTTAAACAAACGAAAGAAAGAAAAAAAATTGAAGTGGGCAGTACACATGACCAGAAGGGAGGATAACAGCTGGACCAGAAGGTTAATAGAAAGGTGCACAAGAAATAATAAGCGTAGCGTAGCAGTTGCTGGCACAATCAAGGTCGTCACGGAAGGAATTGAGGAACGGTCCCCATCTAGAAGTGGACAGCAAATGGCCCCTGCCGCTGTCGCTGCTTTTGTTGATGACGATGATGGTGATAATGATGAAGAGGAGGAAGAATCTAACCCTTTTTTCTTTAACAAATACTGAAATCAAGCATATATGGATATACCATGTGGTGGCGCGTGGTATAATGGTTATCATCGTAGGAAATGGAGACATCGAGGCGGTTTCAAATCCTGGACAAGCGCTATTTGTATTTCACATAGTAGCAATACCCTTGCGAAAGGCATGCATCCAACTATTCTTCCTGCAGCTATGGTTAAAAAGTATGGAAGATTGGGCTCTTTAAGCTTGGTTAGGCAATCAGTCTAGGAGACGGAAAACTCTGAATTCAAACCTGTTAAACTCAAGCAGACCTTGTGTCACATCCTGCTCGTGCGGAGGGGTTGGTAAATATGTATATTGAAAGCATAGACTCATTCAAACAGTATCATGTGCAATAAGTCAATAATATGAATGCTATTATATATATTGAGCGCATATACGAAGGTCTTAGATCCACCAAAACAATATGTTTTTCGATAGGAAAACGTACTAAAGTGAATTGTCTGAATACTACTGAATGTATTGAAAGCTTAGACGAAGATCTTAGAGATTCTCTCAAATAGTATGTCTTTGTTTTTACAAGTGACCAAATTTGTGTTTTCAAAATACTTGGATTGGAAAAACGTACCATAAGTCAATAATTTAAATACTAATAAGTTGTTGTTGTTGGTGTCCTTCCGTCTACTAAAGACGATGGCGTAGTGTCGATTTTTTTAATCTGCATCTGCGCGGGTGGCTGAACAGACTACATAGTTTCCACTACTGAGTATATCAAAATTATAAACAAGGGTTTTAGATTCCCTCAAGCAATGTCTTCGTTTTTACAAATGACCAAGTGTTTTTGGATGGAAGATAATGTGAAAATACCCAAGAGAAAAAAAAACTCACAGCAAAGACAAGATGCAAACAAAAAAGAAATCAGAAAAGAAATAAAACAAACTGATCACTCAAATTTAAATTCATAGTGACATCTGTTGATGGACAGCGACAGGACCGATCGAAAATCAATACCTTCAAAATTCGACTACGATTGCAGGGTTGTCACTTAAATGAAAGTTCAGTGATACTTTGACTTACGATTTAATTCGTTCCGCTCGTAACTTAGTTTCCTCGTATATCGAATCAATTTTATCCAATTGAAATAAAACTGAAATGCCATTAATCCGTTCCTGCCCCCCCCCTAAAAAACGACTTAATTTTGTATTATGTTTTTTCTTAAATAAAAATAATAGTGCTGTATTGTATAAAAACATAATAAAAAATAAAATGAATTATGTATTGCAATATGTTTTAATGTTTATTTTTTAATAAATAGTATTTTTCGTTGGCGTAAAGAATTTGGAAACTTAAATGCTGTTAGTGAACTTATTAACATAAGCGTATCTGAAGCTTGTTCAAATTTTAGCTCTCAACACAAAGCAAAAAGATCGAGTGAATGTCAACTCGTTTCTCGGAAAACTCGTAAGTTGGGACATACGTAAGTCAAGGTACCACTATATCTTTTAAAATGTCCAATTCTCCCCAAGCGTTTTTTTTTAATAGGAATGATTTTAAAAAGAAGGATCTTTATCAATAAAAAATAAATGTAAAAAAAAGTTATTTATTCATTCATTTTCATTATTTATTTATTTATTTTATTTATTTATTCTATCCATTTATTTATTTTTCTATATTTTTTATTTTCTTTTCTTTTTCTTTTTTCTTTTTCTATGGATAATAGCAAGCTTGTGACAATAATAAACAAACGATGAGATATGAATAATTTTGATATTTCGGACTGTTGTCCCCATCTTTATTGTGTACAAACACATTTATGCTGGTTGTAGTACCCTTAAACTAGTGGTAACTATTTCAGCTCCGAAAATACGTTTGAATTCATGGTGATCATCAAATTTTAAGGTAATGTTTTTAAAAACATCTGAACAGTCCCGGGATTACTGTGGCCTGAATGTTGTGTTTATACACAATAAAGATGAGGACAACAGTCTGAAATATCATAATTATTCATATCAAGCCTCATCTTATAAATACATACAAGCGATGAGATATTAAACAAAATAAATGATTAAAAAATAATAATAATGAATAATAGAAAAAGACACTACTTTTAACCACTGGTTTAATAATAAATAATAGGAAAAGACACTACTTTTAACCACTGGTTTGATAAGAAATAATAGGAAAAGGCACTACTTTTAATCACTGGTTTAATAAGAAATAATAGGAAAAGAAACTACTTTTAACCACTGTTTTACTCAATGGTTTTCAGCTCTGATCATAGATCAGGCCGATTTTCAAGAACGAGGAACACTATTTAAAAAAAACAAAAGAGATAGAGAATGTGTTTCTTACCTTTCGCGCTGGCATTCTTGACGGGCATCGCCCATATTGAAACAAAACTCAGCAACAATAAAACAGACACGATTCTCGACACTCGGTTCATCTCTGGTAACAACTCACTGCTGTTTCTTGTGAGTCGATGCTGCAGCGTTTGGTGATTTTAGAAGCTTTTTCTTGTTGTTGTTGTTGTTGTTTGTTTGTTTGTTTATTTGTTTGTTTGTATACGGCCAACAAAAAAGCCCTCGGTCGTCTTCT
>CM042160.1:54417494-54442494 GCA_023376005.1 Doryteuthis pealeii | reverse complement strand
TGGTTTAGTTAAAAAATCAAACACAGAACTATCACTCGTCTCATATACGACAGATGATGAGTGAAAAGGCGTGTCTCTGTACGACAATCTATGTAAAATCCTTTTGTGTATAATATTCAAATCTCTCTCTCTCTCTCTCTCTCTCTCTCTCTCTCTCTCTCTCTCTCTCTCTCTCTCTCTCTCTCTCTCTCTCTCTCTCTTAGTAACTGTGTGTGTATATGTGTGTGTTTCTTGCTCTTTTGTCCGTGCGTGTGTAGTATAGTAGACAATGTGGAGTTGTCTATTTACCTTTCCTCCCTCTCTCTTTCTCTCTCTCTCCGTGTCTCTGTCTATCTGTCTATCTCTCTCTCTTTCTTTCTTTCTTTCTTTCTTTCTCACTTTCTCTTTCCCTCTTTCTCTCTAAAGTGTGTATGTTGTAATGTCCGCGTTCTTTTAAAATATCTACAAGAACGCGTACTGTTTATACGCCTGTGTCGTTGTGTTAGTAAATCGTAGAGTTTTACGCAGGCGGCTTACACACGACCGCTTCCTGGGCTGCAGGGAACGATGAATGAAAACTGCGTACCACGCTTCTCGCGTTTTGATTGGTCCAAAATTTGAGATGCAGTAACAGCAGCAGCAGGAGTGATGATAACGAAGGCGGCAACGGAGGCGACGGGTGTAACCTTCCGTACAAAAATGATACTGACGATGACGCTGATGATGATTAGAATAATAAGTATTGATCGGTCTTAATACCGCCCCTTACACTCTCTCTCATCTTCATCCTCCCACTGCCACTACAATCACTACAACTACTATGATCACTGCAACCCTCGCATTGTATCATTTGAAGACGATTACTAGTAATGCTACTGTGGCAATGCTTCAGGCTATTAGGGGGGATAGCACCTTGGCTCATCGGATAAACATGTATTCCCATCTGAGAACGCGCTTGCTTTTATTTAACTTATTGCTCGAGTTTTAAAGCGAGGACTTCGACTCAACATAAAACATATTTTTCATAGATTATTATTACTGATAGTACACGGGTACATTACATGGTTATTATTGAAACATAAACAACGTAGGGTGTCTTTTATGAAAATTTAATATAACTATTCGTATTTAAAAGAGTTAAACTAGCAGTACTAACCGTGTATGGTTGGTTGATTGATTTTAACGTCATATCAAACCGTCTGGGGTTATTTTATGCCAAGAGGTTAGGGAATGATATACGTTGTCGTCTATATTTACACTTTTGTAGTTAATGGTTTTGAAGATATGTTAGCATCGATGGGGATCATATTCAGGGGTTACTGTTGAATGGTATTGATCGGGTTTATGTTTATATTTTTGGTACACACACACACACACACACATATATATATATATATATATTAGATAGATAGATAGATATACACACACACACACCTATATATAAATATAAATATACACACATACCTATATATGTAATATATGTATACACATTTTTTTATTTCTTAAAAAATGACAGAATTTCATCCAATATATTTTAGCGCGTATATTATTTGCGATAGAAAAAGTGTTTTCTGATGAGATCGATATATATAGTTATTTATTAAGCTTAGCTTAGATGTGGCACAAGGCCAGAAATGTGGGGCGCCCAGAGAGAATCGAACTCATTATTAATGGTCTGATAATCTAGCTCGCTAACCATTACACCAGGTGAGGTGCCCTATAAGGAAGTATATACGAGTGCAGGGTGAGTGACATGTTTCACACTGTGGTTGTTGTTCTTATTTGAGTATAAAGGAGTGCGTAAGTGTCGTAGTAATTTGTTATGTTAGAATCATTGGAGATTATGTTGTATGGTATCGATTAAGTTCATATATGTTTATATTCTTGGCTAAATTTTATTTCCTTCAAAAAGGACAGATTGTCGTCTATGTTGACATTTTCAAATAGATTTTTCATATTGTTTGCATTAAATAACGGTTTCTGGTGGGAGCAAAAAAACTGTATTCCATGAATAAGTGTTTAACAGTCAAAGGTGTTTGACATGTTTTACACTGTGGTGGTTGTTATTGTTTGGTATAAAGGAGTGCGTAAGTCTTGTGTGACCAATGCGAAATCGGGATTGAGATATTTGTTCCTTTCTGGACTTTCTAAAGACTGGTCTCCAGTCTCCCAAAGAGGGTTTGATTAAGAAGAGTTTATTGTGGATGCTGTTATTCCAGCGTTGTTACCATATTGTATGAAGAAATCTATTAATTTATGTTTCAAGTCTATATATGAAATCTTGAATTTGTCGGGGCTAAATTTATATCTTACCCATATTATATACAGGTTGTAAGATGGTTATTATTAAAATATATAAGACGTTGAAGTTGTTTTCATCTAGATTTAGGACAAATATTCATACTTAGAAGAATATGCACCTCCGGGTGTAAGTGTTGAAGTTTTAATGTAATGAAATTAGATAAGAATGTATATAAAAAGATTACACTTATTTTAATTATATTTTGATTGCCTACGTTATTAGTATGTTTAAAATCCTACAATGTGTCTTATGTATCACTTAGAAATAAAGGTTTACCTAATATATGATGTGGTTAATTTGTATACTGGTTTTAACAAGATCGGGTTTAATAGATTATTAATTGGTGCTACTTATCTCTAATATTGGTGCTATTGGTCTCTGATATTATTATTTCCTCTAACGTATTAAAATCTATCTTATGAATATTTCATATAGAAACCAATTAAAATATAATTAAAATAAATGTAATCTTTTTATATGCGTTCTTATTTAATTTTGTTAATCTTCTGCGGGTGATCTTGAACAAGACGTGGAAACAACACCCCACGAGAAAACAGCTGTATGGTCACCTGCCACATATCACCCAAACCATCCGAGTAAGACATACAAGACACGCGGGACACTGCTGGAGAAGCAAGGACGAACTCATAAGCGACGTCCTCCTGTGAAGCCAGCACATGGACACGCCAGTGTGGGCCGACCAGCAAAGACGTACATTGATCAGCTCTGTGCAGATACAGGATGCTGCATAGAGGACCTCCCGAGAATGATGGAGAGAGATTGTCATGGATATCTGCGCTGACAGCGCGACATGATGATGATGATGGTGATGATGATGATATTAAAACTTAGATACTTACACCCGAATTTCTTGCTAGTTTTAATTATAGGTAAGGTCTCGTTATCAGAGGTAGAATCGAGACTAAACAGAACAGAGTATTGTTGAGATCGGTGAGAAGACTCGGAAGAGTTGCGGAGACCGGAGAAGACTTAGAGAAACCCAGACTATTGCATACTAATTTTCTATTAGACATAATCTAGACGTATCTTGTATCTGTATACCTGTGAATGTATACTTATATACTTGTTGTATACCCTTTTCTTACTTCTTACTTCTGGTCGTATTTTTTTGGCCGGCTCTGCTATTTCTTCATCTATCTTGGTCTGGTCTCTTCTAAGGTCTGGACTTTCTTGGGGACTTCGGGTCTGGTTTCTGTTAGGGATTTCTCCTTATTAGAAGCCCTGTGTTATTGTTAGTTTTTAGGTAATAAACACAAGACTTCGATTTACTTTGATGTTACTTTATTTTCAATCCCCAACCCAGACATCTACGCAGATCGACTTACCCTATCGGGCTCCTACCTTCTAACTGCCTCAAACTTACTTACTATCTAAACCGGAAGAGAGGGTCCTCTCTACCGGTTCTCACGGTATCCACCGGAAGGTAGGACTGAGGTCAAGCCTTGTCACTCATCCTTCAAGGCCGTGGGCTGTAGCTTATAACGGCCATTTTGATTTCTACACTATTGCCATAAATATTAGGTAACTAATAATTATGTATACTTAGCTTTTATTCGGATGTTGTCTTGGATCTAATTAGTGTAGGCTGATGGCCTTTGAGTGACAATGATTGACCTCACTCTGACCTTGCTTGCGGATCTTAGAATTTGAGGATCTCGAAATCTCTCAGATTTAGTTCTTGCAACATATATCCATTTAGTACCGTGCACTACGTAACGTTGCTTGTTTTTAATTAACGAACACAAGAGTGTTTTGCTTTATTTAGAGCTCATTTCTATTTTATAAAACCCAGATCAACTCAAACGCATGTGAGACATGGATTCGAACAGACAGACCACCATTGCGATCCGTCCCGTTTTGTCTCGTCATTCAGCCAAATCTGATTTTCCTAAACTAAGTTTCTCACGGCTCAGGCAAATCAGAGCCGAGTTCAAAATCTGTCAATCAAATTACCTGTATTTTTCAATGAAACTGTTAGTTTGATTTAACCACGCAGCTGTTCCATAGGTAACCTATCAATTATGTAACAATACGAGTATATCATATATATATATAATATATTAGATCCTCGTCAGACAAGGAACGAAAAAGGAATGAAAAGGAGAGAAAAGAAGCCGCCACGGAAAAGAGAACCAAAAAGAAGGAGAGACAACAGCAACTCCAGCAAGCATCACTGTTTGTTTGCAGCCACTGCTCCAGAGACTGTCATTCAAAAATTGGTCTGTTCAGCCACTCACGCAGTTGCAGATAAAAAAATATTAAAAAAATTAAAAAATGGACACTACGCCATTGTCTTTAGTAGACGAAAGGATGTCAACCATATATTAGATTAGAAAGACTAACAAATTAAATAAGAATGCATATAAAAATCTTACACATGTGAAAAACTCGCTATAAGAAGAAGAATTGCAGTGCCAGGAGACCGCCGAGTGAAAGAAAAAGAAGGCGGGAATCTGGATAGATACCTGGACCTTGCCAAAGAACGGAAAAGGTCATGGAACATGTTGATAGTTACCAATCATAGTTTGGGCTCTAGAAACTGGAAAAGAGATTGGATTGGATGGATTGGAGATGATACGAAGAAGTGAAATCATCCAAACCACATCATGTTAAGAGATCCAAAGATTAAGGTTAGGAGACCCAAAAGAGTTCAAAGAAAAAGAAACATGGACGCTCCAAAACAATAATTTAATAGACATGATCTCGGAGCCAAGAGAATTGACAACCTTAGGTAGAGGTGTATATACAAATATATATTTACTAATCCCTCCGCACGAGCAGGATGTGACACACGGTCAATTTCTTAAGCGGAGTTTAACAGGTTTGAATTCAGAGTTTTCCTTCTTCTAGACCGGTTGCCTAACCAAGGTTAAAGAGACCAGTCTGCCCTATTATTTACCCATAGCAGGAGGGAGAGTAGGATTCATACCTTTCCCAAGGGTATTAGCGCTAAGTGAAATGCAATTACCACGTCCAGGATTTGAACTCGGGGCGACGAGTCCATTTCCCATGACTTTAACCATTACACCACGCGCTTCCTAAGGTAGAGGTGTACATTAGGTAGAGGTGTATGCAAATGTCCCGGACCAACCACACAATAAAAGAGCACGAGCAACAGAAAAAATTGCTGGGGGGGGTAAACTTAGTATTGCATGCGCGCTTCTTTCGTGGAATGATGATGAAGTATTGTTTGTTATTTTTCAGTACTGGAATTTTGTCGTAGGAATTTTGTGATTCGGATCCTTGACCTCTTTCTTCTGCCCTATGGATTCTCAATTATTCAACTTGAAATTGATTACCTGGGTCAAGTTGATGAAATTGGTGAAATTGATTACTTTGCTGTCATTCAGATTCCAATGAAAAAAAATCAGCAGTTAGAGCTGGTGGGAAAAATTCACTCGGAGTAAATTAATCAAAGATGAAAGAAGAAGTGAGAAAAGATTATTACCTCAGACGAACAAAACAAAAAAACACTTCTCGAAACCAAGCTCTGCAATAGAAATCTCATCAAGGAAATAAACACTTGGGCTGGAATTTGTAATTTTCCCTTTTCTTATGGTTCGTAGAAGAGAGACGTTAATGTTGTATGAAAACAAGCTAAAAACTGTTTTTTAAAAATTGTCGACTAACCTTTATCTCGCACTTTAACAATTCGTTTAATCAGAAAAATATTCACTTACAAACTATTTGTGTTACATAATTATTGGAACCCTAATGCTTTTATAAGGTATTGTAGAAATCATTATGGCGATTAGTACAGCTGATGGCTTGAGGGTGAGTGACGGCGTTTGACCTCACTCTGACCTTGCGTTCTGGGGATGAACCGTGAGAACCGGAACCCCATAGAAGGCCCTCTTCCGGTTTAAGGATACTAAGTAAGTAAGAGTCAGTTAGAACTTAGAAGCCGAGCTAGCAACATGTAAGCCTCATCTGCGCAGAATGTCTGGTTGGGGATTTGGAATAAAGTAACATCAACATAAATCGAAGTCTTGTGTTTATTACCAAAAACTAACAATGACACAGGGCTTCTGATAAGGAGTGATCCCCAGCAGAAACCAGACCCGAAATCCCCATACAAGAAAGACCAGACCTTAGAAGATATACCAGACCAAGATGTTAGAAGATAGAACCAAAGTCGGCCAGAAGAGAAGACGACCAGAGTAAGAAGTAAGAAAGGTATATAACGTTATATGCTGATTTGGTAAAGTGAAAACCCCAGTATATAACATTTGTTTACTCGCTTACAAATCAAATTAAAAGAAAATTTGCCATTAAATAATCCACAAGGTTTTACTTAGGCTAGATGGGTTGCCAGAGAGGCCCCCTCCGATCAATTGGCTGGTCACGTCAAGCCCTAACACCAGTAAACAGGATTTATATTTTTACAATTCATCTTGGACAATTTGGACGGTCTAATTTTTAACCAGAGCATGTTGCAAAATGAAAACAGTCGAAAGATTAAGGAGCCGGAGTATTAGTATATTATATAAAATCAATTAGATTAACTTTTTTATTGGGACTTGATAAATTAAGTTTATTGCGTTAGGTACTTGAAAGAGTTAGAGGTTAGAATATGGTTTAAAATTAGTGGTTAGGGTTGTCGTTTCTTACGAAAAAGAGAGTATTTTGAGTAATTTGAGACTATATGTGTCAGAATAATAATAAAAATTGTGTAGATGCGATGATTCGAGCCCCGAAGAATACACAAAAAAGACCAAAGAAAAACTAATTACAGCAGTCAGTAACCGCAATTGTAACATATGGACAAACAGAAAAAAATAATAAAAACTAGAAATGAGTTGAAAACAACTATATGGATACTTCAAGCTGTACACGAGAAAACCTGGACATAGCTAAGAAAGAGAAACCCTAAGAGAATGCAACAATGCTGGAATAACAGCATCCACAATAAACTCTTCTTAATCAAACCCACTTTTGGAGACTGGAGACCATCCTTTAGAAAGTCCAGAAAGGAACAAATCATTATATCCTGATTTTGCATTGGTCACACAAGACTTACGCACTCCTTTATACTCAAACATGAACGTGGTGTAATGGTTAAACTCATGGGAAATGGACTCGTAGCCCCGAGTTCAAATCCTCGACTGGGTAATTGCATTTCACTTTGCGTTAATACCCTTGGAAAAGGTATGATTCCTACTCTTCCTCCAGCTATGGATAAATAGTAGTGCAGACTGGGCTCTTTAACCTTGGTTAGGCAACCGGTCTAGGAGAAGGAAAACTCTGAATTCAAACCTGTTGAACTCCGCTTAAGAAATTGACCTTGTGTCACATCCTGCTCGTGCGGAGGGGTTGGTAAATATATATACTCAAACAAGAACAACCACCACAGTATAAAACATGTCAAACACCCTTGACTGTTGAATACTTATTCATAGAATACAGGTTTTTTTCTCACACCAGAAACCGTTATTCTAATGCAAACAATATGAAAGATCTATTTGAAAATGTCAACATGGAGGACATTCTGTCCTTTTTGAAGGAAATAAATATAGATATGAAACTAATCGATACCATCAACATAATCTCCAATGATTCTAACAGAACCAATTACTACAAAAGTGTAAATATAGATACACAATATATTACTTCATAACCGCTACGTATGACATAACCACGGGAGGGTTGATATGCCATTAGAATTAACCAATCCAAGAGAGAAACTGAGTCTGTAAAAATAGCAGCACAAGACAATGCCATAAGAACAAACTATACCAAAGTGAAAATACACATTGCACAACAGAATAGCAAGGTAGAATGCGTGGAGACATAGACAAAACGTATTTCTCTGAATGTTTGAGATGAGAACCTTCTCGGACTCGGGAACCTTCTTTTCGAACTCGGGAACTTTCTTGTCGTAATCGGGAGCCATCACGGAACTTTGAACCTAACCCTTTATTTAGTCCACGGAGGTATCCTGTTCTCATTCCGCTAACCATTGCTGGGGTAGCAGTTGTGTTAATTATTTTTCTAACTGCCTCTACTCAGGATTGAACTCTGGGTCCAGAGATAACTGTCACTTAGAACTGTCTTAACCTAACTACCTTATCCACTAGGCCATGTGTCCAATTGAACAATTGAGTGTGAATTTTGGGAACTTCGGAGGGCATATCGGCCGAAACGTTGTACAAAAACAATGAAGATGGGGACAATAGTCCGAATAACGCAGATAATACTAATAGACAAAACGATTAATTATGTAATTAGCGAACGCAGCAAACGGGTACAAAGGGAATATAAGACTAGGTATGATTTGGCGGTAAAAGTAACCCACTGGGAATTGTGGAAGAAATTAAATTATGACCATACTAAAAAAAATTATATATGCACAAATCGGAATTCGTCCCAGAGAATGAGAGGCATAAAATCCTCTGAGATTTTGAGATACAGACGAATCCCCAAAATACCGACCAGAAGAGCAGACTGAATGTTAATTAAACATGTCATCTGATATGAAAATGTGCCTCAGACATCTGACCATAAGCCACGGTTAATCTAAATGACGAGAGCACCCCGAGGGATGTAATGCCTAATGATCTAGAGTAGCAGTCTTCATTTTCCACCGGGTGACCCATACTTCTGAACTTGTGCCACAGCTACCAAAAAATTAGCGAGCAAGATAAGATATACCAAATAATAATAATAATAATAATAATAATAATAATAATAATAATAATAATAATAATTGGGAAGGTGATCCACTGGGAATTATGCAAAAAAAAATTTTGACCATACAACAAAATAGTATCTGTTCTTGAGAATGGAATGCATAGAATTCTCTGGGACTTTGAGATAAAGACGAATCACCCTATCCCAGCCAGGAGACCAGACCTAGTGTTGATTAACAAAACAAAAAAGAGAACGTGTCAACTAGTGGACTTTGCAATTCTAGCAGATTACAGGGTGAAGTTGAAGGAAAATGAAAAGATGGATAAATACCTGGACATTGCCAGAGAACTGAAAAAATGCTGTGGAATATGAGAGGGAAAATTATACCAATTGTAGTTGGAGCACTTGGAACGGTGCCAATGAACTTTGAAAAAAGACTGGAGGTTCTGGAAATCAGTGGAAGAATTGAGACCATCCAGACTACTGCATTGCTGCAATCGGCTATAATTCTCAGAAGAGTCCTGGAGACCTGGGGAGAATTGTTGTCACTCAGGCTCCAGTGAAATACCATCAGCTACTGCTGGTGTGAAAAACTTACAATAATAATAATAATAATAATAATGATAATGTGCTCTCTGTTGAAATAGCGTCGTCTCCGTTGGCTGTGCCATGTCCACCGGATGGATGATGGACAAATCCCAAGGGACATCCTCTATGAGCTTTCGTCTGGCAAGAGAGAGATTAGTCATGCCCAGCTGCGATTTAAGGATGTCTACAAGTTTGATCTCAGGTGCTTTGACAATACTCCTTCTAGCTGGGAAAATTTGGCTCAGGACCGCCCTCAGTGGCGGCAGGTTCTCCGTAGTCGATTATTCATGTTTGAAGTCACCGTGGCGCAACACCATAAAGCCAAGAAGTCCAGAAGAAATCAACGACAACAGAGTACCGGCACATCATCATTTTCAGGCACAGCCTTCACATGCGATATCTCTGGTCGGGGCTGGTTTTCGAACATTGACCTTCACAATCACAGAAGGCACTGTAGCTTTAGGGGAACAAGAAATATATAGTCTTCTGATACAACAATGACGATGAATAATAATAATAATAATAATAATAATAATAATAATAATAATGATAATAATAATAATAATACAGACTGGTCACCAAATCCTGGTTAGGAGACCAGACCTAGTATCAATTAACAAGAAGAAGAAGAAAACTTGCCGTCTCGTGGATTTTGCCGTCCCGGCGGATCACAGAGTAAAGGTGAAAAGGAAACGAAAAGATAGACAACTACTTGGACCTGACTTGGGAGCTGAAAAAACTTTGGAACATGAAGGTAAATGTTGTGGCCCATGGAACGTTTCCTAAATGTTTGAAAATGAGTCTTGAGGAATTGGAAATCCGAAAAAGAATCGAGACCATCCAAACAATAGCACTGTTAAGATCAGCTAGAATACTCAGAAGAGTCCTGGAGACTTAGGGTGACTTGCTGTTAGTTAGTCTTCAGGGAACCACCGGCATGGACGGGTATGAAAAAACTGGAGACCTGAGGAGACTTGCTGTCACTCATACTCCAGTGAAAGACCATCAGCTAATGCTGATGTGAACACTCAAAAGGAGCAAATAATAATAATAATAATAATAAGAAGAAGAAGAAGAAGAAGAAGAAGAAGAAGAAGAAGAACAACAACAACAACAACAACAACAACTGACCAACGCATTCTCAAAGAAGTTAAAACTAGGTGGAAAAATCTCACAATAGCATGGATCAAATAGGTGTCTGACATGATCCCACATACTTGGATTATCGAATGCTTAAAAATGTACAAAATATCCGACAAGATCGTAAATCTCATTTAAAAAGCTATGGAATACTGGAAAGTTCAAGTAACAGCAAGAGGACAATCCATGACAGAAATAAATATCCAAAGAGGCATTTTCCAAGGACACTCACTATTGCCACAACTATTTGTTATTGCAACGATGCTAATCAATTATATACTTAGAAAATGTACGGGGAGGGGCTACAAATTCCCTAACTCAGAGGAAAAACTAAACCACCTTATGAACATGGATGATATGAAGATTTTTGTCAAAAATGAAAAAGAAATGGAAATCCATGTACAAACCATAATAATATACAGCCAGGATATAGGAATGGAATTCGGAATTGAAAAATATGCCATGCTAGTAATGGAAAAGGGGTAAAACGCAACAATGGACGGAATACAAATACCAAATCAGAAATATAAAAACACTTGGAGAAAATGAAAGTTAGAAATAGTTACGAATTTTAGAAGTGGACACCATCAAGCAGAGACGAAAGAAGAGGTTTATAATGAATACCCCAGAAGAACAAGAAAACTCCAAGAAACCAAGCTCTACATAAGAGATCTCATCAAGGTAATACCCGGGTCGTCCTCATTATAAGATACTCTGAGCCATTCTTAAAATAGACAAAAGAGGAACTCTGACAGATTGACCAAAAGACAAGAAAATTAATGACTATGAACAAAGCATTACACCCTAGAGATAATAGAGACAGGCTATATGCATCAAGAAAGGGAGGTCGAAGAGGTTTTGCTAACATAGAGGATTGCGTAGATGCCTCAATCCAAGGACTCGAGGAATACACGAAAAAGAGCGAGGAAAAATTAATTACGGCACCCAATAACAGCAACTGCAACATATGGACAAGCAGAAAAAGAACAAAAAACAAGAAAACAGAAATCAAGAAAAACAATTAAATGCATACTTCAAGCGACAAATGTTTGTATTAATGCCGAGCTTAGATAGATTTACCTCAAAACAGCCCATATTATTAACGTGTTTAAAATCCTGTGTGTTATATATCATTAAGAAATGAATATTTTCATAATATTTAATGGGAATAATTTGCATACCGATTTTAACAAAACCGTGTTTAATAAATTACTTGTTATTATTGATCTCTAATATTATTGTTTTATCCTGAAACGTATTAAAAGCAATCCTGTACATATTTTTTGTAAAGAAGCCAATTAAAATACAATTAAAATAAGTGTAATCTTCTTATATGCGTTCTTATTTGATTTCATTAGTCTTTCTTATTTAGTATATTACATTAAAACTTTAATACTTACGCCCGGAAGGCGCATATTCTTACTAATTTCATTATGAATTTTAAATAAAGATTAAAATCAACACGGTAGAATCTCTCAGGTTTTTCTCAAATATCTAATTTAAATAATAATAATAATAATAATAATAATAATATAATAATAATAAAATAATAATAATAAATCAGGAGACCGGACTAGTATTGATGACAAGAAAAGGAACCTGTTCATCTCGTGGGATTTGCTGTTTCCAGCGAATCACCGAGTGAAGAAAGAAAGCGAAAAGATAGACAAATACTTAGACCTTGCAGAGAACTGAGGAAGCTAGTGGAATATGAAGGTGAATAGACCAATTGTAATTGGTGTCCTTGGAAACGATCCCCACAGCTCTGGAAAGAATGGGTGGGTGAACTGAAATCAGAAAGAAGAATCGAGACTATCCAAACTACGGGTACTTTGGGTATCGGCTGGAGAATTACTCAGAAGAGTTCTGGAGGACCTGAGGAGACCTGCAGTACTTGGCCTCCAGTGAACCACAAGCAACGGGGGGTGCTTGAAAAAATAAATAAATATAAAATAATAATAATATAATAATAATTTCGTTTTAATGTGTCTTTAGTGTACTGATTATCTTTTAGACTGTAGGTTAGCAAGTATTGCTGATAACTAGACGATAAATATTTGGTGCTTCTGTTGCAAAGTGTTGCTTCTTGTTTTAATTTGGTTAGCGAAGCTAGGAGAATTGTTAAATACGTCTGGAATTGATTTTGATCAAATAAAGACAGAGAGATGGTGATGAGCGAGATATAGGCGGTACTCGTTAGAAGGTAAAAAAGAAAGAGAAGAAGAAAGGAAAGAGGGCCGGGAAAGAGAAGAACGTCAAAAGGAAAGAAGGAGGAGAAGAGGAAAAGGAGAAGAAAAAAAGAGAAAGAAAAAAAAAGGAAGGATATGAAAGCAGAAAATAAAAGAAAAGGAAAAAAAGAAAGGAAAGAAATTAAAGAAAAAAACAAAAAAAAGAAAAGAAAGAAAAAAGAAAGAAGAAAGAAAGAAAAGAAAGAAAAGAATGAATGATCATGAAAATGTTGAAGAGAAAGGAAAAGAAAGATGCGAGAGAATGGAAAAGGAAAAAGAAAGAGAAGAGAGGGAGGAAAGAAAAAGGAAAACGTCAAGGAAAAAGGAAGAAAAAAAATATGAAATAATAAAAATAAAGAATTAATGAAAAAAAAATAAAGGGGAGGGAAAGAGAAGAAAAAACGCAGAGGAAGAAAGAAAGAAAGAGAAAGAAAAACGATGGGAGGAAAAGGAAAACCGCAAAGGGAAAGTGGAAAAAGAGAAAAGAAAAAAATATTGAAATAAAAAATAAACAAATGATGAAATTTTCGAAAAAAAGAAAGAAAAAAGAGAAAAGAAGAGAAAAAAAGCGTAGAAAAAAGGAATGGAAAAGGAAGAAGAGGGAAAAAAGAGAAGAATAAGGAAAAAGAAAGAAGAAAGAAAGGAAAAAATAGAAAAAAAGGAAAAGAAAATATCTATCAAAGGAAAAGGATAAGAAAAGAGAAAAGAAGAAAGAAAAAAAACGAAAATAAAAAAAAAAAAATAAAGAAATTGATAAATAATATTGGAAAAAGAAAGAAAAAAAAAAAAGCTCGTAGGAAAAGAAAAAAAGATAAGAAAGAAAGGAAAGAAAGAAGAAGAAAAATGAAGAAAGGGAAAGAAAGAACGAAAGAAAAAGGAGAAAGAGAAAAAGGAACAATTATCAAGGAAAGAAAAGAGAAGAAGAAAGAGAGAAAAATATAAACGAAAAATAAAGAAAAAAAGCAGGAGGGAGAAAAAAGAGGAGTCGAAAAAGAAAAGGAAAAAGAAAAGAAAGGAAAACGTCAAAGGAAAGTGGGGAAGGAGAAAAGAAAGAGGAGAAAAGGAAAGACAGAGGATGATGATGTCAGGAGCTGAAGAAATACAGGTAGGAGGTTAAACAGAAAAGAAGAAGAAAAGAAAGAAAGAAAGGAGAGAAGGGGAGGGAAGGGAGAAGAGGAAAGGGAAAAAGGGGAAGAAGGAAGGAGTGAAGAGAGGGGAGGAAAAAGAGAAAAAAAGGGGAGAAAGAGGGGCGGGAAGGGGGAACAGAAGAAGGAAAGAGAAAGAGAGGGAAGGAAGGGGGAAGGAAAAGAAAGAAAGAGGAGAAAGAAAAAGGAAAAAGAGGAGAGGGGGAGAAAAAAGAAGGAGAAATAGAGAGGAGAGGGAAACAGAGAAAGGGGGAGGAGAGAGAAGGAAAGAAAGAAAAAGAAGGAAAGGGAAGGAAGGAAGAAGAAGAGGAAGGGGGAAGAACAAAAAAGGAGAAAAGGAGAAAAGGAAAGGGAAAGGAAGGGGGAGAAGAGAAGAGAAGAGAGGGAAAAAGGCGGAAAAAAGGAGAGGGAAGAAGAGAGGAAGGGAGAAGAAAAAAAAAGGAGAAAGGAGAGGGGGGGAGACAAGGAGAGGAGAGGAAGAAAGGAGGGGCAAGGAGGAAGAAGAGAGAAGAGAAAGAAAAAGAGGGAAGGGGAAAAGAAAAGAAAAGGAGGGAAAAGAGGGAAAAGAGAAAAGAAGAGGGCAGAGAAAAGAAAAAAGGGGAAAAAAGAAGAAGATAGGGAAAGGGGGGAAGAGGGAGGAAGGGAAAGAGGGAAGGGAGGGAAGGAGGGAAGAAAGAAAGAGAAAGGGGGAAAGGGGGGGGAAGAGAGGAAAAGAGGCGAAGAAAAACGAAGGAAAAGGAAAAGGGAAAGGGGAAGGCGAAAAGGGGAGGAAAGGAAGGGAAACTGGGAGGAGAAACGGGAGAAAGGGAAAGGGGAAGAAGAAGGGAGGGGAAAAAAGGAAGAAAATAGGGAGAATGAAGAGAAGGGGGAGGGAGAAAGAAAGGAAAGAAAAAGGAGGAAGGAAAGGGAAAAGAAGAGGGAAAGGAAAAAAAGAAAAAAAAAGAAAAAGAAAGGAACTAAGGAAATAAGAAGAAGAAAAAAAGAAAGGAAGAGAAGGAAAAAAGAAGGAAGAAGGAAGAAGGAAGAAGAAAGAAAAGAAAGAAAAAAGAAAAGAAGAAAGAGGAAAGGAGGAAAGGAAAGAAAAAAAGGAGAAAAAAAAGAAGGGAAAAAGGAAGAGGAGAGGAGGAGAAAAGAAAAGAAAAAAGGAAAAGAAGGGAAAAAGGAAAAAGAATAAGGAAGAAAGGAACGGTGAAGAAAAAAAAGAAAAGGAAAAGGGAAAGAAGGGAAAGAAGGAAAAGAGGGAAGAAAAAGAGAAAAGGAGGAAAGAAGGGAAAAGGAAGAAAAGAAAAGAAAAAGGAAAGAAAAAAGAGAAAGGGAAAAAAGAAAGAAGGAGGGAAAGAGAAGAAAGAAAGAAAGAAAAGAGAAGAAAGAGGAAGGAAGAAGAAGGGAAAGGGAAGAGGAAAGGAAGAGAGGAAGGAGGAAGAAGAAGAAAAGAAGAGGAGAAAAAGGAGGAAGAGAAAAAGAGAGAAAAAGAGGAGAAAGAGAAAGAGGAAAAAAAGGAAAGAGGAAGGGAAAGAGAAAAGGAAGGAGGAAGAAGAAAAGGAGAGGAAAAAAGAAAGGGGAAAAGGAAGGAAAAGAAGGAAAAGAAGAAAGGAAGAAAGAAGGAGAGAGGAAAAAAAAAAAAAAAAAAAGGGAAAAGAAAGAGAAAAAAAAGGAAAAGGAGAACAGGAAAAGAAAAGAAAAGAAAAGGAAAAGGAAGGAGGGAAGAGAAAGGAGGAAAGAAGACAGAGAAGGAAAAAGAAGAGGAAAGAAAGGAGGGAAAAGAGGAGAAAGAAGGAAAAAGAAAAGAAGGAAGAAAGAAAGAGGAAGAGAGAGGAGGGAGGAAGGAGGGAAGGGAAGAAATGAGAAGAAGAAAGAAAGGAGAAAAAAGGAAAGGAAAAAGAAGGGAAAAGAAGAAGAAGGAAAGGAAAGAGGGAAACACCAAGACGTCGAAAAAAAGGGTTCCAAAGAAGGAAAAGGCAGCATAGGAAAGATTATGACAAAGAAAGAAAGAAAGAGCAAGCTGAAAGAAAAAAAAAGACAAGAAAAAGAAAGAAAGAAAGCGATAAAAAAGATAGAATGAAAAAAAGTGGAAAGAGGAAAACGTAAACGAAAAGAAGCAAACAAAATGAATGAATGAAAAAAAAAAGCGGGGAAGAAATAAAGAAAGAAAGAAAGAAAGAAAGAAAGAAAACGTGAAGAAAGATGTAATAATGGAAGACAGAGGAGGTTAATAAAATCTAATAAAAGAGTAGTGTTATGATTAATAAACTATATTTCAAAACCCAACAGTTAAATTAAAAGGGTTCGGTCTTCTTCAGAAAGTCACATGGCCTTGTGCCAGCCAAAGAAATAGCTTAACAAGTACCCCTAACCCGTTTTATGACTGTAATGTGTTCTGTTAGTGTGATGCTGTTTGATGTTCGAACCAGTGAGTGATTTGAAAGGCAAGCGGGTGATTTCTCACATGAAAGATTGGAGGAACACCTTCAAGCATTCCGTTCTATTTCATTTTGGCTTTGTGCCATGTTGAGGTAAGCTTATAAAAAAATATGGCGACGAATGAGGAAAGAAAAAAAACAAGAACAAGACAAGAAAACAGAACATGGAGAAATGTTGCAGTGGAATTGAACAGATATCATAAAAGGAATAGAAATAAGAAAATAATGAATGAATGAATGAACGAATGAAAAGGAAGGAAAAAGAAACAGAAAAGATAGAAAGTAAAGTAAAACTGAATAAGAAAAAGAAAGAAAAAGAAAAAGAAAGAAAGAAAAGAAAGAAAATGAATGAAATGAAAAGAAAGGAAAAAAGAAACAGAAAGATAGAAAGTAAAGTAAAATGAATAAGAAAAGAAAAGAAAGAAAAAGAAAGAAAGAAAGAATAATGAATGAATGAAAAGAAGGAAAAAGAAACAGAAAGATAGAAAGTAAAGTGAAATGAATAAGAAAAAGAAAGAAAGAAAAAAAGAAAGAAAGAATAATGAATGAATGAAAAGAAAGGAAAAAGAAACAGAAAGATAGAAAGTAAAATGAATAAAAAAAAGAAAGAAAGAAAGAAAGAAAGAATTATGAATGAGTGAAAAGAAAGGAAAAGTAAAAAGAAAGATAGAAAGTAAAATAAAATAAAAAGAAAAAGAAAGAAAGAAAGAAAAAAAGAAAATGAATGAATGAAAAGAAAGGAAAAAGGAAAAAGAAAGATAGAAAGTAATGTAAAATGAATAAGAAAAGAAAAAAGAAAGAAAGAAGAAAGAAAGAAAGAAGAAAAATGAATAATGAATGAAAAGAAAAAGAAAAAAAGAAACAGAAAATAGAAAGTAAAGTGAAATGAATAAGAAAAAGAAAGAAAGAAAGAAAGAAAGAATAATGAATGAATGACAAGAAAGGAAAAAGAAACAGAAAGATAGAAAGTAAAGTGAAATGAATAAGAAAAAGAAAGAAAGAAAGAAAGAAAAGAATAATGAATGAATGAAAAGAAAGGAAAAAGAAACAAAGATAGAAAGTAAAGTAAAATGAATAAGAAAAAGAAAGAAAGAAAGAAAGAATAATGAATGAATGAAAAAAAAGGAAAAGGAAAAAGAAAGATAGAAAGTAAAGTGAAATGAATAAGAAAAAGAAAGAAAGAAAGAAAGAAAGAAAGAAAGAAAGAAAGAAAGAATAATGAATGAATGAAAAGAAAGGAAAAAGAAACAGAAAGATAGAAAGTAAAGTAAAATGAATAAGAAAAAGAAAGAAAGAAAGAATAATGAATGAATGAAAAGAAAAGAAAAAGAAAAAGAAAGAAACAAGTAAATTAAAATGAATAAGAAAAAGAAAGAAGGAAAGAAAGAAAAAATGAATGAATGAAAGATTTCAATAAATAAAAAAAGATGGCGAGTAATGAGGAGAATAATTTTTTTTTAAATACGGTACAGAAAAAAATGTTGCAGTAGCATTGAACAGATATACTAGAAGAAATAGAAATAAGATGGAAAAAATGAATGAATTATAAAAAGAAAGGATAAGGAAAAGAAAGAAAGAAAGTAAATTACACTGAATAAGAAAAAGAAAGAAAATAAAGAAAGAAGGAAAAACTTGATGAAAAACAGATTTCAACAAATAAAGAAAAAATAAAGAGAATGAAAGAATGAATGAAAGATTAGAATAAAAAAAGGAAATAATGCAAGAAAAGAGAGAGAAAAAGAAAGAAAGAAAGAAGATTGCAATATGGAAAAGAAAAAAAGAAAGAATGAAGGAAGAAAGGAAGGAAGGAAGAAAAAATGAATAAATGAATAGAAGATTTTGATAGATAAAGAAAACAATACAAGACAGAAGAAAAAAAGAAAAATTGAAAGAAGGAAATAATGAATTAATGAATGAATGAAAGATTACAATAAATAAAGAAGATAATGTAAGAAAAAGGAAAGAAAGAAAGATTGCTGTAAAGAAAGAAAAAAAGAATGAAAGAAGAAGAAAGAAAAAATATATGAATAAAAGATTATGGTAGATAAAAAAATAATGCAAGAAAAAAGGAAGAAAAGAAAGAAAGAAAGAAAAGAATGGAAAAAGAATGATTGCAATATACGAAGGAAAGAAAGAAAGAAAGGAAATGAAAGAAGAGAATAATGAATGAAGGAATTAATGAATGAAGGAATTAATGAATGAAGGAATTAATGAATAATTGCAAAAATAAAGAAAATTTATAAGGAATAAAATAACCCTAGACGGGTTGATGCGTCATTAAAATCAATCAATCAAACAAACAAGCAATAATGCAGATTATATTTAGCTCAGTCGGTAGAGCGTTCGGCAAGGAATCCCAAGATTCCTGGTTCGATACCGGCCCTCGCCATCTCAGCGTATGAGTAGCACAGGGATCTGTGCGGTAAAGTGAGGAGCTGATGGTAGGTGTGGCGCTCCACCCCAGACGCTAAAACAATCTCCTTGGTCTAGCGCTATTGAAAAAGGGATAGACTGCCTCGCTGTTTGGCTAATACCGACATTAGGCCGCCCCGTCGACTTTACTTTACACACACCACGAAATAGCAATAGATAGAAAAGTCAGAACTGTCCTTTTATTTTATATTATTGGCATTTCAGTCTCGGAAGACTATAATATAGTTTTTGTGCCCCTAAAGTTACAGCGCCTCCTGTGACTGTAAAGTCCAATGTTAGAAAAACATTCTCGACCACAGATTTTGCATTTGAAGGCTGTCCCTGAAGATGTTGATGTGCCGGTGCTTTGTTACCGCTGCTTTCCTCTGGACCTCCTAGCTTCATGGTGTTGCGCCAGGGTGACTTCAGACATGAACAGTCCTCTACAGAGAGACGCGGTCCTGAGCCAAATTTTCCCAGGTGTAAATTTATATTAATCAATTACAAACACAGAATCAAATCTATGGTCAATCTGTCGGCTGGGACAGAAAAATATACCTCTGCAAAGGGGTAGCCCCCTCCTTCCTGTGTAATCACCTCTTGGCCCTGAGTGTCGACCCGTGATGTAACTCCTGGTGGTTGAGCAGTCCATGGTATGCAGCATTCCACTTTACCCTTTATTTGGGCTAGGCGGTCGGCCTCCGATCAATCGGTTAGTCACGTCAAGTCCTAGCACTTGTGTGGGACGACTCTATTGCTCTTATGGCAAACACCCAATCCAGAAGAAGGATCAGCCCAGAAGAAGAGGGTGGCAGCGACGAAGTAAGAACAAGAAGAACAAGTAAGCGCCCATCCCCCCTCTCTCTCTCTCTCTCTCCTCTCCCTCTCCCTCTCTCTCTCCCTCTCTCTCTCTCTCTCTCTTCTCTCTCTCTCTCTCTCTCTCCATTATATACCTAGAAGATTAACGGGCATATAATATCCTTTTGAGGTGGATTCATTAATAACTGAAATGATTGTGAAAGAGATCTGTGAGGTGCTCAGTCCAACGTTTCATTACACCGTCATGGTCCTTAAAGAGAGAGGACTCATCCTTTGACTTGGGTGGTACCACAGATGATGATTGAGGCCAAAAGACTTGTCTAATCAAATGGTATAATCCTTTCATGTCTTTACATCTGTGTGCTTTCGGAATTTTCTCAGAGATGCCCAATAGGGTAGGTCAATTTTGGAACTGTAACATCTCCTATGTGGCGAAAGTTGCAAATTAACATAAGAAATTACCACACAAAATATTTTTATTCGAAACTTTGCTTTCATTATTTTTTTCAATCCTCTGACAAGGTCCAGGTATTTGTCTATCTTTTAGTTTTCTTTCACCTTCACCTTGGGATCTTCTGGGACTGCAAAATATACCATTTGGCAAGTTCATTCTTCCTTGTTAATCGATAATTGGTCTGGTCTCCTGGCTGGGATAAGATGACACCTCTTTATCTCAAAGTCCCAGAGAGTTTTATGTGTTTAATTCTCAAGAACAGATTTAAAATAATCTGCAGTCCTTTTTGTCATTTACGATGGAAGAGTGGAATAACAATATGTTGCATTTTCTGGATTTCTTGGTCTTGCTGGGATTCTTTGTAGCAAAGAGAAATAGAAAATGGCACTGCAAGCAGGCTCCCTCATTCTTACAACTCTGACAATTGGTAAAATCTTCAATGGGTGGGTCCTCAAATCTTGGAGGTTCTCAAATCTTGGAGGTTCTCAAATTTGCCAATTCTCATTTCTTACACTAACTTGCTGTGATAAACTTCACAAGTTTTGTTTGTTTTTTTTTATGTTAATAGTTCTTTACATAAATCTCTGGCCATATCTGCTCGCTTTAAATTTTCATCTCCCTTCACTGTCATTGTATACTGCCTTTTTAAAGTTTTTATGCATATGCCATTTTGTTGAAAGGTCAAACTTTAGTTTCTTGCACAATTCCCAGTGGATCACTTTTCCAACCCAATCATACATAGCCTTATATTCTTGTGCTAGTTTGCTGCATTCGCTTAATACATGGTTGATCGTCTCATCTCTATCTATTGTATACCCTCTTGACCGGCCCTAAATATCTATATGTTATATACTTCTCTTCTGGACGGCTTGGTTCTTCTATCATCTATCTTGGTCTGGTATATCTTCTAAGGTCTCGTCTGGTCTTCTATTGAGGGTTCCGTGTCTGGTCTCTGCTGGGGATCACTTCTTATTAGAAGCCTTGTGTCATTGTTAGCTTTTAGTAATAACAACAAGACTTCGATTTACGATGATGTTACTTTATTCCATTAACCCCCAGACCAGACAATGCGCGCGGATCCTTACATCTTGCTAGCTTGGCTTCTAACTCCTAACTGTAACTGACTCAGTTGCTTACTCCTTAAACCGGAAGGGGCCTCTATTGCCTTCCGTTCTCACGTTCCATCCCCAGAACGCAAGGTGAGATCGAGGTCAAGCGCCGTCACTCACCCTCAAGGCCATCAGCTGCACTAATATGATTTCTACACTATTGTCATAATCATTAGGTATCGTTGAGGAAATAGATTTCAATCTTTTAAGATGCTATCATTGTTACAGCTTAATTATTAAGTAAAAAACAGCATATCAAAAGTGTTGGTAGTGATGGGGGGGGCATATTTTCAATTTGAATTCTAGTTATATTTTATTCACTTTGTTTAAAATCACAACCTTCTCTATTTTAAATATTGAAATTGCTAAATTTTCTAACCAATTTCAAGGCTAAATGTTGCAAAAACGAAGTGCATTTTAGTAGATGATATTTGATGCTATTTCCTCAAGCAATTGTGTAAGTAAGAGATCTAGTTTTTTGTTATCAGTATTCATTATACCAATACACAATTTTCGCTGTTTTGAGAGAATTTGAGTTTTTTACAAAGTGAAAAATCAATCTACCTTAATGCCTGATATATCCGGGTTAAGGGATATATTATGAAGTTGGTATTTGGTATATTATCGCAGTAGTAGTTGGTGCATCAAATAGCAGACGTCTTCCGAGCAGTCGTGGTGTAGTCTGGCGAGTAAGTTTAGGCTTGTAGGCTTAGGCTTGTAGGGTTAGGTGCCTGTAACAACACAGTGTCGAATATTTATACATGACACTGTCCAATCAGATTATAGTGAGGGGGTACCAAGGTATTTACATATGTTACATAATGGCCGTCCCAGCACCTATATTTGTGGTCTTGTGCCAGACTCGGAGAAACCTTAAAACAAAAATGTATTCCCGATCCTCTGTTACCTTGGGTGGCCTTTGAAGAATCACCGAAAAAGAAATAAAAAACTTAAATGAGAGTTTGGTGACGCTAGGTCTACGTTTAAGGAAAATCCAGTCTTTTCGACGACCAATGGTCCTTTGATCTGAAAGGCCGTGAACTCTATTTGACCAGAATGATTCGAAGGAATTGAACATTCTATTTTTTCGAGAACGAACTAGATGGTCCAAGAAAAGAACTTTCGAGAAGATTCTTTTGACGGACTATATAAGAAACCCGAGTCAGTCAGTTGGGGACTATTCAGTTAGAGTCAGTCAGCTAGAGGAGTCGGCCGGAGAGGCAGTGATCGAGGGTTAGTCGAAGCCGTACGGAGTTTGGCAAACTGTTGTCGCTGAAGACCAAAAGCGCTGGCCTGTTATTATTGTTAGTTTGACACCGAGAAGTTTACTAAGAACTAAACCCGAAGTTGAAACCAGTTAAAGAATACTCCTCATCAAGTACAAATATTATTAGGCTTGACTCTCTCTCTCAAAAAGTGCATTGAAGTTTTTATTCTAATAAACTACTGAAAAATAAACACGGTATTATAGTCTTCACTACGACGAAAGATACTATGATAGTATCGTGAATGGGACAACCACTAGACACCCGTGGAGGAAGCCAAATTGACCGTGACAAAAAACCAACGGTCGTGAAACGTGATACCAGAAAGGCACGCGGCGTGCGTAAGGTGATACTCCCTTGACCGACGACGAACCGCTAGATATTTGGATACTGTAAACAACCCCAGAGGTTTACGCGTGAAACGCCGCCGCTACATTATTGTTATTATTGGTAGTATCAGTAAAATACCAATAACGTAACATATCGATTTGGTAACGTGACGACGAACAACCCCGTAACGTTACAATATTCATTACATCAATGTCCAACCATCGAGTTTTAGACTACATAAATTACTTTAAACCCAAGACGGTTCGGAAAAAAGATAAAACAGATTACCAAACCAAATCCATGATTGCCTATTCAGAAGTAAAATTTGTTATTTTTGTGGAAAATTAGGGCACATAAGTCCGCATTGTAAAACGAATAAAAAAGGTCCGAGGCGACTAAAAAAAACGTAAATTTAGTGATATAAAAAAACAAACAAAGTGGTGATTCGCAAAAAAGAAAATTCGTTGATATTAAAATGAATAAGAACAACATTCGTTTGCAACTTGACACTGGTAGTGATCTGTTCATCATTAGTTAAAATACTTGAAAAAAAAAACTGGCATGTCAAAATTGACACACACCAAAAAAGTTGCAAAAAGTGTGTACTAATAAACCCACCTTAATTACCTCCCCTTGGATATCTGATTCTATATAAAAGTATCACTATGTCAGTCAGATCGTAGTCAGAGTAAAGTGAAATAAAGCATTTCAAAAGTCTAAACCAGTTGTTTCGCAAGAACTGGATAATTGACCACAGACTCTACGCCCTTAACTCTTTTTCGTTTTCTCATGGTCGATAGATTTTTCGACAGTTACATTGCAAGTTAAAGAGAATGCAATGCCTGTGTTCAAACCGAATAGAAGTGTGCCTTATCCGGCAATGAATTCGATAAACAAGGAATTAGACAGACCTGGAAAAAAATGGGTGTCATTTCAAAAGTACAATATTCCAAATGGGCTACACCTACGGCGTATAAAAAAGTCGTCGGGGCGGCCTAAAGTCGGCATCTGCCAGTCAGCGAGGGAGTTTATCCCCTTTTCAATAGCGCTAGACCGAGGAGATTGTTTTTGGCGTCTGAGGTGGAGCGCTACACCTACCATCAGCTCCTTACTTTCCCGCACAGATCCCTGTGCTACTCATACGCTATACCAAGAAGAAAAATAAGTGTATACGTGTATGTGCAGATTTCCAGACAGGTTTGAATGAATGTCTAAAACCTTATGAATATCCATTACCAAGTGCTGAAGACATTTTCGCAAAACTGAACCGCGGTAAAGTATTTACAAGACTAGACTTGTCGGACGCTTACCTACAAGATGAAATGGACGAAGAAAGCTGCTCACGATAAATACGCATAGAGGTCTATAAAGATTTAACCGTTTACCGTTCGGATGTAAACTATCGGCGAGTGTATTCCCCCCAAAAAAATAATGGATAATATGTTGGCTGAACTGGATTTCGCTATGGCGTATTTAGACGACATACTTATAAACAGTGAGTCAAACGAACAGTACGAGCTACATATGAAAATTTGGCGAATTGGGGTTTAAAGTCAGTGTGGATAAATGTGAGTTTTTTATGCCAAAAATTAAATAATTGGGACAAATTACCGACACAAAAAAGATCGACCAGGAAAGATCAAGTGCGATTCGGAATATGCCAACACCTACAAACGTTGCAGAATTATAAGCGTTCTTAGGCCTAGCAAATTATTATCAAGTGTATATAGATGATATGAATGATTTGAGTGCCCCTCTTAATGAATTATTGAAGAAAAACATTAAAAAACATTAAAAATAATTCATAAATTAAATAGATGATATGCATGATTTGAGTGCCCCTCTTAATGAATTATTGAAAAAAATGGAATTGTTCTGAAAATTGCCAGGATGCACTTAAAAAAAGATAAAAGAAGTTTTGACGTCAGAACTATCCCAGACCCCAAAGGCGGAGATAAATCTGGCGACTGACGTGAGCCACGTTGGCATTGGATATGTTTTGCTGCATAGAGACAGTTCAGGGAGCATAAAGGCTGTTGCGCACATGAGCAGAGGATTAATTGCCAATATGAAACGGACCTATATCCCCACATAAGGACGATAAGAGGGTCTAGAATCAATGTGAAGAGTTCGGTTACTAAGGTGCAATATGAGATAT
>CM042160.1:54382494-54412494 GCA_023376005.1 Doryteuthis pealeii | reverse complement strand
CCTATTTCTTACCAGTCTTTGTTCTCTTTTGTTCCATTGTCTCCTGCTCGCTCTAGACGCTCGGCTCGTCGTATCCTATTTTCTTTTTCAAGTCTTTGTTTTGTTTTTATTTTTGTTGCTTATTTTTCTTTTCTTTCTTTTCTTTCTTTTCTTTCTTTTTTTTTCTGCTCAGATGTCTCTTGCTAAAGACGTTGCTGTTTTTTTTGTTCAAGATTCTCCAGCCTAATTAACAGATAATGTTATTACTTAACTCTTTGCCTACTTTAAGCCGCTTACATCGGCTCTCCCGCCACGTTTTTGTTCAAGATTCTCCAGTCTACGATGTTTTTACACACCGTCTTGAGTAATAGATAATATCATTACTTACCTCTTTGCCTACTTTAAACCGTTCACAGCGGCTCTCCCACCATGTCGTTGTTCAAGATTCTCTAGCCTACCGTCTTGATTAATAGATAATATTATTACTTAACTTTTTGCATACTTTAAGCTGCTTACATCGACTCTCCCACCATGTTTTTGTTCAAGATTCCCCAGTCTACCATCTTTTTACATACCGTCTTGTTCTACTTTAAGACGCTTACAGCAGCTCTCCCACCACGTTTTTGTTCAAAATTCTCTAGCCTACGGCGTTTTTATATACCGTATTGATTAATAGATAATATCATTACTTACCTCTTTGCCTACTTTAAACCATTCACAGCGGCTCTCCCACCATGTCTTTGTTCAAGATTATCTAGCCTACGACGGTTTTATATACCGTTTTGATTAATAGATACTATTATTTCTTAACTCTTTTCCAACTTCAAACCACTTACAGCGGCTCATTGACCATGTTTTTGTTCGAGGATTTCCAGCTTATGATGTTTTTACCTACCGTCTTGATAAATAGCTAATATTATTACTTACCTCTTTGCTTACTTTAAGCCGCTCACTATGGCCCTCACATCACTGCAATCCTACCGTAAACCACTGGCAGCGGCTTTCGTACGTTTCCCTTGTTTACACTGAAAAATCTCTGCATTAACACCCCTGCCATATTTATTTTTTTTTTTTTGTCTGTTAACTATCCTTGAGGGTGGTACTTGATTTTCTTTTTTTGCAATAAGGAAAAATAACAGGGGAAAATACCAAGAAAATTTGGAACAGCAGTGAGGGAAATTTGATAGTTAAAGAGTTAAATTACGTCATTGATTTACTTTCCCTCCATCCATTTTTCATTTACTTATTATTTCAGTCATTTATAAAACGTTCGAGAATCTGTGCGGTAAAGTGAGGAGCTGATGGTAGGTGTGGCGCTCCACCTCAGACGCCAAAACAATCTCCTTGGTCTAGTGAAAAGGGGATAGACCCCCTCGCTGTCTGGCTGATACCAACTTTAGGCCACCCCGATGACTTTACATTTTAAAAAGGTATATGCGGAGGCGCGTCTTGTAATGGTTATCGTCGTAAGAAATGAACTCGGCGGGACAATTTCAAATCCTCGACGAGGCTGATTTCATTTCCCATAGTGCCAATACAGTTGGGAAAGGTACACCAACTATTCTCTCACCATCTGTGGGTAAATAATAGGGCAGACTGGGCTCTTTAACCTTGGTTAGGCAACCAGCCTAGGAGAAGGAAAACTCTGAATTGAGTCCTGTTAAACTTCGCTTAAGAAATTGACCTTGTGCCACATCCTACTCGTGTGGAGGAGTGTTTCAGTCAATGTGTTTTCCCTCCATGCACTGTCTTTTCGGCACAAGCTCCTTACATCAAACCCATATTTAGCCCATTTGAAAACATTTTTTTGACTAAAACACCATTCTCTGCACACATCACACATTCTTCTGTAAATTTCACATGGTTTGCACTTTTCAGCCACCAAAGATTTGATCACAGACCGCTGTTCAAGCCTGGAGCACTCTGATCTTCTACAATGTTCTTGCGAGATTAGAATAATTTCAGATACGCAACATTTAATTTGAAGAGGGCATAATTAACTTTCTATTTCAATTTTTTTATTTTTTTTTTATTCATTTGATAAATTTGATGATTTACTTACTTATTATACAAACCCTCTGATTTTTTTTTAAACTCCCACCCCCTCAGGCAAAATCTTTCAAAAATTAATTTTTACACCATCTGGAGGGTGTTTTTTTTTTGTTTTTTTTTGCTAGTCTATATAATGAAAATAATTTTTTTTCGCTTTTTTCAAAAAAAAATGTTTTTGATTGATCTAATGACCCTTGTATAATTAATTTCGCACTATTCAAATACGCAACATTTTATTTGATGGGGAAGGTGCATTATTAACTATCTATTTCAAATTGTTTTATTTTTTTACTCATTTGATAAATTTGATGAGTTTACTTACTTATGATACAAATCCTCTGGGTTTTTTTAAAAACTCCCACCCCCTCAGGCAAAATCTTTCAAAAATTATTTTTTACACCATCCGGAGTGGGGTTTTTTTTTTGTTGCTTTTTGTTTGTTTTGTTTTTGTTTTTTACTAGTCTATATAATTAAAAGATTTTTTTTCGCTTTTTAAAAAAAAATCTTATTGATCGAATGACCCCTGTATAATTAAGTTCGCACTATTCAGTTGCGTCCTTATAATTGGAGTCGAATATATTTCAATTGAGTAACGGGAAAGCAAACAGCCAAAAAGAAAATGGTTGACATATTGATCAGAATACAAAGACGGAATATTCATTCCAATTATTTTGCAGAAAGAATTATTTTCTGATTTTTCTATCGACACTTCGCATTATACATTATAGTTTTCTATTTTTAAATTCAAAACAAAATATTGATTTGTCTATTTTTAATTTGAATCTTGTTTAATTGGATGTGACAAAATGAAGACGAAGACATCTTATCATTTCTGAAAGTTATACTCATAATGGGAAAAATTATGTTTTTTCTGACTAATTATAATAACGTTCAATACACACACACACACACACACACACACACACACACACACACTAATATATATATATATATATATATATATATATATATATATATATATATATATATATATATATACATGGAGAAAGTAGACAAACACGGGATGTTATGGAAACTGGATGTTTATTGTCGACGATGCAACGTTTCGGTCTGTTATTAGACCATCTTCCGGACTTGGATATAGTTCTTGCTCCAATGATGGAGATTCTCAAAATGCTGAAACAGAAGGTCGTCAGGATGGTTGGGGGTGGTTAGTGGATTTTTCTTCTCTCTAGATGGGGAGTGTCAGAATGGTGGATGGTGGTACCACAGGTGTCAGATAGTGGGGATTGGTTAACTAAATATGCGTAATTAAACAAACACACACACACATACACACAAACAATTAAAGAGACACACACACACACATACACATATTTAGTTAACCAATCCCCACTATCTGACATCTGTGGTACCACTATCCACCATTCTGACACTCCCCATCTAGAGAGAAGAAAAATCCACTAACCACCCCTCCCCCTACTGACGACCTTCTGTTTCAGCATTTTGAGAATCTCCATCATTGGAGCAAGAACTATATCCAAGTCCTGAAGATGGTCTAATAACAGACCGAAAAGTTGCCTCGTCGACAATAAACATCCAGTTTCCATAACATCCCGTGTTTGTCTACTTTCTCCACATATTGTCGGATTAACCTCCTCACATTTCTCCCATATATATATTATATATATATATATATATATATATATTATATATATATATATATATGAAAAATAAGAATACTGGGTGTTTTGAAGCATGAATATGTGATTGTCGGTGTTTAAACTAGACTAATGTTAAAAGAGATACATCTTATCATTTCTGTAAGTTATACTCATAATAGGAAAATTATGTATTTCTGACTAATTATAATAACGTTCAATACACAGTAATATATATATATATATATATATATATATATATATATATATATATTATAATGGAGATTGTGTGTTTTTCTGTCTGTAACCGAAACTAAATCACTACTCAAGTCACAATTCCCTTAGTAATTGATGTCACATTCACCATAAATTTATCCTTATTTTAACCTCAATTATTAATAAAATTGTGTTATATTATTTATACTGTTAACCATATCTACATACTAATAACATGCAATTGTATTTATATATACAAAAAATAGCGGTTTACAGTGTGAATGGGAAGGCTAATTTGCATATTGATATTAAAAATGTGATTTTATTAAATATGTGCTTAGTATTATTGATTTCTAATTGTTTGGTTTTATTTTAATGAATATAAGCAAAAATCTCTTCAATGAATCTTAAATGAAATCCATTAACAAGAAAAAATAACTGTCATTTTATTCTTTATTTCCTAATTTAACTAAATAGTTAAATAAGTAAAATTCAGCAATGAAAGACGGGAGTGATGGAAGAGTAAGTTTCATTTCTATTTTTCTATTATACCCCCACTCTGTTACATATCTTTTTATCTGCCTTCTTATTAGACTTTCTAATTTAATACGATATTTCATTACATTAAAACATAAATACTTGCACCCGGAGGGTGCATATATTTGCTAGTATATATATATATATATATATATATATATATATATATATATACATATATATATATGTGTGTGTGTGTGTATATATATATATATATATATATATATATATATGTGTGTGTGTGTGTGTGTGTGTGTGTGTGTGTGTGTGTTATTTCGGAAAATGTGACTTACCGGTGAAGATGGTCACAATGGTTAGTTGATGCACAATTCAGAAAGGTAAGACAGCGATATAACAAATAAAAAGTGCTCAATACGTTTGTAGAGCAAATTATATATATATATATATATATATATATATATATATATATATATATATATGGGGGTAGAATATGTACTTAATTGAAGTCATACCTAATTTTGAAAATTAATTAGTTGATAATTAATGAATTAGGAGAGAACATCTGTTCAAATGTAAGGCTAAACAAATTGATAAAATGTCAATCTCTGTATGTACATTTCGACATATGACTATGCCTCATCAGCAAAGTTATAGACAGGAAGACTGCTCTGTGTTTGATTCGAACCCTAACTGCCAGGCTGACAGGCGGGGATATATATATATATAGTGCTCAATGTCGTGGACAGAGCATGTGTTTCTAAGTTAGGGTAGCGTGGACATGAAATCAAAGGCGTTTGGTTACTGACAATTTCTTGTCTATGCGATTCTCAAACCAGGTTCGGTTTGAGAAATACGCGAGAAACTGTCAGTAATCAAGTGTTATTTTAACCGTTTATTTTACTATGTTACAATCTAATTGGAAATTCGCCCAAATTTACCACTTTTCTTTATGTATTAAGGTTTATTAAGACAAAACGACTTGTAATGAAAAAAAATCATGTACACACTTAAGACTATTAAAATAACGTTGCACGTGATGTTACAGGCTTTCGCTCGAAATAAAGACATCCGGTGAGCAGTAATAGACTATTGAGCTCATTCTGAATTAATAATAGACAAAACGAACGAGACTCTCATACACAAACAGTCGCTTGAGATTAGTTTGAATTTTTAATTGCGGATAATGTCGGAAGCAGACAAATAATTCTCGGCTTAAATCGGCGATTCTAGCTCAGTTCAAGAGGGCAATTGATGAATCAAGTCCTACTTGAGAGTATCCGATGATACTCATAAAGATATACTCATGAATTACTCCTCGATCGATAGAATAGAAATGAAGACATGAAAATAATTAACGTTATTCGACGTTGCGAACATGCTCTTACAGTTAATTATGAACTTTTGTTTAGTAAGTTAGGGTGTCCCAGAAAAAACAGAACCCACAAATTTTGTAATAAAACTGTTAATTTTAACTAGTGGGGTTTTGGGTTAGGGTTAGGGTTAGGGTTGGGGTTTAGGGTTTAGGGTTAGTTTAATGGGAAAATAAATAAATAATTTGGGTTCTGTTTCTGTTCTGTTTTTTTCTGTACAGGGTGACCCAGAAAAAACAGAACCCAAACCCTAACCCTAACCCCAACCCTAAGCTTAAACCCTAACCCTAACCCTAAACCCCCTAGTTAAAATTAACAGTTTTATTACAAAATTTGTGGGTTCTGTTTTTTCTGGGACATCCAATTTACTAAACAAAAGATCATAATTACCCTCTTACTCTTGCAGAAACCATTCTGTCAGCTGTGCTCAGAATACGCACAAATAGATTTAGGATCTATACACTTGGGTAGACTATGAATTCAGGGGCGTAAATTTTTACCATAGCCTACTGGACAGATATTAGTGGAATATGTAACGAAGTCCAATGTATATATTTTTCAACTTCTCAATTTAAAAAAAATAAAAATGAAACTCTAAGAAAAACATGACTATGGTAAAAATGTACGCCCCTGAATTCACAGTACACCTGCACTTGATAGTCGGTAACATCTACTTTATTTTTTTTCTTTCTTGTTAATTAAAATAGGTCTGGTTTGGGTTTATCTTTATTTTGTTTTTTGTTTTTATTTTACGGCATGTCAACCCTTGTTGGTTTATTTTATGCCAAAGACGTTTTGTTGTATTCATGTTTGATGAGTATTCAAATCTTTTAACCCATTTTTAACACATTTTCCAAAACTCATTTTAACCTATATGTATATTTACCAACCTCTCCGCACGAGCAGGATACAACACAAGGTCAATTTCTTAAGCGGAGTTTAACAGGTTTGAATTCAGAGTTTTCCTTCTCCTAGACTGGTTGCCTAATCAAGGTTAAAGAGCCCAGTCTGCCCTACTATTTACCCATAACTGGAGGTAGAATTGGATTCATACCTTTCCCAAGAGTATTAGCGCTATGTGAAATGCCAACAGCTTCGTCCAGGAATTGAACTCGCGTTGACGATTCCATTTCCTACGACTCTAACCATTAGACCACGCGCCTCCATAACCTATATATGGGATCTTAAAAGGTACTGAAACTCCTGATCAAAGTGTACCTAGGTGTAATGGGGATAAAGGGATACCCCCACACTCCCCAGAGCTCCAAAATTGGAGCTTTATTATATGTAGTTTAGCGTTATACAAAAGGGCACAAAGATCCTCAGCCAACGCCTTCTAGCACATATATGATAAAAAGTGTTGTTTTTTTTTTTCGTAAGGGCAAAGGGTTGGGACAATAATACAGGTGGTAGGACTTGATGTGACCAGCCGATTGATCGGTGAGGGCATCTCCGACCGTCCGTCTACCCTAAGTTCGAGCCAAAGTATAGTGTTGCATGTACTTCTCAGCTAACAGTGTTCCATCCCAAAGCATTACAGAGAAAAAATTATAACCATTTCTACTTAATTATGAAGAACTCTGAAGAATTCCACAAATCGATTGATTTCTAATAATTGAATTATATCATTTAATCAGTAAAATTCAAAAATTAGATTCAGTACTTTTCCTTATTATAAACATATTAATGTGTATGTGTCATTTTAATGTTCAATGACTCTGTTTCGGAAATTATGAGTCTACACATTCATACCTAAACAAACCCGACGCCGTTGTATGTATAAAAAAAAGTTTTCGGTGTGTCCTAAAGTCGGTATCAGCCAGATAGAGAGGGAGTCTATCCCCTTTTCACTAGCACTAGATTAAAGATTGTTTTGACGTCTGAGACGGAGCGCTACACCTACACCTACCACCAGATCCTCACTTTACCGCACAGACCCCTGTGCTACTCATACGCTGAGTTTGTGAGGGCCGGTATGGAACCAGGAACCTTGTGGTTCCTAGTCGGGCGCTTTACTGACTGAGCTAAACCGGCCCTATATATATATATATATATATATATATATATATAATATAGAGAGAGAGAGAGAGAGAGAGAGAGAGAGAGAGAGAGACAAGAGGGAGATAAGAAGGAAACAAGTTTGGTTGCATCGGGTACTGCTTGGTCTACCCGCCTCCCGGGTTATTGGTAATGATGCCTCGGCCTCGAAACCCTGCCTTGATCCCAGGATCATTATCTTGTAAATGCTTATTTGGCTACACATCTGTTGTTTTACAGCAGTTTGTAAAGTGCGTAAATACAGATCATATAAACAATATTATTTGAGGTGCTTGTGTGCAATGTGTACCCTCGTAGAAAATGAACTCAGCGAAGCGAGTTCAAATCCTGAACGAGACTGTTTACATTTCGCATATTGTTAATACCATTGGGAAAGGTAAGAATGTAACGTCTCTCATCAGCTATAGGTGAATATTTGGGTAAACTGGGCTCTTTAACCTTGGAAAGGCAACCGATCTATGTATTTACCTAAACCTTCCCAACAAGAAGGATACGACACAAGGACAATTTCTAAGTGGACTTTGTCAAGTTTTTAAGTGCCATCCTTGGCCAGTTGAAAAAGGCTTAAAGAAAGTCTTATGTTATGGAATCCTTTGGTAAGTTTATAAGTCCTATCCTGAGTATTTGTAAAGGTCCAGTAATTTAATCCTGTGTCCGTCGTTAAAGAGTGTCGACGTAATTATGACCAGTAGGGTCGGGGTTAAGTATTATATCAACCTCAGAGTACTGCTAGTGATTAGCCAAGAGATAGATCACATGGTCTCGCCTAGTCTATAAGTATGGGAGAGGATCTAGCATACACCCTATATCTAGACAGCGCGTGGTGTAATGGTTAAAGTCATGGGAAATGGACTCGTCGCTCCGAGTTCAAATCCTGGACGGGGTAATTGCATTTCACTTAGCGCTAATACCCTTGGGAAAGGTATGAATCCTACTCTCCCTCCAGCTATAGGCAAATAGTAGGGCAGACTGGGCTCTTTAACCTTAGTCAGGCAACCGGTCTAGGAGAAGGAAAACTCTGAATTCAAACCTGTTAAACTCCGCTTAAGAAATTGACCTTGTGTCGCATTCTGCTCGTGTGGAGGGGTTGGTAAATATATATATATAGACAAATCTCAACAGACTTTAACAGGTTTCAATTCAGAGTTTTACTTCTCCTAAATCGGATGACATACCAATGATAAAGAGCCCAGTCTGCCCTGCTATTTACCCATAACTGAAGGGAGAATAGTTGGATTCATACTTTTCCTAACGGCATTAGCGCTATGTGAAATGCAAACAGCCTCGTTCAGAACTTGATCTCGTTTTGCCAAGGCCATTTCCTGCTACGTTTACCATTGCACCACAAATTCACCCCCAATGGGGAACCGGTTCTAGCATAAGGCAAACCCTGAATTCAAACCAAATTAATCGCCGCATGAAAATTGACTTTCTGTCGCATTCTACTCGTGTGTAGCGGTTAAGTAAATTCATATAAACAAGATTACATAAGACAATTGCAGATGGTACAGTCTGAGTTTTAAAAAAGGGAGATCACTAACCATCCGAATTTCAAAAAGATTAAATCTACACTATATTTATAAGTCTCTTGATGACCGAACTTGTTGTTTATTCAGGCCAACGGAAGACTTTTATCTATCTATCTATCTATCTACCTATCTATCTATCTCATTATGTTAGTATCTTATTGTATTTATGTTTTTTTATTCCTTTTGTTCATATATATGTATGTGTATATATATATATATATATATATATATATATATATATATATATATAATGTTGTTCTGGTTCCAACAGGAGAAAATTTAATATTTTATAAAAAGAATAAAATTCGATACTTTTTCTTATAGAAAATGAAATTGACAAGTGTAATCCCGGCAAAGGATCGCTCGGTGTGTAGAATGTCGTACAGACTGTTTCGACTTGATTAAGTCTCATCAGCGACATATACTAACGATTTCCCTCCGACAGAAATCGAAACCGGGACATCAGCGAGCATAGTGAACCACTATATCGCCTCGACCACAGTACACAGCTAACAATCCTTAGCGAAATTAAGCATGTCAAATGATACTACACGCCTCTACCATAATAGGTAAGGGGGCGTTTTTTGAGAGAAGGGCATACGGTCTGTTCATATATATATATATATATATATATATATATATGACATTCTGTTTATATCTAACTATATATCTCATTCTGTTGGTACATAATTCCCTTCATATCTACTCATTTTCTTCATATCTATCTATCTATCTATCTATGATATTCCGTTTATATCTAGCTAACTATATATCTCATTCTGTTGGTATATAATTCCCTTCATATCTACTCATTTTCTTCATATCTATCTATCTATCTATCTATCTATGATATTCTGTTTATATCTAGCTAACTATATATCTCGTTCTGTTGGTATATCATTCTCCTCATATCTACTCAATTTCTTCATATCTATCAATCTATCTATCTATTTATCCATCTATCTATCTCAACCACTTCCTATCTACTCGTTTATTCTTTGAACCAAACCCAGTGGTATGAAAATCAATTTTCTAACCTTGTTAGTCAGAAGAATTGATATCTCCAGTCAATAAGTCACAAAATGCATGACAAACATTGATGAACGCATTTGTGTCAAATAGTGCGCGTTTGATATACAAAATATCAAAGATGAACCCCATCGATTTTGCTTTCGTACTATCGGTTGGATGAAGTCTTTTCTTGCGCCAGCTTTAGATTTAATAACGATTTACCATAAAAAAAGAAATAGTTTTTACAAAATGCAATTTTTCAACAGCTAAGTGTTTTCGTTTTGTTTTGGAATTTTTTTTAATCATCAAGAAGCAAGACTGGCTTGTTAACTAATACACCACGACTAACAAGCTAGTCATTTTTTGTTTTGTATTTGTGTTGTTTAACGGCATATCAACCCTGTGGGCTAAATGCAGTGTAATGCCATACCCAGGACACTAAGGCCCTCCGACACGGCCTTCTAGCTCATATGTATTTACCCCCACCCCGCATAAGTAGGATATGACACAAGGTCAATGTCTTAAGCGAAGTTTAACAGGTTTGAATTTTGAGTTTTCCTTCTCCTGGACTGGTTGCCTAATCAAGGTTACAGAGCCCAGTCTGTTCTACTATTACTTTCACTATCTTGCTAACCATTACACTATACAATCGTGGTGTAATGGTTATCAAGATAGTCTCGCAGATTCATCACTACTGAATTAGTACGTTCGATCCTCGCTGGATGCGCCATACTTGCGACCTATAGGTCATCGTCCGGTTAAACAAAAAACAACAAAAAAACAACAAAAACCCCAAATTACTATACATTTAATGTTGAAAAATATTTTTTAAAACAAAGTTTAATTGAAATTATACATTGCAATACTAACACAAACAACTGAGACTAATGTGTTTACCGTTGGATTCAATAATTAATTTAATGGTTATTTAATTGTATCACAATTTTGGTTTTTTTGTTGTTTTTTTTTTTTAAGCAATACGTAATTATAAACCACCTTAATCCCCAAACCCCTAAACGAAACCGTAACCCAATACGCAAAAAAGTTCATTTATACACTGTAGTTAAACTGTCATAGATCACCACCAAATAAGTTTCCGTTTTAATTTTGACGACGATTTGCAAGTTTAACCCATCGCCCTTAACAGGTCTTCTGCACGGCATCCAGAATCTGTACGGAGCTGATTGATGTAAGTCTTTGCTAATCGGCCTCCTCTGGTTTGTCCATATGTAGGAGAACGTTACTTACTTCTTTGTCCAACATGTCTTGTTCGTCTTACTTGGATGGTTTGTGTGATAGGAGGTACGTGGATGTACAGTTGCTTTTTGTGTGCTTCTAAGATTTGTTCGAGACAGCACGCAGAACCCCTTTGTAGTTCCTATCTCTAAGAATTTCATTAGAGTCTAAGTGGTACAGGCATACAGTAGCACTGACATGGTTACAGCTTGGAGGAATGGTCAAAGAGATCAGATTCCTATATAATTGATAATCTGTATTTCCTAAATTATGACTTCGGTGTTTGAATATCGCATGGACGAGAAACTGTAACTAAGTGCCGTGACTTCATGTCCAGGCTACCCTAACTTATATATACATGCTCTATCAATGATATTGAGTACGATTTACTTATAAATATGGTATGCTATATATATATCTATACATATATAAGGGGCAGATATATGTATATGTATGTCCAGGGGAAAACTTCGAGAATAAAACAATTAATGACAAAGTAAATATATATAAACATTCACTATAATCATATCTTGGTCTTTGAGCAAAAATAATGAAGATTTGATTTATATTCATGAAGATAATTAAAAAATAACATTTAAATGATAGCAACATGGAATTTGTTTTTGTATTTAATGTTGTAAAAAGTAGACATTAATTTTTCTTTTTAGAGTGGTTGGATCAGCACGATGTCTTTTTTACGTGGGGATTTTAATTGGACACACAACTCACAATTCAGTAATAATGGATCTATGAGATTAAATTTTTTAAAAAAAATCTACCCAGGCGATGCTGGGTAGCCGCTTCTAATATATATAATTCTAAACTCTACCGGCGTGAAAAAAACCCAGGTAATTCAGTTTTTCAAAATGTAAAAAATTTTCAAACTAGGGAAAAAATTTTTTTTTAAATGAAAAGACAGGCACATCCGTACTTTCTGAAAATAATCATCAGTATCGTATGTAGTGGCCAAAGGAAAAAAAAACAGCGGGTGAGTTTTCTAAGTTTTATATGTAGAAAGTGCTCAATACATTAAGGAGAGCATGATTATAAGGGCCTATATGAGTCAGACACTATCTACTTAGGTTTCACCCGAATGGTTCTTCAGGATAAGTGACCAATTACAAGACATGCTGAGCACTTCTGGAGAAGCAAGGACGAACTCTGAAGTGACGTTCTCCTGTGGACACCTACACATGGATACACCAATCTAGGTCGACCAGCAAAAACCTACATTGAATATTCTGGATACTGCGATGAGGACTTCCCGAGGGCGTTGACCCATAAAGAAAGTTCTAGAAAGAGCGTGATGGATGTCCGTGCTGCCAAGGATTCAAATAATATATATATATATATATATATATATATATATGGAAATTCGATATAGATTTAGATTATCAACGAATGTTCGAGACGTCCTGTAATATATATATATATATATATATATATATATAATATATATATATATATATATATATATACTGGACATATATATATATATATATATATATATATATATATATATATATATATATATGGAAATTCGATATAGATTTAGATTATCAACGAATGATAGAGAGGTTTTAAAAATTACGTTGCGATGAAATGAAGACCCTATTAGAATTCTGGATATTATCTAGATCAACTAAACTTCCCCACCCGCCCCTTACAATCATCATATGCCACACCCCACCACCACCACCCACCACCACGGTGTTGGGGCGAAGAAAGTACTTGTTCATTTTCAATCAACCCTTTCAAGGCATTCAAGCCAATCTCTTCGGTTTTGATCCCCTCTAAGTCTCTCTTTAGTCTTTTTTTTTTCTTTCCGAGTCGCGTCGCAAAGTTCGTCCTGTACTGATATTGCTTTTCGATCCAATCTGTGACGTCAGCGTTTACCTAGCAACGCCGCGTGACGTCAGCAAAGTAAATAACTCTCAACAGATCACGGGGACAAATTGACTGTCTTGCCGAACGATCCATTACCTAAACGATGTCTTCAACGGATTCGTTTCACTTTTTCTTCTTTCTTTTTCTTTTCTTCTTCTTTTTCTTTTCTTTACCGTCTCCCTTCCTGTCCCCCCGCCCTTTTTTATTTTATTTAAACTTTTTTTTTTTTTACTTTTTTTGGCGCGATAATCTCAGATAAACAAGTTATATATCCATTGCGCGTATTCTTCGTTTATATATATCTTTCTCTTCTTATCTCTTTTTTATTTTTTTTATTTTTTTTTATTTTTATTTATTTATTTTTTTTTTAGCTGGTCTGCTAATCAGTTGTGTAATTACGTTAGAGTCGACTTCCATTATAAACTGATTGGTAGATATGAACATATAGTACATTAAACCTTCTCATAAGCCCGATGCGACTATAGTCGGAATGCTAGTACCGTGCCATATGCGACTAAAGTCGAGTTCAATACTATATTCCGTTTTCGAGAATTAGTATCATTAGATTACGTATAAAAAGCATTACATTTCATCATATTTCACGAAAATACCCGAAACCTTTGAGACGCCAGGTTAAATGTTAGGGTAAGGATTAGGGTTTGGGTTAGGTTACTTCAGGATTTTTCGAAAATTAATGCTAATTATAGGTAAAATGTGATTTTAATTATATTATCTCTTGCGCGCTATTGTGCATTATTACTATTAGAATGTAATGAAATGTAATGCTTTTTAAACGTAATCTAATGATATCATCTCTTGCGCGCTATTGTGCATTAGTACCTAAAAATGATTTGATGTTTTGACTTAAATGAAACCAAAAGAATAGACATTATTAATGGTATTCTAAATCAAAACTTGACCAATATATTTATTTTTCTTTAGCAATCAACATCAAAGACCAATATTGGAACTGATTTTCCGCAGTTTCATTTCCTGGATGCCAAACCTCGAAGAATCAACTAAGAAGTTTTAATACTGTATTTACCCAAAAATAAGACCTACCTCCAAAATAAGACCTAGCGTGATTTTTCAGGGTGACTTTAATATAAGCCATCCCATTTAAAATAAGCCCCAGTTGAGAGCAGCAGAATTTTGGAATCCAGTAACTTGCAGAACAATAACATTCCAGAGGTTGATTATTTTTGGTAATATATGAGGAAGTGCGGCACGTCCTGCCTCAAAAATTGCTGCCCGGTGATTACTAAAATAACGACCCCAGCTATGGTGTTACTTGAAAGAAAACAACCAACTTAGGGCGTTAAATGTATTTTAGGGGGGGGGCTTCTCTTTTTTTGTCGTAATTCTTATTTATTTATCGTAATTTGTCGTAATTCTTATTTATTTATAGAAATTTGTCGTAATTCTTGTTTAGATATGAAGATGGATATCTATCTATCTATCTACCTCAATTTGTTTATTTTTTTTACTTTGTTTGATAAATAAGAATTACGACAAAAAAAGAGAAGCCCCCCACCAAAAAAAAAAATTTAACGCCCTAAGTTGATTGTTTTCTTTCAAGTAACACCATAGCTGGGGTCGTTATTTTAGTAGTCACCGGGCAGCAATTTTTGAGGCAGGAGACCTAAATTTACACTAAAATGGAAGGGTCAGTTCGGTATAGCCAACGCAGCATAGTCAGTCTGAATAGTATTCAGCTAGTTAATCTACTTTAATCGTAGGCTATTTTATGGCTATGGGCCAATCCATCTGGTCGAGTTCTGAAGGGGTGTTAGTATTGAGAATTCTGAGGTATGGGGGTTATCGTCCTTGTCTACGAGCCTCTGTTTCGAAACAACCAATCACAGGCTAGAATACTTTGGCGGTAAACCCAAAGTGGGTAACTCTTCCTTTTTCTGCTCGACCAACATCGAAGACGAACCACAAATTGAACGTCTCTCATATCCAGCATTACGACAGATAAGCCGTAGCAGGGGATCCGATAATTCACCCTACCTCAGGAGTCAGTTAAGTTTTTTACAAATTATATACATTTGTGCAGACGCACTAAAAGTTTGCAACCTTATTGTTATACATATATATTCTGTAATACACGTATTTATTACTATTTCAAGTTGTTCGTTTTATTCTTAACTCTTGACCTGTCTGTCACCATTCGTGGTTAAAACTTTATATTAGCTACTCTACAACACCAACTAACCAACCAAATTCTTTCTGTGTTCTCTCTTTGGAATTCACGAACCAAAGAGATCATTCCTCTTTTATAGCTTTGTTATGTACCAAACGGCTCTTTTATTTGATTTTACATCCGGGCTTCACTTCAAGTTACTTGATGCACATATTGTAAATAAATTCAATTTCCACCCCCAGATAAATCAATTGAAGATTAAATAACAAGATTTAAATAATTTATGTGTCTTATACAATTTAGGGGCCGGTTTCGCTCAATCGGTCGAACATCTGCCTAGGAATCGCAAGGTTCCGGCTTCTAACACCGGTCCTCGCCAACTCAGCGCATGAGTAGCACTGCTTAGGTTAATCGGGTATTTCCTATAGCTCCAACATAAACAAAGGGGAACCACTCTTGACTATGGGAGCTCACCTCACAGAAACAATCTCCATGGTCTAGCGCTAGCGAACAGGGGGTAGACTCCCTCGCTGTTAGGCTGATACCAACAATAGGCCACTTTGCAAACTTTACATTTTTTACAATATGAAAAAATAGTCAGTAAACTATAAAAGCAAACATACCTTAAATTAAATGATTTTTTTAATGGGAAAGCATTGACTCCTTCTATAAAAACAAATTGAAATTTCTTGTTGGAGAATTTATCAGTTTAATTTATTTCCTTCTTTAACTGTTATAGGTGATACACCCTATAAGACTAATGAAATGCGCCGACAGGTTACTATAAATAACAGGGGTAATTGTGGCTTAGTAGTAAGCCAATGCGAGTGCCAATAACTCTGTTCGTCGGACGTAATTTCCACATCTCTCTATTGTATTTGTCTACTTTCTGTTAATACATTTTTCTACATTTGTTACCCGTTATTTTGTTCTTATTTGACCCCTTAAAACCTCACAACATTAACCCTTAAAAGTAACAAAGTAGCTAATAGATAAACATTACCCTATTTGTAGTTGGAATATTTCGTGTATTCAGTCGGTAGAGCGTTCGGCTAGAAACCACAAGGTTCCTAGTTCGATACCGGTCCCCGCCAACTCAGCGTATGAGTAGCACAGGGATCTGTGCGGTAAAGTAAGGAGCTGATGGTAGGTGTATACTCCCTCGCTGACTGGCTGATACCGACTTTAGGCCGCCCCGTCGACTTTACTTTTTTATTTCCTGAATAGTTTCTTACAAAAAAGATTTTAGTTATACTGATGAAAGTATTAATAAAAAAAAGTTGAGTTATCGTTAAAAGTTTTCGTTTGATTTATTATTTAATTCGCTGTAAAATAATTCAATGTATGAAAACACATACAAATTACATATTTAGAAAGATTATTTTGTTTTATTTCTCAGGAAAAGAATATTTTTAAGATAGGAATAAAAACATTGCGATAAATAAGATTTTTCGTTAAAATTTAGTATGAAAAATAATCATACTTCGAATTTAGGTTGTCCGAAGAAAAATGTTTTTTAACTCGTTGTAAAAAATAATTCAATGGTTAAAGACACATAAATTTTACATATTTAGAAAGATTATGTTATTTTCTTTCTAACTATATAAATATTTTAAAGATTGGACCATGAATTGGTGAGAAACGAACGGCTTAGACAGCGATTCGCTTATAATAGAAAACAGGCAGAGCGGCTGTCCGAAGCGATTTTTTTTAACCCGCTGTAAAAAAATAATTCAATGGATAAAAACACATACAAATTACATATTTAGAAAGATTATTTTCTTTTCTTTCTAACCATATAGATATTTTAAAGATTGGACCAAAAATAGGTGAGAGATTCCGAGCTGAACGGCTTAGACTGCGATTTTGTTTACTAAAATTTTGTTCATTAAACTGTTGGTATCGCTTATAATAGAAAGCATGCAGCGAACAATATTCTATTAGCAGCAGAATCTTGTATTCGGAAAGTTCCGCAAATCGGTTGATTTTGGTTTAATTAATTAATTATATCCCTTAAACAGTAAAAATCAATAACCAAATTTGGCGTGTTTCTTAGAAGGATATTAATATGTATGCAAGATTTCGAATCTGAGTGACCTCCCGTTTTGGAGTTATACGTCGACACGTACTACCAAACGTCCTTACATATATATATATATATATATATAATATATATATATATATAATTCTATTCATATCTATCTAACATAGCTATCTATCTGCCCATCCCCATTTATAGTTCACATATAAAAACCTCTTTAGGTTTTTATGAAGTTATGTAGTTAGTGGCTTTTTTGTTTACATCTGTTGGTCAATGACTTAAGATGAAGCAAAACACTCAATTCGCCCCCACTCCCGAAGCCCCACTCCCGAGGCCCCACTCCTCATCATGGCTAAAGACAACTCAACTTGAAAGGAAAGATGAAAATACAACTTCACAAACATAAAAGAGGATGATCTTTTCATCTGATACTTCTAAAAAAAAAACCCTTGAAACCTTGAAAAAGAACAACATGCACACCCACTCCCACCACACACAACACACACACCCACATCCACACATCCACACATATACACACACACACAAACATACAGGGTGATTGTAAAGTAACCCCCTTCCCTATTTTAAAAATCTTATAATTCATATCTGAATCATAATTTTTTTACAAAAAATGAATATGAGAAGAACACAAAGTTTTATTATCTGCGTTATTCGGACTATTGTCCTCAACTTCATTGTTATCTGTACAACCTTTCAGCTGATGTGTCCTCCGGCCTTCTTCGGGTATTTCTTGTCGGACTCGGGAACCTTTTCGGACTCGGGAACCTTCTTTTCAGATTCGGGAAAGTTCTTTTCGAAATCGGAACCTTCTTGTCTTTTCGAACTCGGAAACTTCTTGTCGTAATCGGGTGCCATCACGGAACTTTGAACCTATCCCTTTATTCAGTCCACGGGGGTATCCTGTTCTCATTCCGCTAACTATAGCTGGGGTAGAGGCGTTAAGCTGCGTTAATTATTATTCTATGTTACTACTACCCTTGGTCAGGATTGAGCCTGCAGTCCAGAGATAACTGTCATTCAGAACTGTCTTAAACTAACTCCTTTATCCATGTGTCCAATTGGACAAACATTCAGAGAAACAGAGTTTTATATAAACTATTATTTAGGCACCAGAATTCCCTTCCAGCCTCTCAAGCTGCTCGGGAATAAGAATTAAATTATAGTTAAATGTCCAGACATCTTTATTGGGTTTGGAATTTTGAACTCGAATTTGTAAAGATTAAGTTCCCGAATTAGACTACGTTGCATCATCTTTACGGCTTTCAAAACATACATGGAATGTGAAAAAAAAGAAAAGTAAAGTCGTCGGGGCCTAAAGTCGGCATCAGCCAATCATCAAGGGAGTCTATCCCCATTTCACTAGCGCTAGACCAAGGAGATTGTTTTTGCGTCTGAGGTGAAGCACCACACCTACCATCAGCTCCTTACTTTACCGCACAGAACCCTGTGCTACACATACGCTGAGTGGGCAAGGGCCGGTATCGAACTAGGAACCTTGTGGCTTCTAAATGCACAAAACGTCAGCGCACCAACTACCACGATACTACCAGCCACTGCAGGTATCTACCACGGCTTGAACTGCTTCGGTCACGTGATATATATTATATATATATATATATATATATATATATATATATATATATATATACCAACCCCTCCGCACGAACAGGATGCGACACAATGTCAATTTCTTAAGCGGGGTTTAACAGGTTTGAATTCAGAGTTTTCCTTCTAGACTGGTTACCTAGCCAATGTTAATTACCCTAGTCTGTCCTACTATTTACCCATAACTGGAAGTAGTTGGATGCATACCTTTCCCAAGGTTATTAGCTCTATGTGAAATGATAACAACCTCGTACAGGATTTGAACCCGAGTCAACGACTTTAACCATTGCGCCACGCACCTCCTAACGGTCACGCAAACTAGCAAGTACCAGAATATTGAAAAACTCTTGCCTCACCAAAGTATATTATTTTATCAGAAATACTAAGATCCTGTTATCTTTGGTTTATAAGAAAATTCACCTTTTAAATTTGTATGCTACATTGGTCTCATTAAGCCGACTTTTCTGGGGGAGAGGAGTTGTTGCGGGTAACGAGGTTAGTTGTTCTGAATTTTGTGCAATAAATAATCAATTTTACCTCATTTTCGGGCGTGGTTGCAGTAACGTTCTTCCGAATTAATTCTTTTTTTTTTAATTAATTCGGAACAATATATATATATATATATATATATATATATATATATATATATATATATATTGTAATTTCGGGGTCTCCGTATGCTTCACTCGGTATATATTTTTTAATGTTTTTTTATGTTGAAGTTGGGCGTTATTATGAAGCATTTAAAAATAAATGAAGGAGCTCGATGTTATGGAGTACTGGATTCACTTATTTTTTATTATTTGTTATCATAAATTTTCGGGATCGTTAGATACCCTTCTTCAAATGAATGTCGCTACTGTTCAACGGATCCTTTGTCTTAAGCAGGAGTTGATGGGTAGCACTGGATTTCACCACCTTTAGGAGCTCCAGCCCCTGATTTGTTTTCAGGGTTTACTCCCCTAGCCTTTCGTTGAAGGCAGCAGAGGTTTTGTGTCGGACTTTTCCTTGACTTGGATGGGTTGCCGACCAAGGCTAAAGGCTATTATAGCTGCCTAGTTTAAGAATAATAAAAATGGTTTCAATGGTTGGTAAGCTAATCTTGGTGACCATTACTACAGCAGTGAGGGGCTCTTAGTGTAATGGTTATCATCGTAGGAAATGGACACGGCGATTAGAGTTCAAATCCTGGACGAGACTGTTTGCATTTTACATTACACTAATATACTAGTGAAAAGTACGAATCCAACTATTATTCCTCTAGATATGGGTAAAGAGTAAACCAGACAAGACTCTCTCTCTCTCTCTCTCTCTCTCTCTCTCTCTCTCTCTCTCTCTCTCTCTCTCTCTCTCTCTCTCTCTCTCTTATTTCTTGAGAAGGTGAACTCTGAATTCAAACCTGTTAAACTCTGCTTAAAAATTGATCTTGAGTCACATCCTGCGGAGTCAGTTGGTAAATACATTAGGTAGGGATTTCAACGATCATCCCTGAGCTCTCTATATTAGTGGCCTTGTGTCTGACGAAGTTAAGCTTAATAAATATCAATTCCAGTGTCCAATAAACGTAAACTACAATATTCAGAAGAACTAAAAATTGAAGACGCGTCTCTCAATTAGAAAATGATTAGTGTTTTGCATCCAGTCCAAAATTGCTTCACAGTTTTTCTATTAGATTTTTTAAAAAGAAAAATGGTTGCTTGGTATCTGTATACGCATGCGTACTTATCTTACTGATTTTTATTTATTCATTTCGTTTAGCATTTTAAGGCTTCACTTTTCTTCCGTTCCCAATATGTTTACATTATTAGTTTGTTTCATCAAAGGTTTGGCGTTTTTATTTATTTGTTTATTTATTTATTTGTTTATTTGTTTGGTTATTTATTCATTCATTTATTTCTGGGGGGTTTTTTGTTAATTTCTTTAGTGGTTTAGTCATTTTCATTCATTTTCTTTTTCTTTTCTTTCTTTCTGTCTTTCTTTCCTTTTTTCCTTCTTTATCTAATGTCTTCCTATTTCTTTCTTCCTTTCTTTTTTCTTTCTTTAACATATTTTTTTCTTTTTTCTTTTTAACATATTTCTTTCTTTCCTTTTCTTTCTTTCTTTCTTTTATTTTTTCTTTCTTTTCCCCTTTAAGATCTTTCTTTTCTCTCTTTAACATCTATCTTTTCCTTTCTATATTTTTACACCTTTTTTTCTTTCTTTTTCTTTTTCTCTTTCCTTTTTTATTTAACGTCTTTTTTTCTTTCTTCCTTTCTTTTTCCGTCTTTGACCTCTTTCTTTTTCTTTCTTTCCTTTTTTCTTTCTTAACATCTTTCTTTCTTTCTTTCTTTGACTTATTCTTTTCCTTATTCAACCTCTTTCTTTTTCTTTCTTTCCTTTTCTTACTTTCTTTTTTAACATCTTCCTTTTACTTTCTTTCTTTCTTTCTTTTTTTCTCATTCATTCTTTCTTCCTTTCTTTCTTTGATGTTTTCGTTTTTCTTCTTCAACTTCTTTCCTTTGCTTTCTTTCCTTTTCTTTGTTTCTTTTTTAACATCATTATTTTCTTTCTGTATCCCTTTCTTTATTTTTCATTCTTTCATTCTTTCTTTCTTTCTTTCTTTCTTTCTTGGATGTATCTCTTTTTTTTTTTCTTTAACCTCTTTCCTTTTCTCTCTTTTAAAAAATTTTTTCTTTTTTTCTTTCTTTCTTTCTTTCTTTTTCTCTTTCTTATTTAGATTTTCTTGTTAATTTAGTTATTTTATCATTCAAGTTTTTTTTCTGTTTTTTTTCTCTCTTTCTTTATTTTTTTTTTCATTCGTTCATGCTTTCTTTCTTTCTTTCTTGGGTCTATCTTCTTTTTTTTTTTCCCCCTTTCTCTCTTTTCTATCTTTTAAAAACATTTCCTTCTTTCTTTCTTTCTTTCTTTTTTCTTATTTAGATTTTCTTGTTAATTTAGTTCTTTTATCATTCAAGTTTTTTTCTACTTTTTTTTCTCTTTTCTTTATTTTTTCATTCGTTCATTATTTCTTTCTTTCTTTCTTTCTTAGGTATTTTTTTCTTTCTTTTTCTCTTTTTTTCTGTCCTTTAAAAAAAAAATTTTCTTTCTTTCTTTCTTTTTTTCTTATTTAGATTTTCTTGTTAATTTAGTTCTTTTATCATTCAAGTTTTTTTCTCTCCTTTTTTTCTCTCTTTTTTCTTTTTTCATTCGTTCATTATTTCCTTCTTTCTTTCTTTCTTTCATGGGTATATCTTTTTTCTTTCTTTTTATCTCTTTTCTGTCTTTTAAAAAAATTATTTCTCTCTTTCTTTCTTTTTTTCTCATTTAGATTTTCTTGTTTTTTTTTTCTTTTATCATTCAAGTTTTTTTCTCTCCTTTTTTTTTCTCCTTTTTTTTCTCTCTTTTTTTCTTTTTTCATTCGTTTCATTATTTCTTTTCTTTCTTTTTTTCTTTCTTTCTTGGTATATTTTTTTTCTTTTTCCCTCTTTTCTGTTTTTTTTAAAAGAATTATTTTCTTTCTTTTCTTTTCTTTCTTTTTTCTTTTTATTTAGATTTTCTTGTTAATTTAGTTCTTTTATCAATCAAGTTTTTTTTCTCTCCTTTATTCTCTCTCTTTGTCAACCTTTTGATATATGAACCTAATAATAAACCTAGAAAGAAATAGGATCGTTACTGCCGGGCTGGTGAGGTTCAATATTCCAACTTTGTCCAGAAATCAAGTTTAAAAAGCAAAGTATCTTTTCCATATTCAACCGCACCCAATTCCATTCACGTGTCTTCGCATTTCGTTTCCGCATCTGAAGATCTAACTTCTTAAATGTCAACCACAATTCTTCTCTCGCCATTTTTTCAACTCTATGATTTTATTTCGCCCACATTCAACCATTTTTTTCCTGTCACGCACGTTTCTCCTCAGACGCTTTCATCTTTATATTTTTCTTTAGTCTTTCTATTGTTGCTCATGTGCCAACACGTTTGTGACGCTATAAGCTCTTCTATCATTGGGTGCGCATATCTTTGGGGCAATATTACGTACCATCAAGACCTTTTTTCTTTCTTATTAGATGTTTTAACTCTCTCTCTCTCTCTCTCTCTCTCTCTCTCTTTCTCTCTCTCTCTCTTCTCTCTCTCTCTTCTTTCTTTCTTTTCATCTTTTCATTATGATCGATTGAAACAGGTCAGCGTTATCGCTTCCGCTAACCTCTCACTCTCTATCTTTCCCCTACTCTTTTTCTTACTTTCTTTCTTGTCATATTTTTTCTGCGTAGCATGTCCTTTTTCTTACACTTCTTTCTTTATGATACAAACGGAATGGTCAATTATTTAGCTGAGGTGACGACACTCATAAGAAATAAGAATTATGTGGATAAGCACACCAGATAATCATGATTTGGACGATCTCAGTTTTAACCAGAGGGTGTTGCAAGATGATAACGAACGTACAATTAAGGAACATGAGTATTAATATATAGATCCTTTTCGTCTTATTTCTTTCGTGTTTCCATAGTTGCTCGTGTGCCAACACGTTTTTGACGCTATAAGCTCTTCTGTCCCTCGGTGTGCATATTTTGGGGACAATATTACATATTGATATACATATTTACCAATCCCCACCCCACCCACGAATTGAATGTAATATAAGGTCAATTTCTTTAGGGAAGTTTAACAGGTTTGAATTATGAGTTTTCCTTCTTCGAGATTGGTTGCCCAGCCTGCCCTACTATTTACACCTAACTGTAGGGAATAGTTGGAATCGCACCTTTCCCAATAGTGCTATGTGAAATGCAAACAGGCTCATTCAGGATTTGACCATTCCGTTTGTATTTTAAAGAAAGAAAGTCCAGGAAAGGGATATTCTACGTCGAATTCTTATTTTTTATGAGTTTCGTCACTTCAAATAATGGATGATTCCGTATATTATATATATATATTATATATATATATATATATATATATATTTCCGATTCAATTAAAAAAGAAGAATTAGTTCGGAACAACGTTACTGCAACCACGCCCGAAAATAAGCTAAAATTGATTATTTATTGCACAAAATTCAAAACAACTAACCTCGTTACCCGCAACAACTCCTCTCCCCAGAAAAGTCGGCTTAATGAGACCAATGTAGTATACAAATTTAAATGTCCCTTAGTAGAGTGTTGTCGTCCCAAAAATGAAAATACCTACATCGGTTTTACCTCAACAACTTTGCCACGCCGTTTAATTCTTCATATGACAGATAATAGCTCCATTTCACAATAACTAAAATTACATGCATGCCCCCACTCTAATTACCGAACAATCCTAACGGAAAATACACACATTCTGCACAAAGAAAAAAAGAAGAAAAAAAACTGCAAATACTAGAAGCTTTATACATCAAGCAATATAAACCATCCTTAATTAAAATTAATTTTCAATGCAGTACTCACATTTTAAAATGCCTATAATACTTTTCCTATAAATTCTCCTACTTCCAGCCTCCACATCCATTAATATACTTTGAAAAAAAAAAGTGGAACACATCACCCCAGATGATGGTACTTCGAAGTGCCGAAAGTACTCGGGATATGAACTTCGGTGGACTAATCCACGAATTCCATCCAAATATAAAACAATTGGCCAGAAAGCTTGAAAATATCACCAATAAAATCGTTAAACAGGAGACCTGCCTTTTGTTTAATTCCACATGCATAAATGAAAAAATGCTGCCCAAATACACACACATACACACACACACACACACACACACATATATATATAATATATATATATACATATATACTTGGAGAATATGTGCTTAATTGAAGTCATACCTAATTTTGAAAATTAAATAGTTAATAATTAATGAATTTAGGCGGTCATATATGTTCAAATGTAAGGCTAAACAAATCGAGAAAATGTCATTCCCTGAATGTACATTTCGACCTTCAGGGATTGACATTTTGTCGATTTGTTTAGCCTTACATTTGAACATATATGCCCGGCTAAATTCATTAATTATTAACTAATTAATTTTCAAAATTAGGTATGACTTCAATTAAGCACATATCCTCCAAAAATTGTCGGCTTAAAGCCATATAAAAATAAACACATTTGTTTGTTTACTTAACTATATATATATATATATATATATATATATATATATATATATATATAATATATATATTTATATATAGTATCCGCTGTTCTTGGCTTAAAGTGTCGAATTTTACAAAAATGCGTTAATACAACCTTTTGACTTGATTGAGAAGATCCAGAAATAATCAGATGTTCTTGATGTAGTCATACTTGATGATGCGGCGAATCTTCGATAAACTACTGGCATCCCTGTATGTATGCTCAAAGTGCCTACTTCGAAGGAAACGGTGGAAAGTCGGTGTTTGCATTTTTTTTTCTTCGATAGATTTTGTTTTTAAATCTTCGAATTAGACATTTTGTATTGAACGGGTTTATTAGAAGAAAAAACGCGGGACTGACAGATTGAACACAGAAAATCACGAAATTGCTTGAGAGAAAATAAATAGAATTTTATTGTGTTTATAATCTTTTTTTTTTTAATCGTTGTCCACTGATGATTTTTTCCAATGATACGATCAGGTTTTATTTGGTTGGAATGTTATTTTAAAAAGCAATTTTTTAAAGATACCAGATTAATAATATGGCTCGTTGCTAATATAGAAATATAGAAACGATAGATTGTAATTTGTCAACAACAGAGAAGCGTATATATATATATATATATATATATATATATTATATATATATAATATTATTAATATATCAATTTTAAAAAATTAGATCAATTTTTTTTTAAATTAAATCTATAATAAAACTTTTAAAGAAATGTTTTAAATATATATATAATATATATATATATATATATATATATATATATATATATATATATAAGGAAGATTCTGTACGTCTGTCTGTATGCTTGTTTGTACAACGACCGAGCGCACGTCCTTTTATAAAGGAAAATTAGTGTAGACCAACAAAGGCCAAAGTTCAATAAAATCCACGCATCACACATTTCTGCACCTAATTTCCCATAAGAAAAGCTAAATAAACACACAACACACACACACACACGCACACACACACGCACATACATATATATATATATATATATATATATATATATATATATATATTATGCAAATGTAAACAACGTTTAGCTATTTTCAGCCGACAGTGTATTTGGGAGAATATGTGCTTTTAATTTTAGTCAGACCTAATTTTTTTGAAAGTTAATTCATTTATGGTTAATTAGGCGGGATTTAACTACTTAAATGTAAGGCTAAACAAATCGAGAAAAATCAATCTCTGAATATATATTTCGACCTATTAGGTCTCTTCAGCAGACCTAGGTCTGACTAAAATTAAAAGCACACACACATATATATATATATATAGAGAGAGAGAGATAGATAGATATAGATATATATAGATAGATATATATAGATATAGATATATATTTAAAAATTTGTTTTGGGATGAAACAAAGAAATCACAGTGCTCAACCACAAATTTGTAGGAGCTTTATTTATTTGTTGAATTTTTTAAATATGAAAGTTTTTTATAAGCAACTACCCAGGTTTCAGGTTATTTCACCATCGTCAGGTATATATATATATATATATATATAATATATATATATATATATATAAAGAATGATTCTGTAGGTCAGTCTGTATATTTGTTTGGACAATGACCGAGCGCACGTCTTTTCATTTGAAAAAAATTGGTGGAGACCCGCAAAGACCAAAGTCCAATAAAATCCACACCCTATTTTTGTCCGTGAGGGCGTTGAAAAACTTTTTCCATAATAAAAACTAAATTGAAAAAACGCCCCCTTACCTATTATGGTAGAGGCGTGTAGTATCATTTGACAAGCTTAATTTCGCTAAGGATTGTTAGCTGTGTACTGTGGTCGAGGCGATATAGTGGTTCACTATGCTCGCTGAGGTCCCGGTTTCGATTTCTGTCGGAGGGAAATCGTTAGTATATGTCGCTGATGAGACTTAATAAAGTCGAAACAGTCTGTACGACATTCTACACACCGAGCGATCCTTTGCCGGGATTACACTTGTCAATTTCATTTTCTATAAGAAAAAGTATCGAATTTTATGCGATACATGCGTTGTAAGTGCCTTCAAGTAAAAATTAATATATAATATATATATATATATATATATATATAGAGAGAGAGAGAGAGAGAGAAGAGAGAGAGCGCGCTCTCTAATTGGTAATTTAAATTGACTCTCACTACTAAGCATATAAGCAATGATCGTTTCACCGGAAATTTGATCTCTCAGTGACCGTAAAATACATAAACAAACCTATGTACTTAATAATTTAAAAACACCAGTCCTCGCTACAGCTGTCAGTGGACGAGGGGATAAGATATCGACCTACCCTATTATCCAACCCTACAGCCCTTATGGCAAACCCCCAATCCCTTTTGTCATAAGTGCTATAAGGCGGTGGTTGAGGGTTGTATTTACCTGGGTATGAGAAACAGGCATTTGAGCAAACGTAGGCATCGTGTTAAAAAAAAACTTTCCGAGAAAAAAATAAATTCAAAATTCTATTTTCAACTTCTAAATGTTCTGCCACTTATGAAATATTCTTGTGATAAGAAAAATGAAAATCTTGAGTTGCTAAATCTGGTGAGTATAAAAAATGTGCAAGAAGCGACTTTTCTAATAATCTTATCTTTTTGTTGGCAGTAGGGGGTGTCGGGTTGCCGTCAGCGAAAACGAATTGATTACATTTTTTAACATACATTTAAATAAATTTGAATAAATTTAAATTTTGTTTTCATATCCTCTCTAGTGAAATATAATTATTTTTCTGAACACAATAACCTTGCAGAAGACCTGCCAAGGGCAGTGACCGATAGGGACGGGTCGCGCGCGAGAGAGAGAGGGTCATGGGAATCCGTGCTTGTAAGTGCGACCTGATGATAATATATACTAACTTAAAAATGAAAATCGCATACCTGAGAAACTGTTAGTTACCAAGCACCGTTTATGACTTCGCTACACTAACTTGAAAAGTGCTCAATACGTACGTATTGAGCACTTTCTAATATTTGTTAGTATTGCAAATTATTTGGTGACTTTTTTTTTTGTTTTTTTGTTTTTTTTTTACTTTCTCCGATGTTGTTAATATTGTAACTCGCTTGTTGTTGTTTTTACCCCTCTGCAGAGGAATAGAATTCCTTCAATGGGGCCACCTGTTGGCCGTGGGTGGCAACCCGTGATGCTTAAGGACGAAATCCTGGAGGCCGAGCCGTTCATGACATGCAACACGCCACTTTGATCCGGAGTGGTTGTACCTGTTAGGGTCCCATCTATGGGCCAAACGGAAAAAATGTATTTAAAAGATGTTTTAAAAATTGCGTTAAAATTGTACATCCATCAAGAATAGTGACTGAATCTTTATTATGTATAGATATTTGTTAGAAGAAGAAGAAGAAGAAGAAGAAGAAGAAGAATGAAACAAGAAAAAGAAGAAAAATGAAACAAGAAGAAGAAGAAAAGAAGAAAAGAAGAAAAAGAAGAAAAAGAAGAAGAATGAAAATGAAAGAAGAAGAAGAAGAAGAAGAAGAATGAAACAAGCAGAAGAAAAGAAGAAAAAGAAGAAAAGAAGAAAAGAAGGAAAAAAGAAGAAGGAAAAGAAGAAGAAAAATGAAACAAGAAGAAGAAGAAGAAGAAGAAGAAGAAAAGAAGAATGTATTTAAAAGATGTGTTTAAAGAATTGCGTTAAAATTGCACACCCATCAAGAATGATGGGTTTGACATGCCGTAAAAAAAACAACCAAGCAACCACAGCCCCCTCATATGATCGAAAAGGGGCTCCCCTTAAAAAATTGTGACAGTATAAAAAGTATCTGGTACCCCTAAAAGGGGCGGTTTCATCATCATTAAAAAAAACTTTATTAGTTAAGGTAATAGTAAAAAGGACGACATGCATTTTTAATTGAAATAATTTATTATGAATTACCTTAATTTATTATATATATTATTATAATGGTAGACACAGGAATAACCTACTCGGGTTTCACCATATCTTCAGGGTTAAATACACTGAATTAATCAAGATATTGATTAATTACAGCCGATTGCACGCGTGTATTTTGTGGCTATGACGGTTAGTGATAGATTCGCAGTTAATGAACGCTGGGTTTTAAATTTTTTTAAATAAAAGTAGGTGATGTTTTTCCAAAGGATCAAATATAAACATTATGAGAAATCCTCTTTATATTATTGCTTTGATAATTTATAAGAACTAGCAAATATATGCACCCTTCGGGCGCAAGTATTTAGGTTTTGATGTAATAAAATATCATATCAAATTAGAAACTATTTAGAAAATGATAAACTGAGGGGGTATAATCGAAAAATAGAACAGCTTTAAATCTAACTCTTCCATCATTTTCCATCACTCCCGTCTTTCATTTTTCTTAATTTATTTATTTAGTTAGATTATGAAGTATTTAATAAAATTACAGTTCTTTCATCTTGTTTATGGATTTCTTTTAAGATTTATCCCCGAGATTTTTGCTCAGATTCGTTAAGAGAAAACCAAACAATTAGAAATCAATAATATTAAACATATATTTATTACAATCAAATTCTTGATATCAATATGCAAATTAGCCTTCTCGTTCACACTGTAAACCGCTATTTTGTTGAATATATAAATATACTTGCATGTTATTAGTATATTAGATCCAACAGTA
>CM042160.1:54367494-54379994 GCA_023376005.1 Doryteuthis pealeii | reverse complement strand
TCTTTTTTGAGGAGGTATGAGTGACAGCAAGTCTCTTCAGTTTTCCAGGACTCTTGTGAGTATTCGAGCCAATTTAAACAATCCTGTTGTCTAGATGGTCTTGATTCTTCTCTTGATTTTCTGAGTATGGAGTACCCCTTCATTGCCATTACTTCCAGGTCCACTATGGCCTTTTAGGGTTACACATATGGGTTGAATAGGAAAAACCGAGTTTTAAAATATGTGTTTGTAATAAGAAATGAACACACACGGTCGGACTTGAAAAAACTTTATTCTACTTAGAATACAGTTGCAGTTTTCTTGGGAGTTTATATACTTTCAGAAAGCTAAAGATTTATACAAACGGGTGGGGGTAATAATAAAACAGGGGAAGTAACTCTCAATTACTTATTACAGGTGTTAAAGATTGATTTTTTAAACCGAAATTTGAATACTCATCAAGCATGAATAGAAATATACGTCTTCAACATAAAATAACCCAACAAGGGTTACCATGGCATAAAATCCAACAACCCAAAACCCTTTTAAGCTTTTCACACCAGCTAACGCTGGAGGTCTTTCCCTGGAGTGTGAATGACACCGAATCCCCTCATTTCTCCAGGACTCTACTGAGTATTCTATCCTATTTTAAGAATGTTGTTGTCTAGATGTCTTGGTTCTTTTGATTTTCAATTCCTCCAGTCATTTTTTCTAAATCATTGGGGACTGTTACAAGGGTGTCTACTACAATTGATATCACCTTCACCCCATGTTCTACAGTTTTTTTCGGTTCTCTGGCAATGTCTAAGTATTTGTCTATCTTTTTGTAAAGTTTTTAAATGCCATCCTTGGCCAGTTGAAAAGGGCTTAAAGAAAGTCCTAAGTTATGGAATTTTTGGTGATCATATAAATTCTATCCTGCGTATTGGTAAAGGTCCAGTAATTTAATCCTATGTCCGTCCTCGATGAACACTACAGTAATTATGACCAGTGGGGTCAGTTAAGTATAGTATCAACCTCAGAGTACTGCCAGTGATTGGCCAAGAAATAGATCACATGATCTCGCCTAGTCTATAAGTATGGGCGAGGATCTAGCACACACCTTATATACCAAATTTTCTCAACACTTTTCGGCAAAATCTACTAGATGACAAGTTCTCTTTTTCTTGTTGATTAATACTAGGTCTGGTCTTCTAGTTGGTATTAGGTGTTCCGTTTGTATCTCAAAGTCCCAGAGAATTTTATGCGACTTATTCTCCAAGTACAGGTTCCAATTTGTGCATATACCATTTGCTAGTATGGTCAGATTTTAATTTCTCGTACGATTCTCAGTGGCGAGCCGAGTTCAAATCCGGGCCGATGATAACATTTCACATAGCGCTAATACTGTTAGAAAAGGTATGAATCCAACTATTCCCCCTCAGCGCTATGTAATTTTTCCTAAGTGATTCTCGCCTATGTGATCTTCGGACCAAGATCGCATGTGCGAGAAACGAATAGTTACCAAGCACCTACACTATCCTAAATTAGAAATATTTGCTCTATCACTGATATTGAGCACTTTATTTATAAATAGGGGCCGGGTTAGCTCAGTCGGTAGAGCGTTCTGCTAGAAACCACAAGGTTCTTAGTTCGATACCGGCCCTCGCTAACTCAGCGTATGAGTAGCACAAGGATCTGTGCGGTAAAGTAAGGAGCTGATGGTAGGTGTGGCGCTCCACCTCAGACGCAAAAACAATCTCCTTGGTCTAGCGCTAGTGAAAAGGGGATAGACTCCCTCGCTGACTGGCTGATACCGACATTAGGCTGCCCCGACGACTTTACTTTATATTATCAATATTGGGAAATAAGCTAGCTCCCGTGGAAACATTTTAATTGGGACTTCGGTCCGTCAATGATGCTTGCGGTTGCTAAGGACGCTATTTACGCTATATTTCCCCCCCTCTCTCTCTCTCTCTCTCTCTCTCTCTCTCTCTCTCTCTCTCTCTCTCTGTTTTTCATCTCTCTGTCTCAATTGCTCTACTCTCATAGATTATCTCTTACTCTCTTTTTCTCTGTCCAGTTTCCTTCAAAATCTTCCTCTTTTTACGTATCATTTCTCCTCTTTTGCCCTCTCTCTCTCTCTCTCTCTCTCTCTCTCTCTCTCTCTCTCTCTCTCTCGCTTCATCCCTGCTTTTTCATCTCTCTCTCAATTGCTCTGCTCTCATAGATTATCTCTTACTACTCTCTTTTTCTATGTCCAATTTCCTTCAAGATTACTTGTTTCTTTTCTTCTCCCGCCCTTGTGTACGTCTTAATTCTCCCTCTATTCCTCTCTCTCTCTCTCTCTCTCTCTCTCTCTCTCTCTCTCTCTCTCTCTCTCTCTCTCTATGTCTGTGTCTGTGTATGTGTGTGTGTCTGTGTCTGTGTGTGTCTGTGTGTGTGTGTTTGGAACCCTCGAAACCAATATGGAAATATTGTTAGTTGACTGTTTTCGTCTCCAATACGAAAATAGGCTTAGTAAATATCAAGATAATGGCCGCTGAGTTGCCCCTGAGTCTGTAACCATACTCCAATCTTGTATCGTGGAACATGGCAAATAGTGTTAAATAAAGATAACCTCTTTGCCATTTCCATTGCTCTATTCGTCCTTCCTTCCGTCATCATGTCTTTCTACGCTAATCTGTGTCTTCCTCGCATCTCGCATAAATCTTTCATTTGGAACATTTTCGATTTCCCACATCGTTTTCACTCCCTCTTACTATTACTCTAACTTATTCACTCCTTCTTCTTCTTCTTCTTCTTCTTCTTTCTTCTTCTTCTTCTTACAATCGCTTCTTCTTTACTCCTTATTATAACTCTTTCTTCTTCACTAACGCACTACTATATATTCAAGCAAGAACTACAACAACAATGTGAAACATCTCAAACACCTTTGACTGTTAAACACTTATTCATGGAATGCAGGTTTTTTGCTCACATCAGAAACCGTTATTTTAAAGCGAACAATATGAAAGATCTATTTGAAAATGTCAACATGGTGGACATTCTGTCCTTTTAGAGGGAAATAAAATTATACCATAGAATATAGACATGAACTTAATCAATACCATACAACATGATCACCAATGCTGCTAACACATTGTTAAAACCAATTACTAAAAAGTATAAATATAAATACACAACATATATTACTTTCTAACCGTTAGGCATGACATAACCCCAGACGGGTTGATATGCAGTTAAAATTACTCTTTATTATTTAACCCTTCTTGTTCTTACTATCTCTTCTCTTTTTCTTCCCGCCCTGTCGGCTGGGGCGTTAGAATATACCAACTGCACCTCTGCAGAGAGGTAAGACTCCCCCAATGGGGCCACCTGTTGGCCGTGGGTGGCGACCCGTGATGCTTAAGGATGGAACACTGGTGACTGGGCAGTCCATGACATGCAACACTCCCCATTGGCCCTTATTTGGGCTAGACGGGCGGTCGGAGAGACCTCCTCCGATCAATCGGCTGGTTACGTCAAGCCCTAGTACCTATATGATTGTCCCGACCATATTGCCCTTATGGCAAGCCCCAACCCCTTTTTATCATATGGGTACTAGAAGGCGGTGACTGAGGGTCTACATGTCCTGGGAAAGATTTTAAACTCTATCTGATGGTGGGGTCCCAGTTCTGGAGGTTTGGGGAATGTGGAGCACCCCTTCGTCACCATTGCTCCCTGGTCTACTCTGACCCGGAGTGGAAGTACCTGCCAGGGTCCCATCTATGGGTTGAATAGAAAAACATGAGTTTACAAAAATCCAGTATCCATTGATAATGAATTTATTTCAAAACTTTGCCGGCATTAAATGACCCACTGAGGTTGATATGCCGTAAAACAAAACAAACCAAGCCAAACTCTTCTTCTTTCCTCTTTCTTCACCTTTACTCCTTCTTATCCTTACTATTATTATTTGAATTTAAATATTTGAAATTTGAGGGGGGCTGGGGGAGGGTTATAATATTTTAATTGAAATTTGTACAAATCCAATCTAAAGAAACTTATTTTAAACGGGTGGGGTTGTAAAATATGTAAATTGATTTATCGATAAAAAGAGGGGGGCATTTTAAAATATCTACATGTATTTGCCGATAAAAAGCGAGAAACACAGCACGGTAAATATGCGGTAAATATCTAAGTTTGGCCCGATTTACGCCAAACACCTTCAAGGAAAAACATAGCGTAAATTAGGGAAGAAATCCAGAGCCACAACATATTAACAGGCTCCCTTACTCTTTCTTCTTCTTTATTTCTTTCTTCTTCTTCTTCTTCTTCTTCTTCTTCTTCTTCTTCTTTCTTCTTCTTCTTCTTCTTCTTCTTTATCCGGCTTACTCCTTCTTACTCGTATTCTTTCTACTTCTTTACTCCTTCTACACTTACTCTTTCCTCTTCTTTACTTCTTTCTTCTTCTTCTTCTTCTTCTCTTCTTCTTCTTCTTCTTCTTCTTTCTATTCTTTATCTTTACCCTTACTCTTTCCCTCTTTTACTCCTCCTCCCCCTTCTTCTTCTTCTTCTTCTTCTTCTTCTTCTTCTTCTTCTTTTTCCTTATTCTTTCTACTTCTTACTTCCTTACTCTTTCCTCTTTTTTACTCCTCCTCCCTCCTACCTTCTTCTTTTCTTCTTCTCTTCTTCTTTTTTCTTCTTCTTCTTCTTCTTCCCCTTCTTTTTTTCCACTTCTTTACTCTTTCCACTTCTTTCCTCTTTTTTTAATCATGTCCTCGACCCCTACTTTCTTCTTCTTCTCTTCTTCTTCCTTTCTTCTTCTTCTCTTCTTCTTCCTTCTTCTTTCTATTTCTTTACTCTTCTCCCTTCTTTCCTTCTTTTACTCTTCTCGTCCTTCTTCTTTCTTCTTCTTCTCCTTCCTTATTTCTCTTCTTCTTCTTTCCCTTATTCTTTCCCTACTTCTTTTACTCTTACTCTTTTCCCTCTTTTTTACTCCCCTCGCCCTCCTCCTCTTCTTCTTCTTCTTCTTCTTCTTTCTTCTTCCCTTCTTTTTTCCACTTCTTTACTCTTTCCACTTCTTTCCTCTTTTTTAATCATCGTCCTCCCCTACTTCTTCTTCTTCTTCTTCTTCTTCTTACTCTTACTCTTACTCTTTCTTCTTTATCCTTATTCTTTCCTTTTTTTCTGTATCTGTCTTAACATGCCACCAACGGCAATGTGCCGTTGTTCAATAAAGTCAACACAGAGTCATCTTCTGTGAGATAAATTACATTTTAAATCTTCAAAGAATCTCTGCAACTGAATTTGAAATCTGGGAATGTGACACCAGCTTCACCGCTAACTGCCGCCATAGACACTAGATTATCACACTAGATATCTTGAGTTTCACGGGTCACTAATTCTGTGAATATGACACCGTGAACCTTACAACTACAAGCAACAAAGCAGTATCACTAACACGAACCCTCGTTAGATGATGACCCTGAGTTCAGAAATGGTCGTCGGGCCATAACATAATCGTCCCTAATCCGTGGCGCCCCCACCAGTAATTTACGTTACCACCAGACTTTGTTGGTCTTACATTACAGCGGGGTAATACCAAGCGTATGCAGTGCAGCTTCTAATTGATTTTGGAGCCTTTAGGTATGATTCCTTTCTTCTGCTCATGATAAACCTGGAATAAGGCAAGGTTTCGGAGCCAAAGCATCATTACCATAACCCAGAGCAACTCTGCAATACCCCACGATACCACCAGGTTTTGTCGGTTCTACATCACAGCGTGGTAATACCAAGCCAATACAGTACGCTTCTAACTGTTTTGAGGTCTTTTGGCATAATATATCCATTTTTTCTGTTTCTGTTGATAATAACTCTGGTGACAGTCATGGTTTTGGAGCCAAAGCATCATTACCATTTTGTTTGTTGTACATCACAGCGCGGTAATACCAAAACCATCCAGTGCTAATTGATCTTGATGCATCTTGGTATAATTCCGTTTTTTTACCCCTGGAATCAAGCAAGGTTTCGGGGCCAAAGCATCATTAGCATAACCCAGAACACCTCTGCAGTACCTCGCGATACCACCAGGCTTTGTTGGTTTTAAATCCATGCGCGGTAATTCCAAGCCCACGTAGTGCAGATTCTAATTGATCTTGGCGCCTTCAAGAATGCAATGAACGCACACGTGTAATCGACTGCAATTAATTGGTATCTCGATTAATTCAGTGGATTTAACCATGAAGATCCTTATGGTGAAACTTGAGTAGGTTATCTCTTGTACCCATTTTATAATATATATATATATATATATATTATATATATATTGTCAACGCAGTGTATATACTAAAAATGCCCGGTCAGGAAAAATAAATCGGGATATAGAATCGTAAGAAAACCCAGAATCAGACCGAAGTCAGTGGTCGAGGCCGTATTAGCAGCAGGAGCTAGCAAAGTTTGAGTTAGCAATACTTCTATGGAAAATGCAGGAATGATCCCAAATGTAAGGTCCCCCAAGCCCCGGGGATGCAAAGAAACTGCTCGTATGGTTATTAGCAACACTTTGTTGTCTGTTGCAGCTGTGCCTGCGTCTGTACCTGTGCATGCAAGTGCCTCGCTGTCACACTAAGTATTGGCTGGCTAATCGTTTCTGGTGGACCTCCTGATTAATGCTACCACCAAGTTCGTCTAGTTATTCGGTTTATTTTTTTAACGCAAAAAGCATTAAACCGATTTAAATTTTATCGCCAAATTAACGAAAGTGTATGGCGATCGTGATTGAATGTCAAAAACGTCCTCAAGTGGTTGTAGGGAGTTTGCAACAACCGACAAGGTTGAACGCTTTTCCTCATGAATGGTGCAAGTTGTATGACTGGGCTCTAAACCCGCAACCGCCACAGTGCTTCCAAAATGCATCGACCGATTATGGTAGAAAAAAATTGATCTATATTCAAACTTTAAAAATGACGTTAAACTTCAATGGACCATACTACCTTTTAGGCACCCCTTTTTGATCTCGGATTAAGAAAGGACATGTTTTTTCATTTAACACCGTTCATATCCGGTTATTTGTTAGGGGTTAGGGTTTGGGGTTAGGGTTAGGGTTTAGGTTTGCGGGTTAGTTTATAATAATTTTTTTTTTTTAAATCTAAAAATCGTCTGTTAAAACAATCGGATATTGACGGTTGTAAATGAACATGTCCTTTCTTAATCGAGATTCAAAAAAAAAAGGGGTACCTAAAATTCATATGGTCCACTTCATTCTAATGGTCATCATTGACGATAAACAATAAACGTTTCCGTGATTTCTCTAAATATTTAGAATACCGTTCCTTTTGTACACACTTGCTCTCACAGATTTTCGTACTTTTGCGTCCTTATAAGATATCCCAGTGAAAATATTTTTTCCTCAAACGGAAGGTTAATGCAATGGCATATAATCAGTTTTTTGAATTGACTTGGTCAGATCACAAGATCCCGACCCTGGAGGGTTAAGGTAATCTCTGCTGTACATTCCAGATGACGTTCCATTTAACGATCAAACACCGAAAATCTATATATTAATACCCGTGTTCCTTATTTGTAAGACCGTAATCATCTTGCAACACCTCCTGGTTTAAAATGAGACCGTCCAAATCATCCAAGATGAAAAATGTAAATCCTGCTCATCTAGTGTTGCTTATCCGCCGAATTCAAATATTTATTATTAGTGTCGTCACCTCAGCTAAATAATAGACCATTTCGTTTTTTTATTAAAGAAAGAAAAGGAAAAAAAGGTCATGCTACCCAGAAAAGATATAATATAATAGAAAGAAAAGTAAGAAAGAGAGTAGGGGGGAAGATAGGGGACAGGGGCTGAGTGCGCGGAGCGATAACTCTAATCTGTTCAGTTCGAACATAATGAAAAGATGAAAAGGATAAAGAAAGAAAAAAAGAGTGAGACAGAGTTAATCAAGGTTATTTTACTTTTTACATATTGAAATATTTTGGAATAGCTCTTAAAGCAAAATATCAATCATTGATATAATTAAATTACCATACTGTTCACGGGCCCTGCTAGTTTGAAATTAGTTCGAAAAGTACTTTAGTGACAACCCTGTCGACCGTGGCTCTAGAATAAACCGACTGCACATCTGCAGAGGGGTAAAATCCCCCACCCCAATAAGGCCACCTGTTGGCTGTGGCTAGCAACCTGTGATACTTAAGAATGGAATCCTGGTGGATGGGCAGTCAATGACACGCAACCCTCCCCTTTGACCCTTACTTAGTCTAGATGGGTGGTCGGAGAGGCTCTCTCCGATCAATCGGCTGGTGACCTCAAAACCTAGCCCGTATGTATATATTACCAACCCTCCGCACGAAGCCAGCGATGCGACACAAATGTCAATTTCTTAAGCGGAGTTTAACAGGTTTGAATTCAAAGTTTTTCTTCTCCTAGACCGGTTGCCTAACCAAGGTTAAAGAGCCCAGCCTTCCCTACTATTATCCCATAGCTGGAGGGAGAGTAGAATTTCATACCTTCCCAAGGTATAGCGTAACTGAAATGCTCTATACACATCCTGGATTGAAAACCCGCCCGTATAGGATTTGTCCGAACCCTATTACCCTTATGGTAACGCCCCCCATTCCTTTTTATCAATATTATATGCTAGAAGAGGTGGGCGGAGGTCTTAATATCCGGGTATGATGTTAAACTACATCTAATGGTTAAGTTCCCCAGATCTGGGCTTCAATTCTCCACACCAGGTCAATGTTTTGTCTAACTTTTCGTTTTCTCTTTCATTCTTCACCCTGTGATCTGGGAACTGCCAAAATCTAAACCTTATCTAGACTTTTCCTCCCTTTCGCTTATTTCGTCAAGATTTTTTCTCACCCTTTCGTCTCTATTTCTTCTAGATTTTCTTCTCTATAGTCTATTTTCTAGATTTCCCCCTTCGTCTATTTTCTTCGGAAACTTTCTAACTTTCGTCTATTCTTCTAGAAACCTGTTCTTTTCCATTTCGTTAATTCCTTCTAGACTTTCTTTCTCATTTCCGTCCCGTCCATTCTTCTAACTTTTCTTCTCTTTCCGTCCATTCTTCTAGTATTTTCCGTGGCCATTTTAACCTAAATCCTTTCCTTCCTGTCATTGTTTTCTTCCTTTTTATTTTTATTTTTTTCGTTTTCATTCAGGTTTTATATTTCCAACACCAAAAGATTTTTTTTTTATTGTATTTTCCCTCAACAAAATTCCTTTTCCTACATTTTCTTTTTTTCTTCCTATTAATCGAGGCTTTTATTTTAATTTCTGATCTTTCTTTTTATCAGCTTAACTTTTGTTTTTTTCTTTCAGCTATTTGAATGTTTTGTACTAGCAATCAAAACACAGCCACCATTTTGTATTTGTACTTCGTAATCTGATCGATTCTCCTCAGATAACCACAAGAAACGGGACAAAGAAATTAATCACAACCGGTTGGGGACAATGAACAACATAAAATACTAATCAACACTGAATGATTTGAGTAAGAATATGAATGTTCGGTGTATTTACGCCGCGCCAGGGCAGGAAAGTATTCATAGATTCAAGGAACACAATTACACCATTGGATAGAGCAATTATTGGTCAATCTGAAGGTAATAATCTGCTCTTTTGTAAATGCCCACGGTTGTGTATTAAAAAAAGATTTTATTCTTTTAAAAGAAACCTGATCAGGATACAGCAGCTCTTCTGTCGACTTATGTTTCCCATGGTAAATGCTCTATTGGTCAATATTAAGAAAAAAGCAAGGTCTCAGAAAACGCGGTGCAGCTTGGACTGCCACGAACTGCACTCCCATATGATGGCTTTTACAGTACCCCCCAGTTTTTTTTTTAATTCCAAAATCTTTGCAAAAACGATCGTTTATTTTTCATTAGGGCAATATGGAATTAAGGAAACAGAGCTGTTATCAACGTATTAATCTCTGTCTTTCTTTTTCCTTCTCCCTGCTTTATAATCAAAAACATGTTAATTGAAAGTGACAGTATTTTCTTATCATTTTGAACTCGGTCAGTAAATAATTCTTTTTTTCCTTTCTTTTTAACAAATATTTTAGATATGTTATATGACATTTGGTATTAAAGTTGATAATAAAGAATTAATCATCAGCAATCATCATTTTGTTCTTTAATGTAAAAGATTTGATTTTGATTTGATTTGTTCTTGTTTTTACGGCAATATAAACCATCAATGGGTCATTTAAATGCTGACTATACGTTTTTGAAAAATGAATTGGTGATAATGTTAATTTTTAAGGTTTTTTTTGCAGATCTTTTTTGTGAAATGAACTTTTAGATGATTTTTAAACATATCTTTTGTGTTTTCATTTTTTTTTTTGGAAGATTTTTAGCATTTTGGTAGATGTGTGCTTCTTTTTAATGTAATCCAAGTAGTTTTTCTGGGTTTTATTTGATAGAAAATCTGTTTAGATTTGTTGTTTGGTTAGTATTGTTTTTTTTCGTATTTGTTTTAGTTGCTACATTCTGTTAATATGTGGAGTTTGATTTTAATGTAAAAACGAAAGGATTTAAAAGATCTTTTTAGTTATCATTGTGCGGGCCCTCTTGACAGACGTATGTAATCCATGCCCTACCATCTATATCATTGTCCTGAACGCAATAATTGCCTTTAAATGGCAACCTCCCACCTGTTTTATCATAAATATGCTTGAAGGTTGTGGATGAAGGTCTTAATGTCCTTAGTATGACGTTTAAAACATGCATCTAAATGGTGAATGTGGAGTACCACTTCATCGCAAAATTACTCCCAGGTCAACTCTGACCTGGAATACGGTCCGCATTCCAGGGTTAAAGAAAAATGTGTTTTAAAAAAATAATTGTGGTTAAAAAATGTGACTAGCTATCAAAATGAATAACAAAAGTCTTCAGACAACAAGAGTTGGAATCTGCCATAAAATTACACCAACCAACCAAACCAACATTCCATCTATGAGTTTAAAATAATAGAAAAATATTGAGTTTTAAAAATGTTTGGGTTCATTTCCTAGTTGAGTAAATGCTATTAAGGGTGACCCAGAAAAAAACAGAACCCAAATTTTTTTATTTTCCATTAAACTAACCTACACTCTAAACCCTACAACCTAACCTAACTCTAACTCTAAACCCTAACCCTACTCCCCTAACCTAACCCTAATCGCCCTAATTAAAATTAACAATTTTAATTACAAAAGTTTGTGGGTTCTGTTTTTTTTCTGGTCTCTTCTGTAATATCATGTTATTTCAACTAGGGGGGTTAGGTTTAGAGGTTATGGTTAAGCGGTTAGGGTTAGGGTTGGGTTTGAGTTTAGATTAAGTTTTTATTGGGAAAATAAATAAATGATTTTGAGTTCTGTTTTTTCTAGATCACCCTGTAAATATATGTTACTCACAGGAAATAACCATGTTTTTTCCTAAATGGTTTTTTAACAAATTTGAGTTTAAAAACCAGAACAATTAAGTTTTAAAATAATCCAAAGTTTTAAATAAAAAAATTGTTTTAAAAAAGATTTAATACATCAAGAATGAATAAAACAAAACCTTCGGCATAAAATATATTCCAACAAGTGTTGACATGCCATAAATCCAAACCACTAAAACAAAGAGAAAATGTTAACTAACTGGCAATCTTTGACCTGATAATCGTCAAGCTCAATTGATTGTGGTTGAAACACCATCCAGAATGCCCGCACGACTTGGCGGGACACGACTTGACTCGGCACAATTCGGAATGGCGTAACAGAAAGACGTTCTCAACTAAATATGGCTAATTATTGGCGTGTCTTCTTCCGGAAAGTTGTTTGCCAACGGCTGCCGGCTTTTCAGTAAACGAATAATGATTTCTAAAAAAAATAAAATAAAACAAAAGAAAAACGAAAGCCCAAGCAAAAAAAAAAAAAGTTATCAGACCAACAATGGACTTACAGAGTGAACGTTTGTTCGGCCAATTACATTTCAAACTAAAAACGTGTCTGAGTAATATATATAATATATTATTATATATTCATATTCTATATATATATAATACTATTATGCTATATGCTCCCCAAATCCCCTGGGGTTGAGCACTTTGGGGGGGGGGATTCGCTGACGAGCCCGCCAACTAAAAGCGTAAAACAACAAACACACTCCTTAAATATCAAGGGAATGGAGCACTATATGGCGGCCTTTACTATTTAACATACATAGGGCTGTTGTGTATTATTATGCAGTTAAAAATCCCTTTCGCATTCCTGTACTGACTTATGCTGAACTCGATCGGATTTTCACATCGCCGGCTGGTAGGTAGCTTACAAATGTTTAACACATCTGACAGACTTATATATATAACAGTTAGCGCTAATTAGCACAGATTATCCCCATGACAATCTTCTCCATCCGTCCTAATCACTCATCATTCTCAAGGAGGGTCATCTACAACAGCATCCAGTTTCCACCATAGCTGGTCAATGTTGTCTTGGCTTGGCCGGCCCATCTGGCGTGCCCTATGTGCGGCTTTCCACAGAGAACATCACTTTATGAATTTGTCCTTGCTTCTTTCT
>CM042160.1:54357944-54367394 GCA_023376005.1 Doryteuthis pealeii | reverse complement strand
AAGGGAAGAGAGAATCAGACTTTGTTGGTCCCTTACATCTACAGCGGGGGTAATACAGCGTATGCAGTGCAAGCTTCTAATTGATTTTGGAGCCTTTAGGTATTGATTCTTTCTTCTGCTCCATAGATAAAACCTGGAATATAAGGCAAAGGTTTTGGACCAAGCATCATTAGCCGATAACATTCCAGAGCAACTCTGCACACCCACGTATACAACCAGGTTTTGTCGGTTCTGACATCACATGCGTGGTAAAATACCAAAGCCAATACAGTACAGCTTCTAACTGGATTTTTGAGTCTTTTGCATATATTTCCAATTTTTCTGTTGATGATAACTCTGGTGACAGTCATGGTTTCGGAGCCAAAGCATCATTACCATTTTGTTGGTTGTACATCACAGCGCGGTAATACCAAACCCATCCAGTGCTAATTGATCTTGATGCATCTTGGTATAATTCCGTTTTTCTGCTGATAATACCCCTGGAATCAAGCAAGGTTTCGGGGCCAAGGCATCATTACCATAACCCAGAACACCTCGTGATACCACCAGACTTTGTTGGCTTTAAATCCCTGCGCGGTAATTCCAAGCCCACGCAGTGCAGATTCTAATTGATCTTGGCGCCTCTTAGTAATTTAATGATGATTTTACTTATTTATGATACAAATCCACTGACTTTAAACTCCCACCCTCTCAGACAAAATCTTTCAAAAATTAATATCTACACCACTCGAAGGGAATTTGTTTTTGTTTTTTTGTTTTTTTTCTTGGGGGTGGGGGGATTATAGTATATATAAATAAAATTTAGCATTTAACAAACATATCTATAAAAAAGATAACCTGCCAGGGGTCAACCACTGCTAATTTGAAATATTCTCCTCCTGAACCTGATAAAAACTCTGTTTTTCTCCTGATGATGATATTGGAATCAGTCAAGATTTCGGAGCCAAATCATAATTAACATTAACCCAGGGCACTTCTGTAGTATATCACGATATTATTAGGCCTTTTTTTTATTTTAGGTGACAGTGTCAAGTGTCAGAACCATGTATGCTCAGCTTCGACCTGATCTTGGAGCCTCTTTCCGTTTTTTTGCTGATGTCAAACCGATTTAGTGTGACACTATAGTCGTTAGGGGGTTAATCTCCTTAACGAAAGTTTTTAAAAAAATACTAGAACTTTCTAAGGTTAAATACGAATTTATATATATATATATATAATTATATATATATATATATATATAATCTATATAGATAAACCTACTGCGAGTTTCACCATAAGGATCTTCCTAACCTATATAAATATATTTCGCAGGGATTGTTCGCTATGTAACCGGCGGCCGAACGGATATGGTCTCTTTGACTATGCTGTGAAGTCCCGGTTTCGATTCTTCGGAGGGAGTCGTTAGTATACATCGCTGAAGAGACTTAATAAAGTCGAAACAGTCTGTACGGGTGTTTCTACATAGCGAGCCATCCTTTGCGGGATTTACTTGTCAAAAGATTATTTTCTATAATTATCGAATCTTATTCGATACATGCATTTTAATTTGCCTTCAGGCAGAAATATAAATAATATTTATTCAACTTGCTTCTATAAAAAAAAAAACATCCAAAAATCTTATATATATATATATATATATATATATATTCATATATATAAAGGAAAGTGACTTACCGGTGAATATGGACATGAAGGTTAGGAAGTGCAGAATCAGGGGGTAAGTCAGCGATATAAACAAATACAAGTGCTCAATACGAAGTAGAGCAAATTTATTATAAAATGGGTATAAGAGGATAACCTACTCGAGTTTCACCCATAGGATCTTCAAGGGTTAAATCCACTGAATTAATCGAGATACCGATTAATTGCAGTCGATTACACGTGTGTGTTCATTGGCATTCTTGAATGCAATGAACAACACGTGTTATCGACTGGCAATTAATCGGTATCTCGATTAATTCAGTGGATTTAACCCTGAAGATCCTTATGGTGAAACTCGAGTAGGTTATCTCTTATACCCATTTTATTATATATATATATATATATATAATATATATATATATATATATATATTGTCAAAGCAGTGTATATACTAAAAATGCCCGGTCAGGAAAAAGAAATCGGGATATAAAATCGTAAGAAACCCCAGAATCAGACCGAAGTCAGTGGCCGAGGCCGTATTAGCAGCAGGAGCTAGCAAAGTTCGAGTTAGCAATTCTTCTATGGAAAATACAGGAGTAAAAGTAAAAGGTCCCCCAAGCCCCGGGGATGCAAAAGTAAGGTCCCCCAAGCCCCGGGGATGCAAAGAAACTGCTCGTATGGTTATTAGAAACACTTTGTTGTCTGTTGCACCTGTGCCTGTGCATGCAAGTACCTGCTGGCCAGTCGTTTCTGGTGGAGCTCCTGATTGATGCTACCACCAAGTTCACGTCAATTATTCGGTTTATTTTTTTAACGCAAAAAGCATTAAACCGATTTAAATTTATCGCCAAGTAACGAAAGTGTATGGCGAGTCGTGCTTGAATGTCAAAAACGTCCTCAAGTGGTGTAGGGAGTTTGCAACAACGACAAGGTTGAACGCTTCCTCATGACATGGTGGCAAGTTGGTATGACCTGGGCATACTAAAACCGCCACAGTGCTTCCAAAAATGCATCGACCGATTATGTAGAAAAATTTATCTATATTCAAACTTTAAAATGACGTTAAACTTCATGGACCATACTACCTTTAGGCACCCCTTTTTGATCTCGATTAAGAAAGGACATGTTTTTCATTTACACCGTCAATATCCGGTTATTTGTTAGGGGTTAGGGTTTGGGGTTAGGGTTAGGGTTAGGTTTAGGGGTTAGTTATATAATTTTTTAAATCTAAAAATCGTCTGTTAAAACAATCGGATATTGACGGTGTAAATGAAAGACATGTCCTTTCTTAATCGAGATCCAAAACGGGTGCTTAAAAGTCATATGGTCCAACTTCATCTAATGGTCATCATTGACGATAAACAATAAACGTTTCTGTGATTTCTAAATATTTAGAAGTGCAGTTGTTTTGTACACATTGCTCTCACAGATTTTCGTACTTTTGCGTCTTATATAGATATTCCAAGTGAATATGTTTCTCAAACGGAAGAGTTAATGCAATGGCATAATCAGTTTTTGAATTGACTGTTCAGATCACAAGATCCCGACCCTGGAGGGTTAAGGTAATCTCTGCTGTACATTCCAGATGACGTTCCATTTAACGATCAAACACCGAAAATCTATATATCAATACCCGTGTTCCTTATTTGTAAGACCGTAATCATCTTGCAACACCCCCTGGTTAAAAATGAGACCGTCCTAGTCATCCAAGATTAAAGATGTAAATCCTACTCATCTAGTGTTGCTTATCCGCCGAATTCTTATTTATTATTAGTGTCGTCACCTCAGCTAAATAATAGACCATTTTGTTTTTATTATAAAGAAAGAAAAGGAAAAAAAAGGTTATGCTACCCAGAAAAGATATAATTATAATAAGAAAGAAAGTAAGAAAGAGAGTAGGGGGAAGATAGGGACAGGGGCTGAGTGCGCGGAAGCGATAACTCTAATCTGTTTCAGTGAACATAATGAAAAGATGAAAAGGATGAAAGAAAGAAAAAAAGAGTGAGACAGAGTTAATTCAAGGTTATTTTACTTTTTACATATTGAAATATTTTGGAATAGCTCTTAAGCAAAAATATCAATCATTGTAATAATTGAATTACCATACTGTTTACGGGCCCTGCTAGTTTGAAATTATTTCGAAAAGTACTTTAGTGCCAACCCTGTCGACGGGACTCTTGAATATACCGACTGCACATCTACAGAGGGGTAAAATCCCCCACCCCAATAAGGCCACCTGTTGACTGTGGGTAGCAACCTGTGATACTTAAGAATGGAATCCTGGTGGATGGGCAGTCAGTGACATGCAACCCTCCACTTTGGACCTTACTTAGTCTAGATGGGTGGTCGGAGAGGCTCTCTCCGATCAATCGGCTGGTGACCTCAAACGTTTTTTTAGGACAACAAAATCCGAAATGCACTGTGAACGTAATGGTACGACTGTGGTGAGAACTCTCTTACTACGATGGTGCACCCCAGCAAGTTATCCACTACGCCTCCAAATAATTTCCTAAGTTTCAACTAGTTTGATAATTCATTTTCATATTTTAGAATATATCTAGAAGTGTGGTGGGGGGTAAAGATTTTTTAATGACATAAATCTTGGTTATTTAGTGCCAAAGCCACCCTTAGAGAAAAAAACAACAAAAGAATGGTGATACTATTTCACCCATAGCTGGGGGTATGACGGTTTTCATGCCTTTCCCAAAGTTTTTAGTCTCAAAATGAACGTAATGGCACGACCGGGGTGCGAACTCGCTGACTACAATGTCGCAGTCTAGTACGTTATACACTACGACACGGTGACCCCCGGGCAACACTGGGATACCTAGCCTGTATAGGATTATCCTGACCCTATAGCCATTATAGTAAACCCCCATCCCATTTTTATCATATATATGCAAGAAGGCGGTGGCGGAGGGTCTTAATATCCTGGGTATGGTGTTAAACTACATCTAATGGTTAAGTTCCAGATCTGGGGCTTCAATTCTCAAGCAAGGTCAATGTATTTGTCTAACTTTTCGTTTTCTTTCATCTTCACCCTATGATCTGCTGGAACTGCAAAATCTACCATTATTCTAAACTTTTCCTCCCTTTCGCTTATTCGTCAAGATTTTTCTCCCCTTTTGTCTATTCTTCTAGATTTTCTTCTCTATAGTCTATTTTTCTAGATTTTCCCCTTCGTCTATTCTTCGAAACTTTCTTCCCTTTCGTCTATTCTTCTAAAACTTTTCTTCTCTTTCGTCCATTCTTCTAGATTTTCCGCCATTTTAACCTAAATCACTTCCTTCCTGTCATTGTTCTTCCTTTTTATTTCGTTTTTCATTCAGTTTTATTTCCAACAACTAAAAAGATTTTTTTATTGTATTTCCCTCAACAATTCCTTTTTCTACATTTTCTTCTATTAATCTGAGGCTTTTATTATTATTTCTGATTTTCTTTTTATCAGCTTAACTTTTGTTTTCTTCTATTCAGTATTTGAATCGTTTGTCACTTAGCAATCAAAACACAGCCACCATTTTGTATTTGTACTTCGTAATCTGAGATCGATCTCCTCAGATAACCACAGAAACGGGACAAAGAAATAATCAAAGGTTGGGGACATTGAACAACATAAAATATAAATCAACACTGAATGATTTGAGTAGATGAATGTCGGTGTATTTACGCGCGCCAGGGCAGGAATATTCAATAGATTCAAGGAACACAATTACACCATTGGATAGAGCAATATTGTCGCTCTGAAAGTAATAATATCTGCTTTGTAAATGCCACGGTTGTGTATTAAGATTTTATTCTTTTAAAGAAACCTGATCAGGATACAGCAACCCTCTTCTGTCGACTTATGTTCCCATGGTACTGCTCCTATTGGTCATATAAGAAAGAAAGCAGGTCTCAGAAAACGCAGGTGCAGCCTGGATGCAGACTGCACTCCCATATGATGCTTTTACAGTACCCAGTTTTTTTTTAAATTCCAGAAAATCTTTGGCGAAAACGATCGTTTATTTTCATTAGGGCAATATGAATTAAGAAACAGAGTCTGTTGTCAACGTATTATCTCTCAGTCTTTCATTTTGCCTTCTCCTGCTTTTAATAAAAACATGGTTTCAATTGAAAGTGACAGTACTTCTTATCATTTGAACTCGGTCAGTAATATTCTTTTTTCCTTTCTTTTTAACAAAAATATTTTTAGATATGTATACATTGGTTTTAAGTTGATAATAAAGAAATTAATCATAGCAATCATCACTTTGTTCTGTTAATGTAAAAGATTTGATTTGATTTGATTTGTTCTTGTTTTACGGCATATCAACCTCAATGGGTCATTTAATGCTGACTACGTTTTTGAAATGAATTGGTGATAATGTTTAATTTTCTAAAGGTTTTTTTTTGCATATTTTTTGTGAATGAAACTTTTAGATGATTTTTTTAACATATATTTTTGTGTTTTCGTTTTTTTTTTTTTGAAGATTTTTAATTTTGTTGTAGATGTGTGCTTCTTTTATGTATCCAAAGTAGTTTTTCTGGGTTTATTTGATAGAATATCTGTTTTAGATTTGTTGTTTGGTAGTATTTTTTTTCGTATTTGTTTTAGGTTGCTACATTCTGTTAATATGTGTTTGATTTTAATGTAAAAGAAGGATTTAAAGACTTAGTTATCATGTGCGGCCCTCTTGACAGACGTATGTAATCCATGCCCTAGCATCTATATCATTGTCCTGATCATATTGCCTTTATGGCAACCTCCCAACCGTTTTATCATAAAAATGCTTGAAGGTTGTGGATGAAGGTCTTAATGTCCTTAGTATGACGTTAAACTGCATCTAATGGTGAATGTGGAGTACCACTTCATCGCCATTACTCCCAGGTCAACTCTGACATCGGAATACGGTCCCATCTAAGGGTCAAATAGAAAAATGTGTTTTAAAAAAATTGTGTTAAAAATGTGAATAGCTATCAAGAATGAATAAAACAAAATGTCTTCGACAACAAGGGTTGACATGCCATAAAATACAACCAACCAACATACCAAACAGTTCCATCTATGGGTTAAATAGAAAAATAATTGAGTTTAAAAAATGTTTTGGTTATTTCCTAATTGAGTAACATGATATTACAGGTTGACCCAGAAAAAACCTGAACCCAAATTATCTATTTTCTCATTAAACTAACCCTAAACCCTAACCCTAACCCTAACTCCCCTAACCCTAACCCTAATCCCCCTAACTAAAATTAACAGTTTTATTACAAAATGTGTGGGTTCTGTTTTTTCTGGGTCACCTGTAATATCATGTTATCAACTAGGTGGGTTAGGTTATGGTTTAGGATTTGGTTAAGGGTTAGGGTTAGGGTTGGGGTTGAGGTTTAGGATTAGTTTAATGGAAAATAAAATAGATAATTTGGGTTCTGTTTTTTCTGGATCACCCTGTAATATCATGTTACTCAACTAGGAAATAACCATGTTTTTTTAAATGAGTTTTTAAAATTTGAGTTTAAAAAGAACAATTAAGTTTTAAAATATCAAGTTTTAAAAAATGTGTTTAAAAAGAAAATTTAATACCCATCAAGAATGAATAAAACAAAACCTTCGGCATAAAATATTCCAACAAGTGTTGACATGCCATAAAATCCAAAACCACTAAACAAAAAGAGAAAATGTTAACTAACTCGGCATCTTTGAACCGATAATCGTCAAGCTTCATTGATCTTGGTTGAAACACCATCGAATGCCCGGCACGACTTGGCGGGAACACCGACTTGACTCGCACAATTCGGATATGGCGTAACAGCAAGACGTTCTCCTAAATAATGGCTAATTATCTGGCGTGTCTTCTTCCGAAGTTGTTTGCCCAACGGCTGCCGGCTTCAGTAACGAATAATGATTTCTAAAAAAAATAAAAATAAAACAAAAAAAAAACAAAGCCAAGCAAAAAAAAAAAAAGATTATCAGAACCAAGCATGGAACTTACAGAGTGAACGTTGTTCGACAATTACATTTCACACCTAAAAACGTGTCTGAGTAATATATATATATATATATAATATTATATATAATATATATATATATATATGCTCCCCATCCCCCTGGGGTTGAGCACTTGGGGGGGGATTTCGCTGACGACCGCCAACTAAAGCGTAAACACAACGCACTCCTATATAAGGGATGGAGCACTATATGGCGGCCTTTACATACATAGGGATGTGTGTATTATAACAGTTAAAATCCCCTTCGCATTCTGTAGCTGAATTATGCTGAATCGATCGGATTTCAATCCCGGCTGTAGGTAGCTTACAAATGTTTAGCCACACTGAACAGACTTATATATATATAATCAGTTAGCGCTATTAGCACGGATATCCATGACAATCTCTCTCCATCCGTCCCTATCACTCATCATTCTCAGGAGGTCATCTACACAGCATCCAGTTTCCACACATAGCTGGTCAATGTATGTCTTTGCTGGCCGGCCCACACTGGCGTGCCCATGTGCTGGCTTCCACAGGAGGACATCACTTATGAATTTGTCCTTGCTTCTCCAGCAGTGTCTTGCGTGCCTTACTCGGATGGTTTGGGTGATATCGGGCAGGTACCCGTACATCTGTTTTCTCGTGGGGTGTTGTTTCTACGTTTTGTTTAAGATTGCATGCAGCATTCTTGAGCAGCTCCCATCTAGTTTATTCTCTAGTCGCTTCGTTAGGGTACAGATGGTGCAGACGTACAGCAGCACTGACACGATAACGGCTTGGGAAAATTGTCTCTTTAACTTGTCTGTGAGTTTGGATTTCCATATGACTGATAATTTATTTATAGCGGACCATGCCTTTCCCATGCGGGCATTAACATCGCTTTCTGTGTACTTAAATTGTTCTACTGAGTTTAGGAGTTTCCCACCGAGAGTTGAGATGTCTCTGATAAAACTGAATGAATTTCATGTCTTCTAAAAAGACATAAACTCATTTTTATCAGAGTTTATGTATAGGCCGATGATTCATGCTGCCTTTTCTAGGCTCTGTAGCAAGAATTCGACTTGTGCAGGTGTATTAGCGTGTAGTACCAGATCATCAGCATAGACCGCATCCGTAATAGTCTGTGCGGGATATCGCATGTTTCTTGCTATTTTTAGTGTGAGGCCTTTTTCTTTTATGGGATCTAGTGATGTTCGGAGTACGTAGTCTAGGCATATTATGAATATATATGACGCTAGCGTATATCTCCTTGTAGGACTCCAGCGACAATGCCAAAGAAGTCCGTGTCGCCACCAGGTGATCGTACCATTGCTTAAGTATTTTGGTAGAACATCATTATGTCGTTAACTGCTTTCTTGGATAGGTCGTATGCTAGCAGTATTTGCTCCATTTTCCCTCTATGTATGAGTCAAAATGCTTTGGAGAAATCTATAAATAGTAGGGTTGCCTCGAGATTTTTTGCTCAGGACCCCTTCTATGATTCGACGAATGGTCAGGATCTGTGTGGTTGTAGATCGATTTCTGTGGAATCCGTTTTGATTTTTTTAAGGATTTTCTCTATTTCGGTTCGGATGCGATTAAGAGAAGGACATTATATATCTTAGCAGCTATGGCTGTAAGAGTTAGGCCTCTGTAATTCTTAGCGATTCCTAGGTCTCCTTTTTTGGGGGGAATGGGAGAATGCAGCCCTTTGTCCATTTTTTCTATCGAATTTTGTCTGTATACTACTTAGACTATGTTATATAGTCTAAGCAGTATATAATCAAATTTCCTTATTTTTTTTAGTCCGAGGGGGGGTGTACTTCGTCGAGGCCCGCGGCCTTTGTAGTTTTAAGCTTTCTT
>CM042160.1:54345444-54355444 GCA_023376005.1 Doryteuthis pealeii | reverse complement strand
ACACTTACTAAAGTGAAGCTACTGTTGCAAATTTTGGAAAATTCTGAATTTCGTGTGTTGATAAAGCATCGTTTTCTTATGGGAAAAATCAATGTATCACCCTAGAAGGAGACTATGTTGATAAATAAAGTCGAATTTTGCCTAAAGTTTTATTAGTTAGGCCCAGGCTTTTTTGAGTGATGGTTATTACCCAGGACAAAACATTGGTCGGGGGATGTTGCTCAAGTCATAGGCCGGGTCACTAAGTTAAACGGACATGAGGTTGGAATCGTCTTATAAGTGAAGTTATCGAAATCCGACCGAGGTTTCAAAGTCGATTTTCTTGATTCCAATATAACCATGGAGACTGGGGTTAGAAGGAAGAGGAAGAGGTGGAATAGGAGACAGACTGGTGGTATCTAAAACCGAGTACACCTTAAAAGTGCCGCTGGGCTTATCGAAGAAATGAAAATGTCAGTTTGAATTTGCCAAATAACGTTTGGTGTGAACACCGGAAATTTGAACCAATGTTCAGTTTCGTTGTAACCGATGGCAAGATCTGTATCCACTACCGGAAGTAGCACGAAGACAAACCGGAACAGAAGTGTTGAACATGCTGAAAGATCAGCCATATTCTGGGGGAAGGGTACGGGGTATTCGGCTCCTAATTATAATGTACGAAAGATTTGTGGTGTTCAGACGTCAAGAGCAGGAATTGCAAATGGCTGCTTCCATGGTTATACTTATAGTGTATCCTGGTCACGGGGGCCAGATCACTCTATTGTACTTATACACTAACATCATGAAAAGTTGAAAAGAGTATCAATAGGGTAGGATATATTAAATTTTATGGACAATTTGATACTATTTGCAGTTGGTAGCTTGGCCCGTGATTTAATATTTGGCTTCGAGAGTTAGAAATAGGAATATTACGCGAGAGGAACCAAATTTTACTACGCCATAACAGGAGGGTGTATTTAGTGGTGTTTCATTGTTCTGAATGAAATTACACCACTGCTTACGCCACAATACCCCCAGGAATTGCGTAAGTTTATCAATTAGTATTTGATGTATAGTCAAAATCATTAATACATAGAATAAATCTTATTTATTAACGAGGTCATTATGAAAATATGAGTTAGATTTGCCTCAAAAGAGCTCATGTTATTAATGCGTTTAAAATTCCTGAATTTTGTCTTATATATCACTAAGAAATAATGGTTTCCATAATACATAGTGTGGTTAATTTGCACACTGGTTCTAACAAAACCAGGTTTGATAAATCATTATTTGGTGTTATTGATCTCTAATATTATTGTTTCATTCTCCAATGCATTAAAATCAATCCTATGAATGATTTTATATAGAAACAAATTAAAATATAATTAAAATAAGTGTAATCTTTTTATATGCGTTCTTATTTCATTCTTACTAGTTCTTACAATGTAAACTTTCCATCATCATCAAGTAGTGCCGACAGCATGGATCTTCATGATTCTTTCTTGCTACCCGTCCCTATCGTCCATCGCTCCTAGCAGATGCTCTGCACGGCCTCCAGTATCCGTACAGAGCTGATTGGTGTAGTTTTTTGCTAGCAGATCCACATCAGCTCGTCCTTGATTCTCTAGCTGTGTCCAGCATGTATTGCTCGTTTTACTTCGGTGGTTTGTAAGATAGGAGGTAAATGGTCATACAGCTTCTTTTTGTGGATTTCTGATTCTAGGATTTGTGTAGTTCTCACCTAGCTTCTTCTCTTTAGAACCAAGTGGTGCAGCCATACAGCAGCACTGATACAGCAACAGCTTGGAAGAATTCCCGCTTTATCATAGAGATCGGATATCCGTACGATCGATGACCTGTCTATAGCAGTCCATGCCTTTTTATGCGTATATTGACATCGCTTTCTGTAATGAGATATTACTACCAAGGTATGTGAACTGGTTTATTAATATCAGGGGCTTACCTTAGCAGACCATTAAGGGAAGGCGACCTAATGTGATGCTACATGACATGCGCCAAATCTGCCTTATCTGACACACTGACTCAGAAATGTAAACATGATTTGTAGAAAGGTCCGGTTCTAGAAAAGAATCCCCCTTATTTATTGAATGAGCCTCGTATGATTAGATAGTAATATCTAAAACTATAAGTTTAAAAAGTGTTTGACATTTTTCACATTATGGTTTTTGTTCTTGTTTGAGTATATAGGAGTGCGTTAGTCTGTTGTATACTCTTCTTTTTACTTTCTTACTTCTATTCTTCTTCTGTTTATCTTTTCTATCTTACGTTCTTCTTCTAGCGTCTGGACTTCGTCTTGGGGACTTCGTGTCTGGTCTTCCTTTGGGAATTTCTCTTTATCAGAAGCCCTGTGTCATTGATAGTTTTTAGATAACACAAGACTTCGATTTCAATTAGATCATATTTTATTCTGAAATCCCCACCAGACTACCTGCGCAGATTGAGCCGGCAGCGTGCATAACACGACTTACCACCGTCGTGGTTTTGGCCGATCTAACTAAAATCTCTTTCTAATCTAAACTGGAAGAGGGTCTTCTCCACCGATTCTCATGGTATCCACTGGAAGGAGGATCAGGACTGAGGTCAAGCCTTGTTATTCAATCCTTCAAGGCTGCCGGCTGAACTTATAACAGCCATTTTGGTTTCTACACTACTGTACATAAGTATTAGGAATCTAATAATTATGTAACAAGTCTTGTGTGACCAATGCGTAATCGGGACACAATGACTTGTTCCTTTCTAGACTTTCTTAAAGTTGGTCTCCAGCCTCCCAAAGTGAGTTTGATTAGGAAGAGTTTATTGTGGAATGTTGTTATTCCAGTGTTGTGGCCATTTTGTATGAAGGAATCTATTAATTTTAGGTTTTAAGTTAGTTGTTCACCGTGCCCATTCCCTGTGACGATAACCATAACACAATATACGGCATCAGCAAACAAAGTAAATGACCACTTTGACACTGTCACAGACATTTAATCCTTCGGTTCAATTGGAAACTGACACCAGACGTAATTATAAGGACGACATACGGAGTTGGAAAAGTTGTATTGTTTTAACAAATGATCTATTTCAATGCGAGACAATCTGAACGGGCGGAACACACTCGCTGTGTCCACCAAACACAAAATACGACATTGAGATTCGTGCAATGTTTCCATTTGAACCGGTCGCATGGGGTTTCATTTTAGCGTTTTACAACCAAGAGGAATTGCTGCTTCCACTTCAGCCTTAATAATCTGTAAGTGGGTGTTTGTTATGTGGGGTTTTTATGTGTTTTTGTGTGTGTGTGTGTGTGTGTGTGTGTATTTTTGTGTATTTGTGTTGCCATACTGATCTATATGCGTGTGTTTCTTATGTGTGTATGTGTTTTGTGTGTGTGTGTATGTGTGTGTGTGTGTGAGTGTGTGTATTTTTGCGTATTTGTGTTTCCATACTAATCTATATGTGTGTGTTTGTTATGTGTGTATGTGCTTTTTATGTGTGTGATTTTACGTGTTTGTGTTTCCATACTAATCTGTATGTGTGTGTTTTGTTGTGTGTGTGTGTGTGTGTGTGTGTGTGTGTATTTTTTGTATATTTGTGTTTATACTAATATATGTGTGTGTGTGTTTTTATGTGTGTATGTATTTTGTGTGTGTGTGTGTATTTTTGCGTATTTGTGTTTCCATACTAATCTATATGTGTGTGTTTGTTAAGTATGTATGTGTTTCTGCGTGTTTGTGTTTCCATACTAATCTGTAAGTGTGTGTTTGTTATGTGTGTTTTTTGTGCGTGTATGCGTTTTATTTGTGTGTGTGAGTGTGTTTTTTTGCGCGCTTGTGTTTCCATACTAATCTGTATTTGTCTGTGTATTTGTTAAGTGTGTATGTGTATGGGTTTGTGTGTGTGTGTGTGTGTGTGTGTGCGTGTTTCCATACTAATCTGTATGTGTGTTTTTGTTATGTGTGTATGTGTTTTTGTGTGGGGGATTTTGCATATCTGTATGTGTATTTTGTGTGTTCATGTGTCTTTGTATGTTTGTGTATGTACGTTTGTATGTGTGTGTCCCAATGTGTGTGTGTGTGTGTGTGTGTGTGTACTTGCGTGTATATGTGTTTTGTGTGTGTGTGTTTGTACTTCCATTATAATCTGTATGTGTATGTTTGTGTGTTTGGGTGCGTGTATGTGTCTGTATACATTTGTGTGTATATGTTTTGTGTGTGTGTGTTCATAATAATCTCTGTGTGTGTTTTGTGTGTGTGTGTCTGTGTGTATGTGTTTATACGATTGTGTTTCAAAATAAATTGAGGTTTATGTATATACATAGATGCGTTAGGAGACATAAATGTCTGCTTATGCGTAAATCTATAAAGTTACTGGCGTGTGCTTGGCCATTAATTCGATTCCTATGTGTTTTCACCAGCTTTGGTTAATTCAACAAGTATTTTGAACCTACGGTCAAGTCACGTTGAAAGCATCGGTTTCCGCTCGATCACATAAGTTAAGTAGCGATGAGACTGTTCAATATTTAGATGGGTAACCATTTAAGCAACAGCAGGTAGGACATCGAATATCAAAAGAACTTGATTTGGCATTAAATGACCCGGAAAGGATTGATATGCCGTAAAACAAAACAGTCAACCAACCTGATATCAAAATGACTTGATTCGGCATTAAATGGCCCGGAAAGGGTTGATATGCCGTAAAGCAAAACAGCCAACTAACCTGATATCAAAATGACTTGATTTGGCATTAAATGGCCCGGAAAGGGTTGACATGCCGTAAAACAAAACAGTCAACCAACCTTATATCAAAATGACTGGATTCGTCATTAAATGACCCGGAAAGGGTTGACATGCCGTAAAACAAAACAGTCAACCAACCTGATATCAAAATGACTTGATTTGGCATTAAATGACCCGGAAAGGGTTGATATGCCGTAAAGCAAAACAGTCAACCAACCTGATATCAAATGACTTGAATTAAATGGCCGGAAAGGGTTGAATGCCGTAAATCAACCAACCTGATATCAAAATGACTTGATTCGGCATTAAATGACCTGGAATTGATATGCGTATGATATCAAAATGACTTGATTCGGCATTAAAATGGCCCGGAAAGGGTTGATATGCCGTAAAGCAAAACAGCCAACTAACCTGAATCCTTGATTTGGCATTAAATGGCCCGGAAAGGGTTGACATGCCGTAAAACAAAACAGTCAACCAACCTGATATCATGCTTGATTCGGCATTGAATGACCTGGAACCGTAATGATATCAAAATGACTTGATTTGGCATTAAATGGCCCGGAAAGGGTTGAATGCCGTAAGGATTTGGCATAAAGGGTTGACATGCGTAAAAACCAGTCAGAACCATTAAATGACCCGGAAAGGGTTGATATGCCGTATCAACGATTCGGCATTAATGACCTGGAAGGGTTGATATGCCGTTGATATCAAAATGACTTGATTCGGCATTAAATGGCCGGAAAGGGTTGATATGCCGTATAACCTGATATCAAAATGACTTGATTTGGCATTAAATGGCTTGACATTAAATTGATATCAAAATGACTTGATTTGGCATTAAATGACCCGGAACATATCAAAATGACTGGATTTGGCATTAAATGACCCAGGCTATTTTATGCCTAGAGGTTAGGGAATAATATACGTTTATATTTACACTTTGGTAGTTAACAGTTTTAACGATATGTTAGCATTACCTGGGACAGTGTTAAGGGGTTGCATTTGTATGGTATTATCAGATTTACGTTTATATAATATGGTATAATTTTATTTCTCTAAAAAAAAACGGACAGAATGTCATCGATGTTGACTTTTTCAAACGGATATTTCCATATTATTTGCGTTAAAAAACATTTTTCTACTGACAGCGAAAGTTCCACCTTCTATGAGGAAGTGTTTAACAGTTCAGGGTGTTTGATATGTTTCACACTGTGAGCAGCGCGTAAGTCTTGTGTGACCAATGCGTAATCAGGAGATAATGACTTTCTTGACTTTCTAAACGCAGGTCTCTAGTGTCCCAAAGAAGGTCTGCTTGAGAAGAGTTTATTGTAGATGCTGTTATTCCAGTATCGTGCTATTTTGTATGAAGGAATATATTAATTTTAGATTTCAAGTAAGTATATGGAATCTTGAATTTGTCGGGGGCCAAAACTAAAGTGAGATTTGGTTTCCGAGTCAGCTTTTTCTTTTCTCCAATGTGACTTGGCGTTGAAGCTAGGCGTTGAAGAATTTATGAAGATCTCATCCAAATAATGACGTCATTGTTTTTGCACGCCCATCAATCCGAGAAGCCTCTCGAGAAGTGTCACGAGAAGCGTCACGATCTTCTTTTTTTTAAATTATTATATTGTTTATTGGCACTTCTTGTATAATGCGAAGCGTAAATCCTACGGCATAAGTTATTCTCCTATTCTAAGTTAGAGTAGTGAGGACATAAAGTCAATGGCGCTTGGTAACTATCAGTTTCTCGCTTATGCGATTTTCAAACAAAGTACATAAACATTTGCTAAACAAAAAAAGCGAATTAGTTTCTAAATGTAGACATGTAAAAAATATGTTGTGTCATCTACCATATAATCTTAATTAATCTCATAATTTATACTGCCAGAAAAGAAGAAAAATTGACGTTTGAATTCCATGTGTACTAATACCTAAGTACGTTATATATTTTTCGTGTAAATACCTCACAAACTAACATCTCATTACGTGAAAACTTAATCGCTTGACTAGCCACTTTTACCACACCTTCACCTGAAGATTGTGTGAAATGCATGAAACGTAAGTAACGGAATTATGCGTCCATAATTCTACGATTTATAGGTTTTGTACATACTCTGCTATGATAGCATTGGACACTCTTTTTATGTAAAAACATTTTTTTTTTGTAGTTCTTCATTATATATGGTTTAGTTTGTTTTGTTTTTTTTTGTTGTTTTTTTCTTGTCTAATGGCATATCGACCTTTGTGGGTTATTTAATATGAATGACAGTAAAAGCGTGACTGGGGTTCGATCTCGCTTATTTTTATGTCGCAGTCCGACACGTTAGTCACAACGCCACGGGAATTTATTTCTTTGGAAAATACGTATCCAGTGTCATTTGAATGCCTTTTTTTTTATATTTCATTTTTTAACATTCATCTTGTAGCATTAAAGTTCTTTTGTTCCAATTTTCATGAAATTTGCATACCTCATTTGCATACTTCGATACCCACAATTAATTGCCTGAACTTTTCAAATTACAGAATCAAATTAGCCAATCAAATTATTTTATGGTGATTTCTCTTATTCTTATTCGCTTTCATCATCTTCTTTAATGTCCTCTTATTCTTAGTGAATTGCATTGGAAAAATATTATCATGTTAAACGAGATTAGACCCGAGATTTTGAACGGGATTTCGTGTCAATTTATAATCCATGTGAACTCGAGAATAATGTTATTGGAAGCCACGTTAATAGGGAATTTACGGTAAAGAAATAAATATTAAATGTCAATTAAGATCATTAAAGTAGAAACAATTAAATATGCGTAAGATACAACCGAACTGTTGTAGCTCGGGTATCAGAGTTAACAGAAAAATAATGGGAAGAAACACAACGAGTATTAAAGATGGGAAAAAGGTTTAATAAGCAAGATACAGATGAACAGAGTAATTAAAAATTGCTAGGTTGAATTAACAAGTCCCGTGAAACCTCATTGTTCCTCTCTTCCGATGTTTGGTGTGTTAGAATATCAAGACTGAAGCTGTATTTACCAAAAGAGAAATGAACAATGTATGAAACATTAATTCTCTTCAAAATATGAGATGTTAAAAAAATATCAAGACTGAAGCTGTATTTACCAAAAGAGAAATGAACAATGTATGAAACATTAATTCTCTTCAAAATATGAGATGTTAAAAAAATATCAATACTGAAGCTGTATTTACCAAAAGAGAAATGAACAATGAATGAAACATTAATTCTCTTCAAAATATGAGGTGTTAAAAAATATCAAGACTGAAGCCGTATTTACTAACATAAAAAGAAACAATGAATGAAACATTCATTTTCTTTAAGAATCATACATCTTTTTTCCGTTTGGTTGGTTTTGGTTTGTTGGTTGGATTTTACGGCATGTCAACACTTGTTGAGTTATTTTATGCCGGAGACAATTTGTTTTATTCATTCTTGATGGGTATTCAATTTCTAAAATTTTGAGTTAACTTTTTAACACAATTCTTTAAACTCATTTTTTCTATTCAACCCATAGATGAGACCCAACAGGTACTACCCCTCTGGATCAGAGTGGACCTGAGATCAATGGTGATGAAGGGGTGCTCCACATTCCTCAGACCTCCAGAACTGGAACCTCGCCATCAGTTAGTTTAACGTCATTCCCAGGACACTACTGGAGAAGCAAAGAATAACTCACAGGAGACGTTCGCCTGGGGACACCTACACATGGACACACCAGTGTAGCACAATGATCTAAAACCTATATTAATCAGTTCTGTGCGAAAAACCTGCCAGGAGCGATGACCAATAGCAACGGATGGTGAAAGAGAGTTGTCAGAATCCGTGCTATCAGCATATTCTCAACATATTCTAAGCCCCGACGACAGGGCGTGTAGATACTGCACAGTAGGGTAAGTCGATTTTGGAACTGTAACATCTACCATGTGGTGTACGTTGCAAATTAACATAAACAATTACCACAGAAAATATTTATCTTCAAGACTTTGCCTTCGTTTGAGGAAATAGATTTCAATCTTTTAAAATGTTATCCTGTTACAGCTTAATTATTAAGTAAAAAACAGCATATCAAATGTGTTGGTGGTGATGGGGGGGGGGTATATTTTCAATTTGAATTCTAGTTATATTTTATTCACTTTGTTTAAAATCACAACCTTCTCTATTTTAAATATTGAAATTGCTAAATTTTCTAACCAATTTCAAGGCTAAATGTTGCAAAAACGAGGTGCATTTTAGTAGATGATATTTGATGCTATTTCCTCAAGCAATTGTGTAAGTAAGAGATCTAGTTTTTTGCTATCAGTATTCATTATACCAATACACAATTTTCGCTGTTTGAGAGAATTTGAGTTTTTTACAAAGTGAAAAATCAATCTACCTTAATGCCTGATATATCCGGGTTAAGGGATATATTATGAAGTTGGTATTTGGTATATTATCACAGTAGTAGTTGGTGCATCAAATAGCAGACGTCTTCCGAGCAGTCGTGGTGTAGTCTGGCGAATAAGTTTAGGCTTGTAGGCTTAGGCTTGTAGGGTTAGGTGCCTGTAACAACACAGTGTCGAATATTTATACATGACACTGTCCAATCAGATTATAGTGAGGGGTACCAAGGTATTTACATATGTTACATAATGGCCGTCCCAGCACCTATATTTGTGGTCTTGTGCCAGACTCGGAGAAACCTTAAAACAAAAATGTATTCCCGATCCTCTGTTACCTTGGGTGGCCTTTGAAGAATCACCGAAAAAGAAATAAAAAACTTAAATGAGAGTTTGGTGACGCTAGGTCTACGTTTAAGGAAAACCCAGTCTTTTCGACGACCAATAAGTTAAATATGACAATCTTTTCTGTTTTAAATATTGAAATTGCTAAATTTTCTAACTAATTTCTAGGCTAAATGTTGCGAAAACGAGGATTTTTTTGTGCACTTTCGTAGACGATCTTTGATGCTATTTCCCCAAACAGTGATACAAATAAATTAGCAATCCTCCAGTCTGCTAAAGACGATGACGTAGTGTTATTTTTAAAACATTTCATCAGCACGAGTAGTTGAACAGGCAACTTTTTGAATGCCAATCTCTGGTGCAGTGAATGCAAACAGTGATGCTTGCTTGAGATGTTGTCTCTCCTTCCTTCTGTCTTGTATTTTCTGTGGCATCTTCTTTCTCTCTTTTCACTCCTGTTCGTGTCTTGTTTGACAGGGAGGCACCAGGCCGCTCGATTTTTCTGCACCAACCTCTCATGTGTCGGTGTTGATGTGGCA
>CM042160.1:54285444-54342944 GCA_023376005.1 Doryteuthis pealeii | reverse complement strand
TGCTTTATTGTTTGGTATTTTGTGAAATTAGAACGAACTCCAAACATGTGCGTTTTAATCTGTTTTGTATATATTTAATTATACTGACTGTTGTGTCGTGACTAAGCACTTGCCATTACTCAAGTGTGCTTGAAGTTACTCTTTCTCACAAGGAAGATGGCTTCTGCCTAGATTCCTACTGTTCGGGTTAGCTCAGACGGTAGAACGTTCGGCTAGAAACCACTAGAAACTTGACTGATAAATTATTTATTTTCCCATTAAACTAACCCTAAACCTTAAACCTAACCCTAACCTCGTCTTCTTTTTTCCTAGTAGATCAATAAAAAAAACCTCTCTCTCTCTCTCTCTCTCTCTATATATATATATATATATATATATATATATATATATATAGCTCTATCTATCTATCTATCTCTGGATAAAGTTGCTAGCATTTAACTTGGCGCTTTGATTCGTGCCTTTAGGAAAAGGCATTAATTCATTTCTTCTCATCACCAGCCACCCCGCAGCTATGGGTAAATTTGAGGACAGACTCTGTCTTAGTATTGCAACCGCTCTATAAAAAAAAAGTAAAGTTAGCGGAGTGGCTTTTTGTCGGTTTCAACCAGACAGCGAGGGAGTCTATCCCCTTTTCAGTAGCACTAGACTAGTAAAAACAAGTTGTCGGGATGGCCTAATGTCGGTATCAGCCAAACAGCGAGCGAGTCTATCCCCTTTTCACTAGCGCTAGACCAAAGAGATTGTTTTGACATCTGAGGTGGAACGCCACACCTACCATCAGCTCCTTACTTTACCGCACAGATTCCTGTGCTACTCATACGCTGTGTTGGCGAATGGCGGTATCGAACCAGGAATCTTGTGATTCCTAGCTGAACGCTCTAACGACTGTGCAAACTAGGGAGATTATTATCTGGGTTAGAACATCATATCTACCGTCTGCTCCCCACTTTACCGCTCAGATTGGCGGGGACCTGTATCGAACCCGTAACCTTGCGGTTGCGAGGCAGGTGTTCTACCGACTGAGCTAAACCGGTCTAGGAGAAGATAAACCAGCTGTACTCTCCTGAAAAGTTGACCTTGTGCCGTATCATGTCTGTGGTGGAGGGGTTTGGTAAATATGTAAACGTTAAAAAATATTATTGACTATGGACAGGCTTTATATGGAATTTATATTCCCGCTTTACAAAAAATTCAAATTTGATTTGTTCTGCACAAAGGCAAAGATCTCCCCCCGCCTATCGGTGAAAAAAAGAACTAGAGACCCGTTTCCACCCGATGTAGATTTCTATTGGTGTTTCTATCGCGATTCATCGAATTAATTTTGATTTATATCACTTCCCCGTCCACAGACTGCAGCAAAATGCCATTACCCACAGTTGAGTACAATAACTACTTCTCCAATAACGCCAGTACGAAATGCAATCAATTGATTTATATTCTATCGTTGTGATAGATAGATAGATAGATAGATAGATAGATATGGAGAGACTGACATAGATAGATAGATAGATAGAGAGAGAGAGAGAGAGAGAGAGAGAGAGAGATGTGAATAGACTGAGATAGATAGATAGATAGATAGATAGATAAGGAGAGACTGACATAGATAGATAGATAGATAGATAGAGAGAGAGAGAGAGAGAGAGAGAGAGAGATGTGAATAGATTGAGATAGATAAATAAATAGATATGGGGAGACTGGCATAGATAGATAGATAGATAGATAGATTGATAGAGAGAGAGGGAGAGAGAGATGTGAATAGACTGAGATAGATAGATAGATAGATAATAAACAGACTTAGATAGATAGATAGATAGATAGATAGATAAGCCAACTTAAGATATATAAAATTGAGAATACAATTGATAGATAGTCATAGATTTAAAGAGATAGATATATAGAGATGGATATATATGAATAGATAGATATATAATAAACAGACGTAGATAGATATATAGATAGATAAAGATAGATAGATAGGTGTGAATAGACTTAGATAGATAGATAAATAGATAGATATCACAAGTTATAGATGTAAAGAATAGAGACAGACACTGTGATAGATGAACACAAATCTAAAGAGATACACATGTAAAGACTGAGATAGATAGATAGATAGATAGATAGATAGATAGATAGATAACGAGAGGGAGGGAAAGTGAAAGAAAGCAAGTTATAGATAAAATAGAGATAGATACTTTGATTGATATAAATTATATAAATATAATATCAAGAGAATTTGCCGAGCTATAGATTAACCGGGGTCACGCTGACCTTTAATTAATTGCCCAAATTCAAAAATACGATTCTATTATACTATATTATTAATGCTGAACGTAAGGGTTATCGCCATAAGGGTATGGAATCGGAGACCCGTGTTCAAATCCTGGATGAGAATGCGTTTCACTTTACGCTAATGTCATTGGGAAGATATGAATCTATATGTTCTCTTGTGGACTGAGGACAAGATTGTGGTAGCTGAGCGGTCCGTGACCCGGGTACTAAGTGGTCCCGTGACACGCAACACTCCACTTATTTTGGTCCTTATGCAAACACCCGACCCTTTTTATCATATATGTGCTAGAAGGCGGTGACTGAGAGTCTTACTTTCCTGGATATGATGTTAAACTGTATCTGGTGAGGTTCCAATTCTGGAGCTCTGGGGAGTATGGAGTACTCATTCATCGCCATTACTCCCAGGTCCACTGCCCCGGGGTGGTAGTACCTGTTAGGGTCCTATTTATGGATTAAATAGAAAAAATGAGTTTAAACAAAAAATAAATTTGAATACCCATTAAGAATGAATAAAACAAAACGTCTTCGGCATAAAACGATACAAGGGTTGACATGCCGTAAAATCCACCCAAACAATCAGCCATAGCTGTCCATGGCGGACATATATTGGGTAAATACATTTTATTTCTCTGAATTTTTTAGATGAGGCTTGATGATCAGTATTATTTGTATTATTTGGACTATTGTCCTCATCTTCATTGTTATCTGTACAACGTTTCGGTCGATGTGCCCTCCGGCCTTCTTCAGGTATTTCTTGTCGGACTCGGGAACCTTCTCGGAATCGGGAACCATCTCGGACTTGGGAACCTTCTTTTCGAACTCGGAACTTCTTATCGTAATCGGGAGCCATCACGGAACTTTGAACCTAACCCTTTATTCAGTCCACGGGCGTATCCTGTTCTCATTCATAGCTGGGGTACAGCTGTTAAGCTGTGTTAATTATTATTCTATGTTACTGCTGCCCTGACCAGGATTGAACCTGCAGTCTAAAGATAACTGTCACTTAGAACTGTCTTAACCTAACTCATTTATCCACTAGGCCATGTGTCCAATTGTACAGATAACAATGAAGATGGGGACAATAGTCCGAATAATACAAATAATACAAATGCATTATTGTTTGGTGAGAGAATGGTGTTTTCTCTATAAACTACTCTTCCCCCATGACGAAAAATAGACTTTCTTATTTCACTATTTAAATGTTTGGATATTAGGTTTCTTTAATCAGATTTTTCCAGTTTCAGTTCTCGAAACCCTTTGGTAGTAACTTATCTTTACTGACTTAATTACATTAGTCTTGTTTTTGGTACAGGCCTCAACAGTAGAAGAGCAAATTTCAATTGTTGTCCAACTTTGTCTACATGAGACTGGCAAATACTTATTGTGAAATGCAATTTGTCTAGTGAGTTTTGTTTAACTCGACTCCGCACGTTTGTTTAATAAAGGTTTGTTATACAATCAAGATTTTCTTCAGCATCCTAAGACTTCGCTATTACAGAAAAGAAGTCTTAGAAATTGTCTCTTCTTTACCAGTTCCTACCAAACTTAAAAAAGCTCATTTATATTAGTCGTAGGCAGCTGTCATGGCGGGATCGACGAACAAGTTCGTCTCAAGTAGGTTTTATCCACACTGAGTGCCCTGCCACGGTCAGTCTTAGTATTGGATATTATTATTATTTCACTGCATTCGAGTTTTTCACACCTGCCGGTGTTTCGCTGGAGGCTGAGTGACAGCAAGTGTCCTCAGGTCTCCAGGATTCTTCTGAGTATTCCAGTCGATCCAATAATGCTATAGTCTGGATGGTTTCGATCCTTCCTCTGATTTCCAATTCATCCAGACTCTTTTCCAAACCCCTTGAGATCGTCCTAAGGACCCCAATTACAATTGGAACGACCTCCACCCTCATGTTCCACAGTTTTCTCAGTTCTCTGGCAAGGTCCAAGTATTTGTCGATCTTTTCGCTCTCTTTCATTTTCACTCAGTGAACGACAGGGACAGCGAAATCCCCGAGATAACAAGTCTTCCTCTTCTTGTCAATCAAAACTATTATTATTATTATTATTATTATTATTATCATATCATCATCATCATCATCATTATCATTATCATCATTATCATTATCATCATCATCATCATTATTATTATTATTATTATTATTATTATTATGTGAGTTTTTACACCAGCGTTATTCTAGCCGATTGCTGCAATGCAATAGCAGCGCGCTTCATGCTGCTTTTTTGCTTTTAGACTTTTTGACTTGTAGTTAGTATTTTCATATAGCCTTTTTGATAATTTTCCGCAGTCTCGCACCACTCCAAGTATGAATCTTTTCGACTTGTACAAGTCTCCGATATAAAAGAAAATTGTTATTGGTCATGGTAGTAGAAAACAAATCAGGAGCTGGAGTCCTTAAAGTGGTGTGATGCTGAAATCCAGTACTACCCAGCAACTCCTGGGACACTACCGTTGCCAAACTGCATTGGTTTCTTACCTTTCCTTTGGATCATAGTGGCAGTGTGGAGAGGGGGTTGCTGTTTGGGCAACAGCTTATCATCCATATGAACCCGCCCAGGCTACGTAGTTCCGAAAAAAATTATGGACACTACTCCATCGTCTCTCGTAGACGGAAGGATGCCAACAACAAAATAAAAATTTGAATACCCATCAAGAATGAATAAAACAAAACATCTTTGGCATAAAATAATCCAACAAGGGTTGACATGCCATAAATCCAACCTATATTAAACATGAAAAATCTACTCCTTCTTTGCCACATCAAAATGACAGTGTTGAAAGATTATAACAAACTGTTTTAAAATGGTCAGATTTTATGACTCAAATCGAAACGACCAATCATAGAAAATTGTGTAATTAATTAATTGTTATTAGAAATAAGTGTGTTAATATCCAAACTTTTTTTAAAATGGAGTTTTACACTCCGGCCAGCATAAAAGTAAAACTTACAGTCTAGTCCAGGAGTCCTGTTTTTCTATGACCATGCTATCTATAATTCTAACTACTAATGGATAATTTCTCAGGGCAGTGTGGGAGAAGGGTAGGGAATATAAGCACATGGTCAGCATGTAAACAGAGTCAGTATAAAGACAAAAAAAAACAAGGAATTACAGTTAGAAGGGCATTGAATAAACTTTTTAAAATGGCGAAAAAGGAAAATAAAGACATGCCACATTGGCACCAACACATGGGAGGCTTGTGCAGACGACCGTGCAACCTGGTGACTCCTTGTCAAACAAGGAACGTAAAGGAATGAAAAAGAGCAACTCCAGCAGGCATCACTGCTTGCTTGCAGTGATTGCCATTCAAGAGGTGGACTGTTCAGTCACTCACACAGATGCAGATTAAAGGGGGGTTTGAACTACGCCATCAAACTCCATCAATCAATCAATCAATCGAAAACTGGTAAGACAAGTGTTGAATGATACCAATCTAAATATCAATATGTATATTAATATTTCAAATCGAAATGACCAATCATAGCATTGTGTATATGAGAAATAAATGTTATATATCTAAACTGTAAGACAAGTAATGACTGAAATGTATAGCAAATGTGTACAATGTTATAATATCCAAACTGGTAAGACAAGTGTAAATGACTACGTGGGTAATTTGCGATAAAAAGCAACTAAAAATAAGATAGCAAAGTTTAATACTAGTAACATTCCATTTATGTTAAAGTTAGGTATCTTCATATTTTTCAGTCTATGTATTTACCCAGCCACTCCCCCATACACAGAATGTGACACAACGTCATTTTTTAAGCGTAGTAATCGTAAGGCTCCGGGTTGTTCGATGGCCGTCATGCGCATGAGTAGTACAGCTTAAGTTATCTGATCTGTGTGGTAAAACAGTTTGGAACTGACGGTATGTGTAGTGCTCCACCTAAGAAAAAAACCACCTTGGTCTAGCACTCGCAGTTCGTCTGATACCGACAATAGGCCACTTTGCCGACTTTTTTTACAACTGGTTTGATTCAGTGTGTTCCTTCTCCTAGATTGGTTGCCCTACCGGCCGAGTGACATAGAAATAACAATAAGTGATTTGTGATAAAAAGCAACTAAAAATAAGATGGTGAAGAATAATAAGTCAAAATTAATAAGACTTTTTCATCTCTCTCTCTATCTATCTCCCCTCTCTCCACCCCCACTCTCTCTCTCTCTTTCTCTTCTCTTTCTCTCTCTTTCATCAATTTCTCTCTCTTTCACTCTCTCTCTCTCACTCTGTGTGTGTGCATATATATATATATATATATATATATATATGTCTCTATATCTATCTATCTATCTATCTTTTATGTCTGTCAGTCTGTCTGTCTCTATCTATCTATCTATCAATCCTCTCTATCTGTCTCTCCTTGCCCCTCTCTCTCTCTCCCTCTCTCCTCCCCCCACTCACTCACTCTCTCTCTCTCTTTCTCTCTCTTTCACCAATTTCTCTCTCTCTCACTCTCTCTCTCACTCTGTGTGTGTGCATATATATATATTATATATATATATATATATATATGTCTCTATATCTATCTATCTATCTTTTATGTCTGTCAGTCTGTCTGTCTCTATCTATCTATCTATCAATCCTCTCTGCCTATCTGTCTCTCCTTGCCTCTCTCTCTCTCTCTCTCTCTCTCTCTCTCTCTCTCTCTCTCTCTCTCTCTCTCTCTCTCTCTCTCTCTTCTTTCTTTCTTTCTTTTCAGAGTTCTTCTTCCCTCTTAATCGCACACCCTTTTCTGACAGATTTATTCTCCTCTTTTTATGATACGGCTTGACGTTTCGCAATAAAATTCGCGCGGATTTGACTGACATGCAAGCCATCTTCCTGTTACGTGCAGAAAGAGACAAACGTTTATCTCCTTCCATAGTTTGCTTAAGAGCCGCAAGACAATAAAACATTACACCGTTAAAGGCAGACACTCTTCTTTCTTCTCTTTTTTTCCCCAACACTTTTACATTGTTCTTCCTTCTTGAATAAAAATGGTCATCAGTTAGACAGTCTTATCTATCACGAATATTTTATTGCTCACACAATATTAATCTTTTCTCAACACCTCTCCCATCTCTCTCTCTCTCTCTCTCTCTATATATATATATATATATATATATATATATATATATACTTTTGGTGCGGTACCAAGTTTCTTGGTACAAGGTGATTCTAGGTGGGTCCTAATTCTCTACCAGTAGTTTGTTGTAGAGTTCAGGTTCCGTATGAGAGCTCAATGTTTAATTATTGTAAACAGAGCAAAGTTATTTGGGAATAAAAGGCCTTAAATACCATGGGTATCGTGGTTATGGACCATTTCCACTCGCGAGTATGCTCACGAGCTTCTTCAGACCACTGATATATTTTATTTCTTATGAATAAAATATATCAGTGGTCTGAAGAAGCTCGTGAGCATACTCGCGAGTGGAAATAGTCCATAACCACGATACCCATGGTATTTAAGGCCTTTTATTCCAAATATATATATATATATATATATATATATATATATATATATATATATGGGGGGTGTTAATCCTTATGAGTCAGAAATCTCTCTCTCTCTCTCTCTCTCTCTCTCTCTCTCTCTCTCTCTCTCTCTCTCTCTCTCTCTCATATATATATATATATATATATATATATATATAAGTTAAAAGAAAGGAAATTAATCCGACAATATGAGTAAGAAAGGTGGAATGAAAACATCACACAATGCTGTTAAAGAGAAAATTATATTATAAATTTAAATGTTAAAGAAGAATTATATTATAAATTAAATGTTAAAGAAGAATTATATTAATTATATTATAAATTTAAATGTTAAAGAAGAATTATATTAATTATATTATAATTTATTAATTATATTAATTATATTATAAATTTAAATGTTAAAGAAGAATTATATTATAAATTTAAATGTTAAAGAAGAATTATATTATAAATTGTTTTCTTCTTTAACAGCATTGTGTGATGTTTTCATTCCACCTTTTCTTACTCATATATATATATATATATATATATATATATATATATATATATATATGGGGGGGGTGTTAATCCTAATGAGTCAGAAATACCTACTAATAGTTTCGTTTAGTAGCTCATCAAGGCAAGAATCTAACTAAAAGGACTTGGAGCAACCGTACTTTTATTTCAAAAACTAGTCCCACCGTCGTTCAAACAAATTAGCATAAAAAAACGACAATTAAGCTTTTTACACTTTTTATTTATTTCTTTTTCCTATTTTCTGTCCTAAATCCCCCACCCATTTCATTTTTCGCAATCAGATGTTCTATTATATATACTAGCAAATATATGCACCCTCCGGGTGCAAGTATTTAAGTGTTAATATAATAAAATATCATATTGAATTAGAAAGGCTAATGAAACTGAATAAGAATGCAGATAAAAAGATTTGGAACAGAGGGGGTATGATTGAAAAATAGAACAACTTTGAAACTAACTCTTCCATCATTTTCCATTACTCCTGTCTTTCATTGGTCAATTTTCCTAATTTAACTATTTAGTTAAAATAGGAAGTAAAGAATAAAATTACAGTTATTTCTTCTTGTTAATGGATTTCTTTTAAGATTTATCCCCGATATTTTTGCTCATATTTAAAAAGATAAAACCAAACAATTAGAAATCAATAATACTAAGCATATACTTATTAAAATCAAATTTTTAAGATCAGTATTCAAATTAGCCTTCCCATTCACACTGTAAACCGCTATTTTGATGTATATATAAATACAATTGCATGTTGTTAGTATGTAGATATGGACAACAGTCTTATTGATGTAAAACAATTTTATTAATAATTGAGGTTTAAATAAAAATAAATTCATGGAGAATGTGATGTAAATAAGAAAGGGAATTGTGACTTGTATAGTAATATAGTTTCGGTTACAGACAGAAAAACACACAATCTCCATTATAATAATATATATATATAATATATATATATATATATATATATATATATATATATATATATATATATAATGTGTTCTGGTTCCAACGGGAGAATATTTAATATTTTATAAAAAGAAGGTCCGCAAAATGTATTATGTTCTCAGAAAAAAAAAAATGTGATTCTTTTTATCTTACATACGCGACACGTGTTTCTGATTTGTTGTCTTCTTCAGGCATTGAGTTATTATTTTGGCAGAATACAACAGATCAGAAACACGTGTCGCGTATGTAAGATAAAAAGAATTTTTTTTAATTTTTCTGGGAACATAATACATTTTGCGGACCTTCTTCTTTTTATAAAATATATATATATATATATATTATATATATATATATATATATATATATGTGTGTGTGTGTGTGTGTGTGTGTGTGTGTGTGTGTGTGTGTGTGTGTGTGTGTGTGTGTGTGAGAGAGAGAGAGAGAGAGAGAGAGAGCTAGTTCTGAAAAGTTGGCGGTCCGACCAAAGATTGAATATAAGGTATATATTGAATATAAGGTACTTCATGTAGGAAGAAACAATTCAAAACATTTATACTCTAAAGAAAATTTTCTCTAATGAAAGAGAAATACTAAAAGATACAGAGTTAGAAAAGACCTTGGTGTGAATGTGGAACCTGAATTAAAATTTTACAAACACATAGAAATACAAGTAAATAAAGCAAATAAGATATTAGGATTAATACAAAGGTCATATGAATACATGGATAAAGAAATGCTGAAAAATGTATTCATTGCATTGATAAGACCTCATTTGGAATTTGCTAATATGGTTTGGAGTCCAAGACTAATCAAGGACATAAAACTCATTGAAGTTCAAAGGAGAGCTACTAAAGTAATGAATGATTAAAAAAAAAAACTTTCAAATTTTCTAAAGTAATAAAATGTACATTTTATTTTATATACTCATCCCACAGTACAGAACAATTGCCACGTTACTTTTCAAGTTGTTTCGCCCTTAAAGAAAACAATAAAAATAATATTAAACAATAAAAAAAAAATAGGTTATTCTCATTTTGGTTGGGCCGAGTATTTTTCAATACCCATTGTGCACTTTGGTTGGCCTTCTTATAAAACGCGAACAATACGTGTATCCTGTGAGATTCTCCAGACAAAAGCGTAATGTGAGTTCGTTCTGACAACGCCATGGATGTTGAAACCTAGAAGACCATCGTCCAACTGACAAAGAGAGAAATAAATATGGCTGAAGTTGTTTTCAAAGAAACCGGAGACTGCAGGACGAAACTGAGACGTCAGATGATTTAGAAATCTCTCTTTAGACCAAATCAAGTGTTAATCAAAAACAACAAAGAAAACTTGTCATCTCGTGGATTTCGAGCATGCCACGAAATGGTATATGCACAAATCGGAATCTGTCCTATAAAATTCCTACCTTTATGGAGCTTGTTGTTGACACACAAATCATGCTTTTTAATTTGGAAATCACAGATTGATATTTCTTTTCCAGTTCTGCTTTCTCCTGTTCATGTAAACTGGGTAAATGTGGATTCAATGTTTTTTGTGATGTTTGTTTCTTAAACTGAAAACATCAAAACTAACTTTAGAAATATTAGAAAAAAAAAAAAGAAAAAAAAAAGAAAGAAAGAGAAACTACATGACTGCAATAAATATCTTATTTAATCTGAAAAATATATGTAACAAAGAACAAGATAACAAGTAGCAACCCAACACTTTTGTTGATTTTGGTGGACATTGACAAATTCAGATTAAAATCGCAATTTCTCACGTACTTCTGGTTCAAGCTATTTATTTGGTTGGAAAGAAAAGAAAATAATCTTTCTAAATATGTACTTTGTATGTGTTTTTATCCATTGAATAATTTTTTACGGTGAGTTAAAACGGTATTTTAGACGCATAAAATTCTCAGGGACATTGAGACACAGACGGATCACCTAACTCCAGCCAGGATACCAGATCTGGTGTCAATTAACAAAAAAAAGAAAACTTGTCATCCGTGGATTTTGCCGTGCCGGCGGATTACAGATGAAAACGAAAAGAGAGACAATACGTGGACCTTGCCAGAGAACTGAGAAAATTGAGGAACATGAAGGTAAATGTTGTACCAATTGTAATTGTTGTTCTTGGAGGTGTCTCCAAAGGTCTGGAAAAGAGTTAGGATGAACTGGAATCAGAGGAAGAATCTGGACCATCCAAACTACAGATCGGAAGAATACTCAGAAGAGTCTGGTGTCCAGATGAGATTAATGTGACAACCTCCCGTGAACCACCGGCTAAGGCGAATGTGAACAACTCTAATAAGGGAAATAATAATAATAATAATAATAATAATAATAATAATAATAATAATAACTGGCATGACATGTGGATATACCACAGTGTGATAATTTAATTATTACAACTTTTGATATGTTTATTTAATTGCAAAAAGTTCAATATGTAAAATGTATAACAATCTTATTTTAACTCTATATTCTATAATATTTCTCTCTCTCTCTCTCTCTCTCTCTCTCTCTCTCTCTCTCTCTCTCTCTCTCTCTCTCTCTCTCTCTCTCTCTCTCTCTCGCAATTTTCTTTCTTTTTTCCCTTCTTTTCATCTTTTCATTGAAACAGATTAGCGTTATGCCTTCCACGTGCTCACCCCCCTCTTTATATATTTTCTCTACTCTCTGTCTTTCTTCTTATTTTTTTTTTTGTGTAGCATGTTATTTTCATCACCTTTCCTTTTTTATAATAAAAACGAAATAGTCCATTATTTAATTGAAGATACAACACTCAATAAGAATTCGGTGGATAAGCAAGATTAAATAATCAGAATTTACATTTTTGCATTTCATTTTGGACGATTTAGACGGTCTCATTTAAACCAGAAGATTTTGCAAGATGATAACGCTCGGAAGATTAAGGAACAAGCGTATTAATACATAATATAATAATAATAATAATAATAATAATACATATTGATTAACAAAAAAAAGAACTTGTCAACTGGTAGAAAAGGGAGTTGCAGCAGGTCACAGAGTGAAAATGAAGGAAAATGAAAAGATAGACAAATACCAGGACCTTGCCAGAGAATTGAAAAAAGCTGTGAAATATGAGGGTGAAAGTGATACCAATTGTAGTTGGTGCACTTGGAACGTAAAGGAAATTGGAAAAAAGACTGGTGGAACTGGAAATCAGAGGAAGAATTGAGACCATCCAGCCTACTACATTGCTACAATTGGTTAGAATACTCAGAACCTGTAGAACTGAGGAGACTTGTTGTCACTCATACTCCAGTAAAATACGATCAGCTAACGCTGGTGTGAAAAACATAATAATAATAATAATAATAATAATAATAATAATAATAATAATACAATCCTAATGGAAATATGTGAGCGGACGGCCGTCTGGAAAGATGTCTTTAAAACAAACACTTACCAGCCATAAGGTAAATATGAAACTAAATTGAAAAAAAATATTATTTATGGTGAGAGCATTCTTCTGACAAAGACTCTCCCCGAATCTATTGTTGTTGGTAAAATTGACATAGCTCAAGATAGACGTTACAGAAAGCAAATACAACAACAACAACAACAACAACAACCCTTGATACGGTGTGTGGAAAAAGAAAAGTCCAGAGGAGGTTCAGTTTAAAGGACAGATGTAGATGAGAAACATACATGTGAAAATGCTCATAACCTGGCTGTTATCGACGGAAGAAATCGACACAGCGATTTAATTCCTGGACGAGGCTGTTTGCGTTTCACTTTATGCACATACATTTAAGTAACTTTTTTCTCGTGTTGAAATTTTAAAATTCTATTTAGAATTTGTATTTCTATCCTTTCAGTCTTCAGTATATCCAGTTCATTTCTTTCTATATCTATCATACACACACACACACACATACACACACACACTCACACACACACACTTCACTAGTACTAGACCAAGGAGATTGTTTTCGGTGTCTGAGGTGAAGCGCAACACCTACCATCAGCTCCTCACTTTACCACACAGATCCCTGTGCTACTCATACGCTGAGTAGGCGAGGGCCAGTATCGAACCCAGAACTTTGTGGTTCCTAGTCTGACTCTCTACGACTGAGCTAAACCGTGGGCTAGTGGTTAGTCGTGGAAAATAGACTCGTCGATTCGAGTTCAATTCCTAGACGAAGCTGTTGGCATTTCACATAGCGGTAATACCCTTGGGAAAGGTATGAATCCATATATTCTCCCTCCAGCTATGGGTTAAATAGTTGGGCAGACTGGGCTCTTCAGCCTTGGGTAGGTAACCAGTCTAGGAGAGGGATAACTCTGAATTCAAATTCCTGAGGTCGGTTGTTGATTGGGTTTGTGGCAACCCTTGATGCACCAATTATTTCTTATCGACTGTGCCAAAAAGTGTGGATGGTCCAACACAAGCCTTCACCACTATAAACAAATCCCTGTGTGGGAGTTCATTGTGCGTATGAACCCTCATACGTCGAAAATTGACGGGAGAGTCCATTATATATATATATATATATATATATATATATATATATATATATATATATGTGTGTGTGTGTGTGTGTGTGTGTGTGTGTGTGATCAATAAGAATCCCACAATGTAATCCACTAAATTTTGTCAAGCATCAGTAGCATACACCTAAAATCAACCCACTCATTCGGTAGCTTCACAACTAAAAACACTTTTAAAATTTCCCACGAATCAAATTGCAGAAGCAAAATTGTAATTTATTTACATGCCTGCACACGCTGCCAAAAAGAATATGTTTGAAAATCAGAATGGAGATTTTTATTTTATACTAAACAGCCAAAGACACAGAACCAAATCTACGGATCACAACAAATTAATACCTGGAGAACAACTCTTCCGCTCAAACGGTCATGTTTTTAAAGTTTAATTTTTTAATGCTCTATATATCAGGCATGTCAAACTGAGCAACTCCCTTGGGCCGCATGGATTACATATGTATGACACGAGGGCCGTATGGATTACATATGTCTGTCATGGGGGCTGCCCATAACAACTAAGTCTTTAAAGCCTTCCTCTACATTAACAGAACAAAGTGATGATTGCTATCACTAATTTCTTTATTATCAACTAAAAGTCAAATAAATACATATCCAAAGAAAAAAAAAACATTTTTGTTTAAAAAAAAGGGAAAAAAGACTATTACTGACTAAGTTCAAACAATAAAACGTACAAATGTCATGGTCACTTTCTATTGTGGCAATGCGTTGATTTAAAGCAGAAAATATGAGGAAAGACTCACTCACTTTCATTTACTGAGTTAGCCCCCTTCTTAAGCCACTCAAAGGAAGGGTGAGAGACAATGCATTGATAACGGACTCTGTTTTTAATAATACAATTCCCTAATAAAAATAAACGACCGTTTTCGCCCAAGAATTTTTGGAAATATTTTTTTAAACTGTACAGCTCTGTATGAGAGTGCTGTCTGCGTGCGGGCTGCACCTGTGATAGCTGAGGGCCGAATGCGGAACGCGGGCCGCTTGTTTGATATGTCTGTCCTATATGGTATCAATGATTCTAGCTATTCTGAATGTTATGAAAAGGCTTGCACCATGTTTAAAAAAAATAACCGAACTGATTAAAATAACAATGTTATAAATGGACCCATTGAAAATAATTTTCAAAATAAGTTTTGGAGTTGCTGAGGGGGGGGGAGTCTGTTTACAATTATTTTCAATATTGATAATATGGCTCCTTCCATAAATAAAATTAAGCACTCTTCACAAAATTCAAACACTGTCTAAACAGGCTCTTTTGACACCCAAACTTCATCGTAGCGACTATGAACATTTACTCACTGGGTGAGTGGATTATCATGAAACACAGAGTCGCGGGTATTTAGCACGGGCAGCATTTATATTGTCGGATTTTTAACCGGCTCATACACACACACACACACACAACACACATATATATATATATATATGTGTGTGTGTGTGTGTGTGTGTGTGTATGAGCCGGTTAAATATCGGTTAAAAATATCGGTTAAAAATGTGAGGGTCATAAATATCTGTACTGTCAGCACGACATATAATATATATATATATATATATATATATATAATATATATATATGTCGTGCTGGCAGTACAGATATTTATGACCCTCTCTTTCTCGCCAGCCGTCCTATCGGTCATCGCCGCGGCAGGTCATCTGGACAGAATCTAAACATCTGCACAGAGCTGACCGATGTAGGTTCTTGCTGGATGATTCTTACTGGCTTGTCTATGTGTTGGTGTCCGGAGGAGAACGTCGCTTATGAGTTCGTCCTTCCAGATTATATAAGCTTCACAAACATTCAGAAGAGCAACGATCATTGAATAATACCATATGTACATCATTAAATACGCTTCAAAAACATTCAGAAGAACTACGATCATTGAATAATACCATATGTACATCATTACATACGCTTCAAAAACATTCAGAAGAGCTACGATCATTAAATAATACCATATGTACATCATTACATACGCTTTAAAAACATTCAGAAGAGCTATGATCATTTAAATACATACCATATGTACAGCTCACTGTACATTTACATCTTCAAAAACATTCAGAAGAGCTACGATCATTGAATAATACCATATGTACATCATTACATACGCTTCACAAAACATTCAGAAGAGCTACGATCATTAAATAATACCATATGTACATACGCTTCAAAACATACTGATCACATGAATTACATCATTACGCTTCAAAAACATTCAGAAGAGCTACGATCATTAAATAATACATATGTACATCATTACATACGCTTCAAAAACATTCAGAAGAGCTACGATCATTAAATAATACCATATGTACATCATTACATACGCTTCAAAACACATTAGCAGATCATGATCATTCAGTACAATCATACGCTTCAAAAACATTCATATTACGATCATTAAATAATACCATATGTACATGCTTCAAAAACATTCAGAAGAGCTACGATCATTAAATAATACCATATGTACATCATTACATACTCTTCAAAAACATTCAGAAGAGCTACGATCATTAAATAATACCATATGTACATCATTACATACGCTTCAAAAACATTCAGAAGAGCTACGATCATTAAATAATACCATATGTACATCATTACATACGCTTCAAAAACATTCAGAAGAGCTATGATCATTAATAATACCATATGTACATCATTAAATACGCTTCAAAAAACATTTAGAAGAGATACGATCATTGAATAATACCATATGTACATCATTAAATACGCTTCAAAAACATTCAGAAAGAGCTATGATCATTAAATAATACCATATGTACATCATTACATACGCTTCAAAAACATTCGCTTCCAACATAGTACATCATACATACGCTTCAAAAACATTCAGAAGAGCTACGATCATTGAAAATACCGTATGTACATCATTACATACGCTTCAAAAACATTCAGAAGAGCTACGATCATTAAATAATACCATTGTACATCATTACATACACTTCAAAAACATTCAGAAGAGCTATGATCATTAAAAAACCATATGTACATCATTACATACGCTTCAAAAACATTCAGAAGAGCTACGATCATTAAATAATACAATATGTACATCATTACATACGCTTCAAAAACATTCAGAAGAGATACGATCATTGAATAATACCATATGTACATCATTACATACGCTTCAAAAACATTCAGAAGAGCTACGATCATTAAATAATACCATATGTACATCATTACATACGCTTCAAAAACATTTAGAAGAGATACGATCATTGAATAATACATATGTACATCATTACATACGCTTCAAAAACATTCAGAAGACTACGATCATTAAATAATACCATATGTACATCATTACATACGCTTCAAAAAACATTCAGAAGAGCTACGATCATTAAATAATACCATATGTACATCATTACATACGCTTCAAAAACATTTAGAAGAACTACGATCATTGAATAATACCATATGTACATCATTACATACGCTTCAAAAACATTCAGAAGAGCATGAAAAACATTTAGAAGAGTACGATCATTGAATAATACCATATGTACATCATTAAATACGCTTCAAAAACATTCAGAAAGAGCTATGATCATTAAATAATACCATATGTACATCATTACATACGCTTCAAAAACATTCAGAAGAGCTACGATCATTAGATAATACCATATGTACATCATTACATACGCTTTAAAAACATTCAGAGGGCTATGATTATTAAATAATACCATATGTACATCATTACATACACTTCACAACATTCAGAAGAGCTATGATCATTAAATAATACCATATGTACATCATTACATACGCTTCAAAAAACATTCAGAAGAGCTACGATCATTAGATAATACCATATGTACATCATTACATACGCTTCAAAACATTCAGAAGAGCTACGATCATTAAATAATACCCATATCTACATCATTAATACGCTTCAAAAAACATTCAGAAGCGCTACGATCATTAAATAATACCATATGTACATCATTAAATACGCTTCAAAAACATTCAGAAGAGCTACGATCATTAAATAATACCATATGTACATCATTACATACTCTTCACAAACATTCAGAAGAGCTACGATCATTAAATAATACCATATGTACATTATTACATACGCTTCAAAAACATTCAGAAGAGCTACGATCATTAAATAATACCATATGTACATCATTACATACGCTTCAAAAACATTCAGAAGAGCTATGATCATTGAATAATACCATATGTACATCATTAAATACGCTTCAAAAACATTTAGAAGAGATACGATCATTGAATAATACCATATGTACATCATTAAATACGCTTCAAAAACATTCAGAAGAGCTATGATCATTAAATAATACCATATGTACATCATTACATACGCTTCAAAAACATTCAGAAGAACTACGATCATTGAATAATACCATATGTACATCATTACATACGCTTCAAAAACATTCAGAAGAGCTACATCATTAAATAATACCATATGTACATCATTACATACGCTTCAAAAACATTCAGAAGAACTACGATCATTAAAAATACCGTATGTACATCATTACATACGCTTCAAAAACATTCAGAAGAGCTACGATCATTAAATAATACCATATGTACATCATTACATACACTTCAAAAACATTCAGAAGAGCTATGATCATTAAATAATACCATATGTACATCATTACATACGCTTCAAAAACATTCAGAAGAGCTACGATCATTGAATAATACCATATGTACATCATTACATACGCTTCAAAAACATTCAGAAGAGATACGATCATTGAATAATACCATATGTACATCATTACATACGCTTCAAAACATTCAGAAGAGCTACGATCATTAAATAATACCATATTACATCATTACATACGCTTCAAAAACATTTAGAAGAGATACGATCATTGAATAATACCATATGTACATCATTAAATACGCTTCAAAAACATTCAGAAGAACTACGATCATTAAATAATACCATATGTACATCATTACATACGCTTCAAAAACATTCAGAAGAGCTACGATCATTAAATAATACCATATGTACATCATTACATACGCTTCAAAAACATTTAGAAGAACTACGATCATTGAATAATACCATATGTACATCATTACATACGCTTCAAAAACATTCAGAAGAGCTATGATCATTAAATAATACCATATGTACATCATTACATACGCTTCAAAAAACATTTAGAAGAGATACGATCATTGAATAATACCATATGTACATCATTAAATACGCTTCAAAAAACATTCAGAAGAGCTATGATCATTAAATAATACCATATGTACATCATTACATACGCTTCAAAAACATTCAGAAGAGCTACGATCATTAGATAATACCATATGTACATCATTACATACGCTTTAAAAAACATTCAGAGGGCTATGATTATTAAATAATACCATATGTACATCATTACATACACTTCACAAACATTCAGAAGAGCTATGATCATTAAATAATGCCATATGTACATCATTACATACGCTTCAAAAACATTCAGAAGAGCTACGATCATTAGATAATACCATATGTACATCATTACATACGCTTCAAAACATTCAGAAGAGCTACGATCATTAAATAATACCATATCTACATCATTAAAATACGCTTCAAAAACATTTCAGAAGCGCTACGATCATTAAATAATACCATATGTACATCATTTAATACGCTTTCAAAAACATTCAGAAGAGCTACGATCATTAAATAATACCATATGTACATCATTACATACTCTTCACAAACATTCAGAAGAGCTACGATCATTAAATAATACCATATGTACATCATTACATACGCTTCAAAAACATTCAGAAGAACTACGATCATTGAATAATACCATATGAACATCATTACATACGCTTCAAAAACATTCAGAAGAGCTACGATCATTAAATAATACCATATGTACATCATTACATACGCTTCAAAACATTCAGAAGAACTACGATCATTGAATAATACCGTATGTACATCATTACATACGCTTCAAAAACATTCAGAAGAGCTACGATCATTAAATAATACCATATGTACATCATTACATACACTTCAAAAACATTCAGAAGAGCTATGATCATTAAATAATACCATATGTACATCATTACATACGCTTCAAAAACATTCAGAGAGCTACGATCATTAAATAATACAATATGTACATCATTACATACGCTTCAAAAACATTCAGAAGAGATACGATCATTGAATAATACCATATGTACATCATTACATACGCTTCAAAAACATTCAGAAGAGCTACGATCATTAAATAATACCATATGTACATCATTACATACGCTTCAAAAACATTTAGAAGAGATACGATCATTGAATAATACCATATGTACATCATTAAATACGCTTCAAAAACATTCAGAAGAACTACGATCATTAAATAATACCATATGTACATCATTACATACGCTTCAAAAACATTCAGAAGAGCTACGATCATTAAATAATACCATATGTACATCATTACATACGCTTCAAAAACATTTAGAAGAACTACGATCATTGAATAATACCATATGTACATCATTACATACGCTTCAAAAAACATTCAGAAGAGCTATGATCATTAAATAATACCATATGTACATCATTACATACGCTTCAAAAACATTTAGAAGAGATACGATCATTGAATAATACCATATGTACATCATTAAATACGCTTCAAAAACATTCAGAAGAGCTATGATCATTAAATAATACCATATGTACATCATTACATACGCTTCAAAAACATTCAGAAGAGCTACGATCATTAGATAATACCATATGTACATCATTACATACGCTTTAAAAACATTCAGAGGGCTACGATCATTAATAATACCATAGGTACATCATAACATACACTTCACAAACATTCGGAGAGCTATGATCATTAAATAATACCATATGTACATCATTACATACGCTTCAAAAACATTCAGAAGAGCTACGATCATTAGATAATACCATATGTACATCATTACATACGCTTAAAAACATTCAGAGGGCTACGATCATTAAATAATACCATATGTACATCATTACATACACTTCACAAACATTCAGAAGAGCTATGATCATTAAATAATACCATATGTACATCATTACATACGCTTCAAAAACATTCAGAAGAGCTACGATCATTAGATAATACCATATGTACATCATTACATACGCTTCAAAAACATTCAGAATAGCTACGATCATTGAATAATACCATATGTACATCATTACATACGCTTCAAAAACATTCAGAAGAGCTACGATCATTAAATAATACCAAATGTACATCATTACATACGCTTCAAAAACATTCAGAAGAACTACGATCATTGAATTAATACCCGTATGCTACATCATTAACATAACGCTTAAAAAACATTCAGAGGGCTATGATTATTAAATAATACATATGTACATCATTACATACACTTCAAAACATTCAGAAGAGCTATGATCATTAAATAATTACCATATGTACATCATTACATACGCTTCAAAAACATTCAGAAGAGCTACGATCATTAGATAATACCATATGTACATCATTACATACGCTTCAAAAACATTCAGAAGAGCTACGATCATTAAATATACCATATTACATCATTAAATACGCTTCAAAAACATTCAGAAGCGCTATCGATCATTAAATAATACCATATGTACATCATTAAATACGCTTCAAAAACATTCAGAAGAGCTACGATCATTAATTAATACCATATGTACATCATTACATACTCTTCACAAACATTCAGAAGAGCTACGATCATTAATAATACCATATGTACATTATTACATACGCTTCAAAAACATTCAGAAGAGCTACGATCATAAATAATACCATATGTACATCATTACATACGCTTCAAAAACATTCAGAAGAGCTATGATCATTGAATAATACCATATGTACATCATTAAATACGCTTCAAAAACATTTAGAAGAGATACGATCATTGAATAATACCATATGTACATCATTAAATACGCTTCAAAAACATTCAGAAGAGCTATGATCATTAAATAATACCATATGTACATCATTACATACGCTTCAAAAACATTCAGAAGACTACGATCATTGAATAATACATATGTACATCATTACATAGCTTCAAAAAACATTCAGAAGAGCTACGATCATTAAATAAACCATATGTACATCATTACATACGCTTCAAAAACATTCAGAAGAACTACGATCATTGAATAATACCGTATGTACATCATTACATACGCTTCAAAAACATTCAGAAGAGCTACGATCATTAAATAATACATATGTACATCATTACATACACTTCAAAAACATTCAGAAGAGCTATGATCATTAATAATACCATATGTACATCATTACATACGCTTCAAAAACATTCAGAAGAGCTACGATCATTGAATAATACCATATGTACATCATTACATACGCTTCAAAAACATTCAGAAGAGATACGATCATTGAATAATACCATATGTACATCATTACATACGCTTCAAAAACATTCAGAAGAGCTACGATCATTAAATAATACATATGTACATCTTACATACGCTTCAAAAACATTTAGAAGAGATACGATCATTGAATAATACCATATGTACATCATTAAATACGCTTCAAAAACATTCAGAAGAACTACGATCATTAAATAATACCATATGTACATCATTACATACGCTTCAAAAAACATTCAGAAGAGCTACGATCATTAAATAATACCATATGTACATCATTACATACGCTTCAAAAACATTTAGAAGAACTACGATCATTGAATAATACCATATGTACATCATTACATACGCTTCAAAAACATTCAGAAGAGCTATGATCATTAATAATACCATATGTACATCATTACATACGCTTCAAAAACATTTAGAAGAGATCGATCATTGAATAATACCAATGTACATCATTAAATACGCTTCAAAAACATTCAGAAGAGCTATGATCATTAAATAATACCATATGTACATCATTACATACGCTTCAAAAACTTCAGAAGAGCTACGATCATTAGATAATACCATATGTACATCATTACATACGCTTAAAAAACATTCAGAGGCTATGATTATTAAATAATACCATATGATACATCATTACATACACTTCAACAAACATTCAGAAGAGCTATGATCATTAATATAGCCATATGTACATCATTACATACGCTTCAAAAACATTCAGAAGAGCTACGATCATTAGATAATACCATATGTAACATCATTACATACGCTTCAAAAACATTCAGAAGAGCTACGATCATTAAATAATACCATATCTACATCATTAAATACGCTTCAAAAACATTCAGAAGCGCTACGATCATTAAATAATACCATATGTACATCATTAAATACGCTTCAAAAACATTCAGAAGAGCTACGATCATTAAATAATACCATATGTACATCATTACATACTCTTCACAAACATTCAGAAAGGCTACGATCATTAAAATAATACCATATGTACATCATTACATACGCTTCAAAAACATTCAGAAGAGCTACGATCATTGAATAATACCATATGTACATCATTACATACGCTTCAAAAACATTCAGAAGAGCTACGATCATTAAATAATACCATATGTACATCATTACATACGCTTACAAAACATTCAGAAGAACTACGATCATTGAATAATACCGTATGTACATCATTACATACGCTTCAAAAACATTCAGAAGAGCTACGATCATTAAATAATACCATATGTACATCATTACATACACTTAAAAACATTCAGAAGAGCTATGATACTTAATAATACCATATGTACATCATTACATACGCTTCAAAAACATTCAGAAGAGCTACGATCATTAAATAATACAATATGTACATCATTACATACGCTTCAAAAACATTCAGAAGAGATACGATCATTGAATAATACCATATGTACATCATTACATACGCTTCAAAACATTAAGAAGAGCTACGATCATTAAATAATACCATATGTACATCATTACATACGCTTCAAAAACATTTAGAGAGAGATACGATCATTGAAATATACCATATGTACATCATTAACATACGCTTCAAAAACATTCAGAAGAACTACGATCATTAAATAATACCATATGTACATCATTACATACGCTTACAAAAACATTCAGAAGAGCTACGATCATTAAATAATACCATATGTACATCATTACATACGCTTCAAAACATTTAGAAGAACTACGATCATTGAATAATACCATATTTACATCATTACATACGCTTCAAAAACATTCAGAAGAGCTATGATCATTAAATAATACCATATGTACATCATTACATACGCTTCAAAAACATTTAGAAGAGATACGATCATTGAATAATACCATATGTACATCATATAATACGCTTCAAAAACATTCAGAAGAGCTATGATCATTAAATAATACCATATGTACATCATTACACTACGGCTTCAAAAACATTCAGAAAGAGCTACGATCATTAGATAATACCATATGTACATCATTACATACGCTTAAAAAACATTCAGAGGGCTACGATCATTAAATAATACCATAGGTACTTCATTACATACACTTCAACAACCATTCGAAGAGCTATGATCATTAAATAATACCATATGTATGTACATCATTACTACGCTTCCAAAAAAGCATTCAGAAAGAGCTACGATCATTAGATAATACCATTATGTACATCATTACAACGCTTTAAAAACATTCAGAGGGCTACGATCATTAAATAATACCATATGTACATCATTTACATACACGTTCACAAACATTCAGAAGAGCTATGAGTCATTAAATAATACCATATGTACATCATTACATACGCTTCAAAAACATTCAGAAGAGCTACGATCATTAGATAATACCATATGTACATCATTACATACGCTTCAAAAACATTCAGAATAGCTACGATCATTTGAATAATTACCATATGTACATCATTACATACGCTTCCAAAAACATTCAGAAGAAGCTGACGATCATTAAATAATACCATATGTACATCATAACATACGCTTCAAAAAACATTCAGAAGAACTTACGATCATTGAATAATACCGTATGTACATCATTACATACGCTTTCAAAAACATTCAGAAGAGCTCCGATCATTAAATAATACCATATGTACATCATTACATACACTTCAAAAACATTCAGAAGAGCTATGATCATTAAATAATACCATATGTACATCATTACATACGCTTCAAAAACATTCAGAAGAGCTACGATCATTAAATAATACAATATGTACATCATTACATACGCTTCAAAAACATTCAGAAGAGATACGATCATTGAATAATACCATATGTACATCATTACATACGCTTTAAAAACATTCAGAGGGCTACGATCATTGAATAATACCATATGTACATCATTACATACGCTTCAAAAACATTCAGAAGAGCTATGATCATTGAATAATACCATATGTACATCATTACATACGCTTCAAAAACATTCAGAAGAACTACGATCATTGAATAATACCATATGTACATCATTACATACGCTTTAAAAACATTCAGAAGAGCTATGACCATTGAATTATCCCACATGCAGGGCATTAAATAAGATTCAGAAAATTTAGAGGGGCCCTGAATTGTTCAACATGAATACGCAGTTTAAAAAGAAATACTTTACACAGTTATAAAGAGATAGATAGACACATTCAGATAGACTGAGAGGGAGATATACATATCTAGAGATAGAGAGATAAACACACTGAGCGAGAGAGATGAACACACTGCGATTGAGAGAGAGGGAAAATGAGAGAGAGAGAGGGAGAGGGGGAGATGGACATCTAGATATAGAGAAAGATAAATACACTGATATAGATAGATACATAGACCTAAAGCGGCTGAGATAGATAGATAGATAGATAGATAGATAGATACAGCAGCAGGGAGCACGATGCTGCATCAGTCATATGGAGGTCCGATCTCCCTGACAAGCTGAAGCGACAGTTCTTCCAGGCTGTGGTTGTATCAGTGCTGCTGTATGGCTGCACCACTTGGACCCTGACGAAGCATCTTTAGAATAAGCTAGATGGAACTGCACAAGAATGCTGCGTGCAGTCTTTAACAAGTCGTGGAAGCAGCACCCCACGAAGAGGCAGCTGTACGATCACTTGCCTCCCATCTCACAAACTATCCGGGTGAGACGGACAAGGCATGCAGGACACTGCTGGAGAATCAGGGACGAACTCATAAGCGACGTTCTCCCGTGGAAGCCAACACATGGACATGCAAGTGTGGGGCACCCGGAAAGGGCCTACATTGACCAGCTATGCGAGGATGCTATTTGCTCAGCAGAGGACCTCCCAGGTGCAATGAATGATAGGGAGAGTTGGCGAGAGATTGTCATGGATATCCGTGCTGCAAGCATCATGATTGATAAGATACCTAGATAGATAGATAGATAGATAGATAGATAAATAGACATATACATACATACATACATACATACATACATATGATCAGGCAGGGATAGTGAGGGTTCAACTCATGTGTCCTTATACCTTACATTTATATTGCATAATAAGAATTTGATAAGTTATGCACAAAATGCAATACACAAAATATTCATAATTTGTAGATTAGTATCGTTTAAAATCTTATAGCCTGGAAGTAACTCCGAGATATATACACAGGGATGATCAATATCTGTGTACGAAAACGGTCGAATAAAGATAGAAAGATTTAATGAAATCGGCATTTCTTCATGCTATGAGACATGCAAGACAAATATATATTGAGAGAGAGACAGGCAGACAGACAGACAGAGACAGTAGATTGATCGATGGATAATAAACAGACTGGGATAAATAGATAGATAGGTAGGTAGATATATAGATAAATAGGTATATATATATATATATATATATATATATATATATATATATATATATATATATATTGGATATGTGCTTAATTGAAGTCATACCTAATTTTGAAAATTGATTAGTTAATAATTAATGAATTTAGGCGGGCATATATGTTCATATATTAACTAATTAATTTTCAAAATTAGGTATGACTTCAATTAAGCACATATCCTCCAAAAATTGTCGGCTTAAAGCCATATAAAAAATAAACACTTTTGTTTGTTTACTTAACCTCATATATATATATATATATACATATATATATATATATATATATATATATATATATGTGTGTGTGTGTGTGTGTGTGTGTGTGTGTGTGTGTGTGTGTATAGAAGATAGACAGATAGATAGATAGACAGATAGATAGATAGATCTAAATGGAATGATTATACACACACACATACACACACATATATATATAGAGAGAGAGAGAGGGGGGGAGACCAGGCGAGTAAAAGATGGCAGGGATGTGTATAACGTTTGTGATAGATAAACTGACAATATTTCGTTATTAAAGAAACACACAGATTGCGGCGACATTATAAAAATTGCGGAGAACGAGATGGCGGGAAGGAGTGGAAGGGCGGGAGAAAAAAGGCTTATTGTTTCTTATGTTAATGTAGGCAAAAGGTACTAACGCCGAGGTGAAGATTGAAGCGGAACACATGTTGATTCCACGTGATTTGTTAGGCTGCGTGGCCGGCTTCCAGCTTTATCCGCGTCGTCTTCTCTGTCGATCGATAAGGCAGAAGGAAAGTAAATAAATAAATAAATAAATAAATGATAGATTAATAAATATATAAATAAACAAATATATAAATAAATAGATACAAAATATGAATAGAATGAAATAAAAATAGATAAAAAATAAGATAAGTTTAAAGTTTTTTAAAATAAAGATAAAAATAAAAATAAATCAAATATAATCCAAAATACACAAAAATAAAATAAAAAGAATTAAATAAATAAATAAATAAATAAATAAAAATAAGATAAAATAGATAAAAGTAAAATGAAAATAAAGTAAAAATAAAATAAATAAAAACAAATACAAAAAATAGATAAAAATAAGATAAATTTAAAAATATTATATATAAAATAAAGATAAAATAAAATTAGATAAAAATAAACAATAATGAACAATAATAAACAAAAAGTTTAAATTTAAAAATAAAAATAAAAATAGATAATGATAAAAATAGAAAAAATAAAAGTAAAATCAAAATAAAGTAAAAATAAAATAAATAAAAACAAATACAAAATATAAAATAATAAAATAAAAATAGATAGAAATAAATATAAAAATGATTTAACGAATAAAAATAATGATAAAAATAGAAATAAAAATAAACAAAAATATAGAAATAGAAATAAAAAAATAAAAATAAAAATAAATAAAGATAGAATGAAAGGAATAAAAACAAAATAAAATAAAATAAAACAAATACAAAATATAAAAGTATAATATGATAATAGATAGAAATAAATATTTTTTTTAAATTAAAGAATAAGAATAACGATCAAGATAAAAATAAAAATAAACAAAAATAGATGAATAGAAATTAAAATAAATTAAAATTAAAATACATAAAGATAGAACGAAAGGAATAAAAACAAAAATAAAATAAAATAAATAAAAACAAACAATAGATAGAAATAAATAAAAGAAATTAAAGAATAAAAATAATGATAAAAATAAAAATAAACAAAAATATAGAAATAGAAATAAAAAAAATTTTTTTTAATAAATAAATAAAGATAGAATGAAAGGAATAAAAACAAAAATAAAATAAATAAAACAAATACAAAATATAAAAGAATAAAATGATAATAGATAGAAATAAATATTTTTTTAAATTAAAGAATAAGAATAACGATCAAGATAAAAATAAACAAAAATAGATAAATAGAAATTTTAAAAAATAAAAATAAAAATAAATAAAGATAGAATGAAAGGAATAAAAACAAAAATAAAATAAAATAAATAAAACAAATACAAAATATAAAAGTATAAAATGAAAATAGATAGAAATATATAAAAGAAATTAAAGAATAAAAATAATGATAAAAATAAAAACAAACAAAAATAGATAAATAGAAACAGAAATAAAAATAAAAAAATTTAAAAATAAAAATAAAGATGAAAATGGAAAAATAGAATAAAAATAAAAACAAATACAAAATATAAAAAGCAAAAAAGCTGATTTTCGTGAATCCGTCAAATGTTCTGGTAACCACACCTTCCTTGTGTGCCCCTCCCCATAGTCTGCGTGTACGCATGTACCGTATGTGTGTGTGTGTGTGTGTGTGTGTGGTGTGTGTGTGTGTGTGTGTGTGTGTGTGTGTGTGCGTGTGTACATGAGTATATAACTGCTGTGTACGCGTATATTCATTGTGCTCACTATCCACATACACAGATACACAGAATGTATTTATTTAGAGATCTTTAAATCTGACTTCGGTGAGATAGATAGATAGATAGATAGATAGATAGATAGATAGATAGATAGATAGATAGATATGAGCAGACTCGGGTACATATGGACAACTGGGATAGATAGATAGATAGATAGATAGATAGGAACAGACTCTGGTACATATGGACAGACTGGAGAGATAGATAGATAGATAGAATAGATAATAGATAGATAGATAGATAGATAGATAGATTAGGAAACAGACTCGGGTACATATGGACAGACTGGGATAGATAGAATAGATAGATAGATAGATAGATAGATTAGTAGATTGGACAGACTCTGGGTACATATGGACAGACTGGGATAGATAGATAGATAGATAGATAGATAGATAGATAGGAACAGGACTCGGGTACATATGGACAGGACTGATAGATAGATAGATAGATAGATAGATAGATAGATAGATAGGAAACAGACTCGGGTACTATGCAGACTGGGATAGATTAGATAGATAGATATAGATAGATAGATAGATATAAAACAGACCGGGTACATATGGATAGACGGGATAGATAGTGTAGATAGATAGATAGATACATACATACATACATACATACATATGGATAGACTCGATGCATATGGACACTGTGATAAATAGATAGATAGATAGATAGATAGATAGATAGATAGATAGATAGATAGATAGATAGATAGATATCAGCGACTCGGTACATAGGACAGAGGGATAGATAGATAGATAGATAGATAGATAGGAACAGACTCGGGTACATATGGACAGACTGGATGATAGATAGATAGATAGATAGATAGATAGATAGATAGGAACAGATTCGGGTACATATGGATAGACTGGATAGATAGATAGATAGATAGATAGATACATACATACATACATACATACATATGGATAGACTCGGATGCATATGGACACTGTGATAGATAGATAGATAGATAGATAGATAGATAGATAGATAGATATGAGCAGACTCGGATACATATGGATAGCCTGGATAGATAGATAGATAGATAGATAGATAGATAGATAGATAGACCCGCGGTACATATGACAGACTGGGATAGATAGATAGATACATACATACATACATACATACATACATACATATGGATAGACTCGGATGCATATGGACACTGTGATAGATAGATAGATAGATAGATAGATAGATAGATAGATAGATAGATAGATATGAGCAGACTCGGGTACATATTGACAGACTGGGAATAGATAGATAGATAGATAGATAGATAGATATAAACAGACTCGGGTACATGATGGACAGACTGGGATAGATAGATAGATAGATACATACATACATACATACATACATACATATGGACAGACTCGGATGCATATGGACACTGTGATAGATAGATAGATAGATAGATAGATAGATAGATCTACAGCCACTCAGATAGATAAAGATTAGATAGATTGATAGATAGATTGATAGATAGAACAAACTCCGGTACATATGGACAGGTTGAGATAGATAGATAGATAGATAGATAGATAGATTATCCACGCACACATACACACACGCACACGTGTACTGACTTATAAGCACAAACACTGTTTTCAGTATACCCATGTGAAGCATATGTGCGTGTACACACACACCATTTCTTGGTATTCAGTATACTTGCTACACATACGCACACACATGCACACGTGTACTGACATATAAATATAAACACCATCTTTAGGGCGCCCATGTGAACCATATGTGCGTAACTAAACACACAATTTTTGTGTATTTAGTGTACTCCTGACACACACGTACACACACGCGTGCGCGCACGCGCACGCGCGCTCACATGCACATACACACATACACGCACACATGTTTACTAACATATGAAACCCAAACACTATCTTCAGTGTAAACATGTAAACCATATGTGCGTACACAGACACACAATTTCTGTTTATTCAGTGTACTTGCGGCACATACATAAATACACACATACGCACACGTCTATATTCATTAAATCGTATTTATGTTTTAAACACACACAAACACACACACACACACATACACACACACTCACATGCACACACACACGTATATATTCATTAAATCGTATTTATGCTTTAAACACACACACATACACATACACTCACATACACACACACACGTATATATTCATTAAACCGTATTTATGTTTTAAACACACACACACACATACACACACACTGCCATACATACACACACGTCTATATTCATTAATCGTATATTTTTAACACACACACACATACACAACACACCACATACACACACACACGTCTATATTCATTAAACCGTATTTATGTTTTAAACACACACACATACACACACACACACTCACATACACAGACACGTATATATTTTTATTAAACCGTATTTATGTTTTAAACATACACACACACACACACACACACACACACACACACCATATATATATATATATATATATATATATATTATATATATATATTCCCTGAAGAATTGCTACGGCAAGAAACTGCAGTCGGAATATTTTATAACATTCGCTTTTAAAAACGTATATTTAGCTCTTTTTGTTGAGCACTTGTTACATCGATTTTAATTAATCCAGAAGTTAATTTGTTTCTACGTACACCATTCTCTGCGTATGTATATGCATATACAGATGAGACAGCTTCTGTGCAAATAAAAGGTAAAAGTCGTCGGTGTAGCCTAATGTCGGTATCAGCCGGACAGTGAGGGAGTCCATCCCCTTTTTACTAGCGCTAGACCAAGGAGATTGTTTTAGCTTCTAAGGTGGAGCGCCACACCTACAAACAGCTCCCCACTTTACCACACAGATCCCTATGCTAATCGTGCGCTGAGATGGCGATGGCCGGTATCGAACCAGGAACCTTGTGGTTCCTAGGCAGACGTTCTACCGACTGAGCTAAACCGACCCCCACGGAATTGTTTAATAAACTTCGTTTTGTTTGACACAAGGTCAGAAGTATGGTAGTCTCATTGAGAATTGAACTTACTACCAATGGTCTGTGAGACAAAATTACTAACCGCTATACCATGTAAGGTAATCACAATTTCCGTGTAAGTATGAGCTGATTCGTCTCGTAATACACATATACATACATTGTATATATTTTTCTGTGCATATATGCCACACCGTGTGAGCTTATTTTCATTTTTGGTTTACAGCCAGCCAATGTGAATCAGTGTCGTTATTTACACAACATCAATAAGAAAGACAGAAGGTCACATGCTTGTGGCACTCAGTACGGATCTAATTCCCTAAGTTCTTAATTATTTATTATCTATTTAGATAGATAGATAGATATGAACAGATTGAGATAGATAAATAGATTGGGATAGATAGATAGATAGATAGATAGAATAGATAGATAGAAATATGAATAGATAAAGATAGATAGATAGATAGATAGATATGAAACAGATTGAGATAGATAAATAGATTGGGATAATAGATAGATAGATATGAAATGAGATAGATAAATAGATAGATAGGAATAGATAGATAGATAAATTAGATAGATAGATAGATAGATATGAATGAATGATAGATAAATAGATAGATAGATAGATAGATAATGAGATGAAATAGATAGATAGATAGATAGATAGAATAGATAGATATGAAATAGATAGATAGATAGATAGATAGATAGATATGAAATGAGATAGATAGAAAAGAAAGAAAGAATGGCAGAATGTTACATGTATGTGACACTCAGTGCGAATCGAATTCACTAATTTCTTAATGATTTACGTCACAAGCCAACTGACGACTACACTCCGCTGAAAGCTTGGTGCGTAGCACTATCAACAACATCATCAACTTGCTCCTGTTTTTGTAGAAATGTGTGACACTCGAGTCGGTTGTCTATATCGGAAAAATAAATACGTACACCATATGTACTCCTGATTCATCTTATAATGTATGCCCAGCTTGTCTTTCAGATAGATAGATAGATAGATAGATAGATAGATATGATCAGACTGGGATAAATATATAGATAAAAATGTGCAAAAGAAAGAAAGAAAGACAGAAAGAAAGAAAGGAGATAACATTAGTTGAAGATAGAAAAAGTGAAGAAGAATTACTAACAAAAATAAATGAATCTTACAAAAGAGAATGAAAAGAAAATGAAGGAAAATATAAGAAAAAGCTAGTAAACTAAAAAAGAAAGGAAAGAAAGAAAAGTAAAAAGAAGAAAAAAAGAAAGAAAGAAGAAAGAAAGAAAAAAATAAACAGAAAGAAATAAAGAAGAAAGAAAGAAAGAAAGAAAGAAAGAAAGAAAGGAAAATAAAAAAGAAAGAAAATAAAGAAAGAAGTTAAAAAAAGAAAGAAAGTAAAAAAGAAGAAAAAAGAAGTAAAGAAAGAAAGAAAAAAGAAAGAAGAAGAAGAAGAAGAAGAAGAAGAAGAAGAAGAGAAGAAGAAGAAGATTTGTGTACGGGAAAAAGAAAGAAGAAAGCAAAGGAATAGAATGAAAAAGTAAAGGAAAAAAAAGAAAATATAAATATAATGAATAAGTAAAAGAAAGGGAAAGAAAGAGAAATCATCAGAAGAAATGGAAAAGCGAGAGGGAAGGAAAAAAAGAATGAAAAAGAAAAAGCTTGCAAAGGAAAAAGGAAAAGAGAAAGAGAAAAAAGAAGCAAAACAAAAAAGAAAGTATAAATTGAATGAAAAAGGAAAGAAATGAAAAAAGAAATTACAAGAAGATGAATGAAATGAAAATGTAAGAAGAAAGAAAACACGATGAAAATAATGAAAAAGGGAAGAAAAATAAACGAATTTTGCAAAGAAAAAAATCAAAATAGAAAAGGAAACAATAACTAAAGAGGAAAGAGAAAAAAGAAAGAAAGAAAGAAAGAAAGAAAGAAAAACGGAGAACAACATTTTTAAAACTGAAAAGGAAAGAGAAAAGAAAAAGATACAAAATATGAAAAAGAAAAGGAAGGATAAAATTGAAAAAGAGAGAAAAGAAAAAGAATTAAAACATGAAAAGGAAACATGAAAAAAGAATGAAAAGAAACAAAACCGACAAGAAGAGAAAAAAGAAAGAGAAAAGAAAAAAAACGAAAGACATAAAAAGGACGAAAGGACAAAAGAAAGAGAAACGAAAAATAACACCTAAAAAGGAAAAAGAAGAAAAAAGAAAACATTGAAAAAAGGAAAAGGAAAAACAATAAAAGAAAGAAATAAAAGAGAATTAACATCTAAGAATGAAAAAGAAAAAAGAAAGAAAAAAGAAAAACCTGAAAAGAAAAAAAAAAGGACAAAAGAAAAGAAAAAGAAAAATCATTACCTTAAAAAGGAAAATGAAAAAAAGAAAGGACAAAGAAAAACACGAAAAGGAAAAAGGACAAAAGAAAGAAAAAGGGAAATTAATAAAAACAGGAAAAGGACAAAAGAAAGAAAAAAAATAAGAATCTACACCAAAAATGGAAAAAGAAAGAACATGAAAAACATGAAAAAAGAAAAACATGAAAAAAAAAAAATTAAATGATAAAGAAAAAAGAATAAAAAAACCTGGAAAGGAAAAAGGACAAAATAAAGAAAAAAAGAAAGAGAAATAACACCTAAAACGAAAAAAAAGAACCAAGAAAGAAAAACACGAAAAGAAAAAGACAAAAGAAGAGAAAAGAAAAAATAAAAACATGAAAAAATAAACAGAAACAATACCTAATAAGTAAAAAGAAAAAGGAAACAACAAAGAAAAAAAGGAAAAAAAAGAAAAAACATGAAAAAGAAAAGGAAAATGAAAGACAAACGAAAAAGAATAAAGACATGAAAAGGAAAAAAGAAAAAAAAAAAGAAAAAAGAATCTACGCCTAAAAAGGAAAAAAGAAAGAACAAAGAGAAAGAAAAAACATGAAAAATAAAAAGAAAGAGAAAAGAAAAAGAAACAAAACCTTAAAACGCATTTAAAAAGAAAAAGGAAAAAAAAGGTACAAAACTGATGTTGTATGAAAATTATCATTTTTGGTAAAAACAAAACAAAAAAAATCTTCATTTTCCTGCACATTTCAACCTTCCCTTACCCAATCATTCATCTTGTGCACGTGCCTCTCTGGGCGCGTGGCTAGTTGCACGGGTTTTAACGATGTACAAATATTATAGGTAAGCTAACATAGTTGTTTAGGAACAAGTGCGCGTGTGTTGCTTCGTGATATAATTCTCAATTAGTGTTTTACGAGCCAGAATATGCGACATCCGGGCGCATCTAAGTTTTCATGTAATGAAATATATCAAATTTGAAAGACTAACGAAATTAGATTAGAACGCCTATAAAGAGATTACACTTATTTTAATTATATTTCAATTGCTTTCTATATATTCATAGGATTGAATTTAATACGTTGGAGAATAAAACAATAATATTAGAGATCAAGTAATTATTTAATAAACCCGGTTTTGTTAAAACCAGTATGTAAATTAACCACACCATATATCATGCAAACCCGTATTTCTTAGTGATACATAAGACACATTGCAGGATTTTAACGCTCTAATAACATGGATAATAGATATGATTTCTTATATGTGTTAATAATTTAAACTATAAATAAAATACTCATTGATAGACTTACGCAATTCCTAAAGGTATTGCGACGTAAGCAGTCACGTAGTTTCGGTTACAAACAGACAGATATATTCTCCATTATAATAAGATGTAGATTTCTCAATGTGTGTCTTGGTTTGAAAAAAAAACATCGTACTTCTTAACCGTTCAACGCCTTCAATATTTTATAAGCTTAGATTAGGTTTGTTGGTTTGTTGGTTGGTTGGTTGGTTGGTTTTACCACTTGTTAACTCTTCGGTTATCTTATGTCGAAGACGTTTTTGTTTATCATTTTGTTGGATATTCAATTTTTAAAAACTCATTTTCACACACATTTTTAAAATAAGTTTTTGATCGATTTAACCCATAGATGGGACCCTAACAGGTACTAACATCCCGGAGTATTATCCTCGTACACCACTTGTACTAGGTTAGGCACAAGGCCTATTAACGTGGGACTACCTACAAGCCGAGACTAATTGGTGGCGGGTTAAAAATTGCATCTATCTCCTCGGCATTTCCCCTCAAGGAGCGCTTCAGACACTAGGCAATAAATCCAGCCCTGTCCTTTAAATCGAGGGGCAGGTGTTGCCTGGGGGGATAGCCCCCTGGGATCGACGCTCGTGATTTTGACCCGGGCGGGTGCGTACACCCGACCCCGAGGGTCTCTAACATTCCGGGTTAGAGTGAACCTGAGAGTAATGTCAATTAAGGTGTACTCCACACTCCCCAGAGCTTCAGAATTGGTTAACCGTTAAACACCTTAAATATTTGATAAACTTAGATTAGGTTGGTCGGGTGGTTGGTCAGGTGGTTGGTTGGATCTTGACGTTTGTCAACTCTTGGGTTATTTTAGGATGAAAACCTTTTTTTAATAATTTAAACAATAAATAAAATATTCCGTTCAACGCCTTCAATCATTCTTGTTGGGCATTCAATTTCTTTTTAAATTCATTTTTAAATACATTTATAAACGATTTTTGAATAATTTAATCGTAGGTTATAATTCAACCGTAGGTTATCTTATACCGAAGACGTTTTATTTTATTCATTCTTATGGGGTATTTTTTTAAATTCATTTTTAAACCCATTTTCAAACTCATTCTTAATCAATCTAAAACATAGATGGGACCCTAACAGGTACTACCACTGTGGATCAGAGTGGACCAGGGAGTAATGTCAATGAATGTGTACTCCACAGTCCACAAAGCTCCAGAATTGGTACCTTACCACTAGATTCAGTTTAATGTCATACCCAGGAATAGGTTAGATCAGAAACAGACAAGTTCAATTGGTTGGAAGCAAAGTAGAGAGGCATAAAATAACCCTGGACAGGTTGGCATGACGTTCAAATCAATCAATCAATCGTTGTCTGTCTTTTCTTTTTTTGTTGGTTTTGTGTTGTGTGTGTGTGTGTGTGTGTGTGTGTGTGTGTGTGTGTGTGTGTGTGTGTGCTGGGCATCACCTGGAGGGACGGATCGCAAACACACCAGTTCTAAGAGAGACTTCTCCCCAGCTTGTGTTCTCTACTGAGACAACGTCATCTCCGAATGGATGATGGACGAATCCCGAAGGATACCCTTTATGCAGAGCTTTCGTCTGGTAAGAGACAGATTGGTCGCCCCCCCCCCTGCGTTTCAAGGATGTCTGCAAGAACGATCTCAGGTGCTTTGGCATTGCCCCTTCCAGCTGGGAAAATTTGGCTCAGGACTGCCCTCGTGGCGACAGGCTCCATGTAGAGGATTCTTCATGTCTGAGTCCCCCTGGCGCAACACCATGAAGCTATGATCCAGAAGAAAGCAGCGCAACAACGCAGCGCACATCAACATCTTCATACGACATCTGTGGTCGAGAATGCTTTCTAACATTGGACTTTACAGTCACAGGAGGCTCTGTAACATTAGGGGCACAAAAATTATATTATAGTCTTCCGAGACTGAATAATATATATATATATATATATATATATATATATATATATATATATATATATAGAAATATGAGTGCTATCTATAAGTAAAGTGTCCAATATCATTGATAGAGCATTTATATCTAAGTTTAAGTAAAGTGACATGGAATCAATGGCGTCTGGTTACTGACAGTTTCTCGCCTATGCGATCGTCAGACTAAGGTATTTACTTTAGCCACGTGGCTCTTAATCTGGCACCAAATACAAAGTAAATATTTAACTTTTGGGGTTTAATGTGTGTTGACATTATCCTAAATTTTTGCATAGATGTCATTTGGTGTCATCAAATCTATGCAAAATATTAAAATGTCAATACACGTTAAGCCCAAAAAGTTAAATATTTACTTTGTATTTGGTGCCAGATAGAGTCACGTGGCTAAAGTAAATAGCCACGTGGCTTACATATTGCACCATACATTATTTAACGATATTTCTATTTCAGAATAATAATAATAAAATAATAATAATAATAATATATAATAATAATAAACTGAAAACAGTTCACGTTTGCAGTTGTGAAGTGAAAAATGTATAACTGAATCACTACGCAACAACTTTAAATCTATACAACATCAATTAATGCTGTCCTTTAATTTTCAAGTTATGTTTTCCTTAGAGTTTCATTTTTATTAAAAAGTATTAATCCCAGGTGTATATCACGTGATATTCTTGGTTTAATTTATAATTAGATTTATATCACTAATTGAATACGCCTATTGAATTCTATTGGATAACGCGATCCACTGGGACCAGGCAATCAACATTAGTATAATATAATTGTATATGCGCAAACCACAAACCTGTCCTAGAGAATGAAAAACCACAAAGTTCTCTGAGATTTTAAGATACAAACGGATGACCTAATCCCGGCCAGAAAAACTTGGATATTGTTAATTAATAAGAAAAAAGAACTTTTCATTTAGTGGATTTTGTCTCGCCATATCAACAGATTGAAAGAAAGAATGAAAGATAAACAAATACTTAGACCTTGCTAGAGAACTGAGAAAACTGTGGAACATGAAGGTTAAGGGCTTACCATTGTAATTAGTGCCCTTGGTCTGGAAAAGTCTGAGGGAATCCAAACGTCCAAAACTACAGTATTATATGAATCGGCTAGATATATAAATGAGAACTAGATACCTGAGGAGACTTGCTCACTCAATCTCAGTGAACCATCGGCTAAATGGGTTAACCCATTAATGGACTACTCCGAGTAAACCTGGAGTAATGGAAGATACTCCACACTCCCCAGCTTCTTTCGTGTGTGTGGTGTGTGTGTGCGCGCGTGCGTGTGTGTGTGTTGTGTGCATGCATGTGTGTGTGTGTGTGTGCCGTTGTGTATGCATGCATGTGCTGTGTGTGTGCGTGCGTGCATTATCTGATGTGTGCGTGTGTGTGTGCGTGCTGTGCATGTGTGATGTGTGTTGTGTCAGCGTGCTGTGTGTGTGTGTTATGATCTCTAAGTCGATCTGTCCATCGATCCTTCGTAAGTTTCCTATAATTACACGGCCAAATCGACCAATATAACCACCATCGCCGTTTTCGACAAATAGACAATCTCTTAATCTGAACACCACAGTAACCCCCATTATAAACACTTAACCTCTTCGATTGTCTTTAGCCAACTAACACAGCAATTATCGATTCGACAAACGAGACGCGCACGCGCACTGATCAGCTGCGTATTATATCAATTTGTTCGATGAGATCTGATTTCCATATAACGGACAATCGTTTATAGCCGACCATGCCTTCCCTACGCGCGCATTAACATCGATGATGTCATATATATATTATATATATATATATAATATATAATATATATATATATAATATATATCAATTATTAATATTAAGATAAAAATAATTATTTATTGCACCAAATTAAAACCACTAACTTTGTATCCGCAAAAACTCATCTCCCCAGACAAGTCGTCTAATGAGACTAATGTAGCATACAAATTCAAATGGTCCTTAGGAGATTGCTGTCTCCCAAAAATGAAAGTGTCTGCATCGGTCTTACCTCAACGACCTTCTCACGCCGTTTTGAATATAAAGAATATTCGGGAAGATATTCTTTATTCTCTAACCGTAAGTGTCACCAGATATCCATCTATTTCTCCAATTGAAAGCGTCTCAAAAAAATGTCAAAAAAATTCTTTTTTTCGAACACTTCAAAATTCTCTGTATCTTTACCGTTTTAACTTCAATATCAAACATTTCACACTGGAGAAGGCCGTTTTCTTTGTATACTTAAATATTTATAATTTTCTATTATTATTATTTTATTTCCTATTTGAAAATAATCATAAATAGAATACGATGTGTATATGAACAAACTCCCGACCGAAACATGTGTTGTAATTCATTAAGCTAATTTTATCCATTCAACATTTTCTTTATTCATTTATTTATCCTTTCAACATATTGTCGGATTCATTTCCATTTTCTCCCTACAGCTATGTGCAAATATTAGGACACTTTAACCTTATTAAGGCAACTGGTCTATTTGAAGAAAACTGTTAAACTCTTCTTAAAAATTGACCCTGCTCGTTGCAGAGGATTATATATATATATATATATATATATATATATATTATATATAATATATAATATATATATATATAATACTTCAATAAGAAAGAAAAGTTTAACAAACCGTCATTTGGCTATTATAAATTTATTTTGACCGGTAAGTTAGGATAGTTCTATTTGGGATCATCTATATCCTCTGTATATCTACTTATGCAGATGTACATCTGTAAATTTATACAATGATTATTTCAGATCCCCAAGAGAGCTCTATGTAAAATAATTAATAAATTGATATTATACAGATCAATATTTACACGAAGAAAAAAACTTAACAAACCATAATTTGGTTAATAAAATTTATTTATATAATTTATTAGGAATTTATTTCGACCGTAACTCAATAAATGATCCCAGTTTTCGTCAGACAGTCATTACTTAATCTTAAATCTCAAATTACAAATTGACCATCGAGCATAACTTGCAGGTAATATACCAACAACTTTTTAAGCCCTGTCAGTGGGGCTGTAGAATATTCTGACAACACTTAACTGTAGATAGTAAGAGACCCCCCCCCCGTCCATGGGCCACTTATTAGCCGTGTGTGGCAACCCGTGATGCCTAAGGATGGAATCCTGATAGCTGTGTAGCCCATGTTTTGCAACACTCCACTTTGGCCCTTTGGCTAAAATCCCCTCCGATTAATCGGCTGGCCACATCAAGCCCTAACCTCAAAAGATTGTCCAGACAGTATTCTTCAATTGCCATAATAGCAACTCCCAGCACATTTTTATCATATACAAGGTGTGACAAAAAGTATCGAGATTTTTGTACTTTTGACACACCTTGTATTCTGAAAAAAAATTAACGTTCCATTCATTCTTCATTTCTATCTTGGTAAATATAGCTTCAAACTCGACACTTTTATGACACACCTTGTATGCACCAGAAGGCAGTGGCTTAGTACCCCGGGTATGACACCAATGTGTCTGCATAGGGAGGATAGCTCATTGTAAAACTTTGCGATGTCTGTTTCATCGCTGACATTTGTGGGTCTGTAGCACGAGACTACAGCCATGCAGGGATTGCCATTAAACGTAGTACTCATGATTCTCGGTTGGATCTTTTCTATGTTGTTTAGCGATTTTAGAGCTCGAGGGTTGAGAAGCATTCCTATGGTGGCAACCATTACCAGTTTCGTGGTATCTTAATTCTAATGCTATAATTTATAGGAAATAAGAAACTCTTTATTAGAAAAGGAGTATAATAAACAATTTTATTCATTGAAATAAAGTAGATTATGCAAATAAACAAAGAAAATAATAATAGAAATATTCTAGATATAGCAAAGTTATTGAATATTTGTTTTATCAAAATTGATCAGTCAAAACTCTTGATTATCTAAAGCTGCATTTCTTAACCATTTACCCTATCGTAAACTTTTAAAACATATTACATGTCTCGAGGAACAAAAACAAAATTATATACCATTTATTTTTCATTTATTTCCATCGTAGTTCACGTGGTAAATATCTTAATATATATTTTTTAATAACTGGTTTAAGGAAAAATTAATACTTCTTGTGTCAAATTTTGTTGGTAATGCTAAATAAAAATTCATACTGTTCGTATAATACTTCATCAGGGAGTTTTTTCATTCACACACACACATACACACACACACACACACACCACACACACAAAATCTGAACTCATTAGTAAAAAAATAAACATCAGTAACCAATATCATATACCTATAATAAAAAATGTAAACAGCAAAAACAGATTTTGCTGCCTCGTGTTTAGTAATATTACGTATATGAAATTAAATAAAAAGTCCAAATCGCATTAGTTTATCTCACTTGTTCTCGCGGAACATTGAGGGGCCTTTTGCGGAACCTTGGGGCCGGGAACCCCGGTTGAGAAACGCTGATCAGATTATAGTTATTAGGACGACATCTAAAACAAATTCAGAAAAAAATGACTTTGATTTTCTACATATGGGTATAGCTTGTACATTTTGAAAATTAGGCTACTCAGACATACACTATTGGCCAGAATAGATGACTCACATTTTTCCTGTACTTTTTCACCATGCAGTGTTCCTTCCACAGTATTGGCCCAAATTGGATGGTTGACATGATTTTTCTACATATGGATTATAGCTTGTACATTTGAAAATAGGCTACTCAGACATACAGTATTGGCCAGAATAGATGACTCACATTTTTCCTGTACTTTTTCACCATGCAGTGTTCCTTCCACAGTATTGGCCAAATTGGATGGTTGACATGATTTTCTACATATGGATTATAGCTTGTACATTTGAAAATAGGCTACTCAGACATACATATTGGCCAGAATAGATGACTCACATTTTTCCTGTACTTTTTCACCATGCAGTTTCCTTCCACAGTATTGGCCAAATGGATGTTGACATGATTTTCTACATATGGATTATAGCTTGTACATTTGAAAATAGGCTACTCAGACATACAGTATTAGCCAGAATAGATGACTCACATTATTTTTTTTCTGTACTTTTTCATCATTAAGTGTTCATTCCGCAGTATTGGCCAAATTGGATGATTTTTTCCTGTATTTTTACATTACGCAGTGTTCATTCTACACTATTGCCTGAATAGATGACTCGTATGATATTCCCTGTATTTTTCCATCACTCAATATTCATTCATTTTGTCACGTGATAATCATAATTTCTAGAACTTTTTTAAATTATCTATCGACCTTGCAACTATTGTTGTTTTAGTCACAATCTGGTTTCACAATCTGATTTCACGAGTGCTGTATCCTTCTTCTCTGAGAATGTTGATCTGCGCTTGCATCTCTGATGAATTCTTTTACCACGCATAGTCACTATTACCAGACTCTGTATCACGATAATTCACAGCTAAATCACAACTTCTAATTATAGCTAAAATCCACCTGAATGAAAACGTGCTATAAAAAATGAACGCTCTTTGATCGAAAAAAAAAACAATGTATCATTCAATTTGACCATCAAAATGAGTCTATCACGTGTGAAATAATGAAAACTGCGCTGGGGAAAAGTACAGGAAAAAAAATCATGTGTGTCATCCGTTTTGGCCTATACTGTATATGTATGGGCATCTCGCGTGGTGTAATGGTTAGCAAGCTCGCTTCGCAAACCATGGTTAGTGAGTTCGATTCTCATTGGGCGCCCCATACTTCTAGCCTTGTGCCATATCTAAGCTAAGCTTAGTAAACAACTATAAGTGTATATGTACCTACAATATTATTAAGTAATTAACATAATTGAACAAAAAAAATCTGGGCTGAAAATGATTCTTGGTCATTAACGTCGTTCGATTTTGATCCAGATTGCACCTTCTGGTTTTAGAAGATTTGATTTGGCAAATTTCATCTTTTTCTGCAAAGATAAAAAAAAGAAAAGATAATTACAAAAAAAAGAGAAATTAGTAAGGTAATTGCTGTTATATTACGCAACATATTCTTGCAATATATTATTTTTGTAATAATTAATTCTATTCATTAAATATATAATATATATATATATATATATATAATATATATATATATATATAGTTAAATAATGCAGCCATTTTCCGTCTGCAAGTCTTATCCTTTGTTTTTTCATATTGCCGGATTATTGTTTTAATATTATCTGGCGAGAACACAACCTATATAAATGGTAAATGGAATATCCAGTGTTGTACGGTTAAAAAAACCTTGAAGATGGCCCACGATAGGCAGAAAGTACTCGGTCTATGACATATCGCGAATACATCAGCCAATTCTCGCCAGATATTAAAACAATAATCCGGCAATATGAAAAAACAAAGATAAGACTTGCAGACAGAAAACGGCTGCATTATTTAACAATATATGCCTACAAGAAAAAATGCTGCCTAAATATATATATATATATATATATATATATATATATATATATATAATAGTTAAATAATGCAGCCATTTTCTGTCTGCAAGTTTTATCCTTTGTTTGTTCGTATTTTTTGCCAGATATATCAAAAATAATCCGCCAATACGAAAAAACAAAGGACAAAACTTGCAGACAGAAAAATGGCTGTATTATTTAACAATATATGCCTACAAGAAAAATGCTGCCTAAATACACACACACACACACCACACACACACAACACATATTATATATATATATATATATATATATATATATATATATATATATATATATACGTATATATGTACATATATACATATAATGTACATATATACGTACATATATACGGATATATACACACACATATATATACATATATATACACATATACACAATATATATATATATATATATACACTCACACACATATATATATATACATACATATACACACATATATATACATATATATATGCACACACACACACACACATACTCATATATATATATATATATATATATAATAATATATTTATATATATATAAACTGTGATATTTTTTAAAGTTGTAAGGATTTTGCGTATGCTTTGCATATTTCCTGTCTGGTCACCAATCTTAAAAATAAAGAAAAAATAAGAAAAAGAAATAGAAAAAGAAAAAAAAAATACAGTTTTTTTAGCATGAATGGTGAATCTAAGTGTTCAAATAGACTAATATCTAAGAAATACAATTGACTTACCCGTTATGTTCGAATCAGCAATGAAATGATACATCACCCAGGAGATATTTATATAATTGTTGTTGCCAGTTAAGGATGTAAAGTCTCTTGTAAGTCTTTTTTTTTATTTAAGTTAATTGATTTTGATAGAAAAAGGTTTTGAGAATTATTTGATAAGGAGACTACTAAGTGTTTTTTAATATTTTAATTAAATGGAGGTTTTTTAGTGGAATCTAGTGGAATGAACAATTCTACGTATAAATGCAAAGACCTTCATATGCTGATGCACGTAATTTTAATTCCTTTTGTTAATTGCCTGTCTATTTTCCCCTCACCATCAGTGCAAAAGTTAAGGATGAAGCTCCATTTTTTCTCCATCAAACCATGGGAAATTCCACTATATGGAGAAACCATGTCAGACGAGAATTGTGTTGACATCCTTCCGTCTACTAAAGTCGATGGCGTTGTGTCCATTTTTATCTGCAACTGCATGAGTGCTGAACAGACCAATTTTTGAATGGCAGTCTCTGGAGCAGTGACTACAAACAAACAGTGATGCTTGCTGGAGTTGCTGTTGTCTCTCCTTCCTTTTGGCTCTCTCTCTTCCGTGGTGGCTTCTTTCCTCTCTTTTTCACTCCTTTTCGTTCCTTGTTTGACGAGGAGGCGCCAAGACGAACGGTCTTCTGCACAAGTCCCTATGTGTTGGTGTAATGTGGCATATCTTCATGTTTCTCTTACAGACATCTTTAAAGCTCAGGCGGGGTCTCACTACTGGTCGGGAGCCCTGCGCTGTTTCGCCATACAGTAGGTCTTTGGAGATACGGCTTTTGTCCATCCTCCTGGCGTGGCCAAGCCAACACAGGCGCCAGATGAGAATTACATTAAAAGGATCTGGATATGTCAGTGATGTCACTCTTTTGGAACATGGGCATTATCTAAATTCTAACTTCTGTAGAATCAAGTCAGCACTTTCAAATTAGTTAAAAATTTTGCCAACCTTATTACTATGTCAGCAACAGTATAAATAAATAAATTGGTAATTGAAGATGATATTAAAAGTCAAGTAGACTCACTTGAGTTTTGTCACAAGCAACGAGACGAAATTTTCTGAGCATGTGTATAACGCCATTTTGAATTCTAGTGAAGCCAACCGCATTCCAGGACAAATTCGTGCCCATCGCCAAATGGAAGATACGTGAATGGTAATCGTTTGGCTTTGTTTTCTTCGTTGAATCTGTAATTGCAAAAGAAGGGAGAAGAATTCAAGATAACATTTATACTGTAATAATTATTATGGGTATAATAAAAATAATTAGGGTTCTCAAAACAATTAGTGAATCTTATGAGAGAAGAGGACAGAAAGAAGAAAATATTTTGGAAAGAATCATCTGGTTGGAATGTATTTTTATTGTTTTGAATTCTAATCAACAAAATGAATGGCAAAAAAAAAAACGAAGAAGAATTCAAGACAATATATACAGATATATATTACTCAAGGAAGTGGGCACTGACGTTCCTGGGAGGTATTTTCTAAAGTATCAAGAAAAAAGATACTGTTCACAGGTTGTTAAATAAAAAGAGTTTGTGGTAAAAAGCATCATCAACCCTGCAGTTCGAAACTTACCGTTCAGGGTCAAACTTTTCAGGATCAGTCCAGTACCTCGGATCATAATGCAAAGCCATGGTGGAAATTACAACTGCGGAATCCTTCGGAATTTCACCCCTTTGATGACACAATCTTTCTTGGCTTCTCTTGTTAACCTTTCAAAGAAGAAAGGGTTAAGTGGAATCAAATTTTAATCTGATTTTAAATCAATCAGTTAAAAACATTTATAGAAATAAGTCGCCCAAGAACTAGTGTATTGCAAGAGAAAACTTGTATGTTGCAAGGGTGAGCTAGTGTCTTCCAAGGGAGAACTAGTGTCTTGAAAAAGGGAGCTAGGGTCTTACAATGGAGAACTAGTGTCTTTCAAGGGTGAGCTGGTGTCTTCCAAGGGAGAACTAGTGTCTTAAAAGGTGAGCTAGGGTCTTGCGAGGGAGAACTAGTGTCTTGAAAAAGGGAGCTAGGGTCTTTCAAGGAAGAAATAGTGTCTTGAAAAAAAGGGAGCTAGGTCTTGTAAGGAGAATTAGTGTCTTGCAAAAGTTAGCTAGGGTCTTGCAAGGGAGAACTACTGTTTGGCCTATTAAAACTATTACGGCCTATCAACTTTTCGGTGATTTAATTCCGAATCAAATCATTTTTGATAAACACTACATTACAAAATGAATAGGCTATTACATTAATTATGAATAGATCGAGCCAGGTCAGTTTAAGTATGCAGGGTGTCACACTTGTATAATTCAGTGTTTTAGTGTCAGCAAGAATGACGACATCTCATTTTATGTAATCACACAGTAGTGATTCAAAATGTCATTGAAATCTTTTTGCTTTGCCACTGCTGCTATTATCTCTTATTCTCCAATGTATTAAAATCCTATGAATGATTTTATATAGAAACCAATTAAAATATAAAGATAATTGGTAATTTGCTTGAAGCATTGTTAAGTATGTATAATATATTAATAATTTGAAGGCAATTACAATGCGTGTAAAAAATAAAAACAAAAATAAAAAATAAAATAAAAAATAAAAAATAAAAATAAAATCGATAAGACAAAAATAACATCTTTTGGTTTTTATTTTTACACGCATTGTAATTGCTTCAAATTATTAATATATTTATAATATATTAATAATTTGAAGGCAATTACAATGCGTGTAAAAAATAAAACAAAAGATGTTATTTTTTGTCATCGATTTTATTTTTTATTTTTTTATTTTTTATTTTATTTTTATTTGATTTTTAAGAACGCATATGAAAAGATTACACTCATAATTATATTTTAATTGTTATACAATTAAATATAATTAAAATAAGTGTAATCTTTTCATATGCGTTCTTATTTAATTTTGTTAGTCTTTCTAATTCAATATATTTCATTAGATTAAAAGTGAAATACCTTCGCGCGGAGGGCACATATTCTGCCAGTATTCATAATATTCCCTGGTCATATTTCCATTTTAAAGATAATTAGAAACATCAAAGAAGAAATATTGATAAGTCTTATATAACTTACATAAATCCAATTGGATACATCCTTAATGTCTCATCCATACACATGTCAAGATAAGTCAGTTTATGGACATTGTCATAATTTGGAGATTCCTAGAAAAAGAAAGAAAAAAGATAAATACCAAATCAAGATATAAATTGTATTCAATTTGCATCAGAAGTGGGTCATTTTGTTCCGGGCAATATTGGGCCACCTTGCTACCATAGATAAATATTTACATAATAAGATTATAATGATGTTTATCAGCAGCCATATATTATATTTTGGGGGGATTTGAATTATTCTTTCCAAAATCATTTTTTCAAATCATTCATTTTTTCAAATCGTTCCTATTACAAATAATTCCTTTTTCAAATAATAACTTTTCAAATCATTCTTTTTTCAAATCATTCTATTACAAATCATTCTTTTTTTCAAATCATTCTTTTTTCAAATCATTCTTTTTTCAAATCCTTCCTATTACAAATAATTTCTTTTTCAAATCATTCATTTTTCAAATCCTTCCTATTACAAATAATTCCTTTTTCAATAATACCTTTTTCAAATCATTCTTTTTTCAAATCATTCTTTTCAAATCATTCAGTTATTATTACCTCTCCGAGATCTTTTATTATTTCTTGGGTAAAGTTTTTCCTGGACATCAGGATTCGTTGCTAACGCGTAAGAAAAGAATGACAGTGTTGATGCCGTTGTATCGAACCCAGCACTAATAAAATCATACACTGAGCAACAATCTCGAAATCTGTAAGACCTGCGGAAGAAAGAAAAAATTTGAGAGAATCGATTTGCATTCTTTTTGTAGTTGTTTCTTGAGACGTTTTTATCTTGTGCACAATGTCCTATCTATTAGTAATAATTTATACTCAGTATTCTGCCATCACTTGGCTGAGAAGCCGTCGACAGGTAGTTTTAACCAGACGGAATATGAGATCAATAAACAATCGAACAAAACAACAAAACAAGGAAAATTGAAGACAATATTCAACAAGAACGTGATATGTAATGAAAAATATGTAACACAATGAACAATATTACAATGTGATGAAAATGTTTTAAAGTTCAAAGTTTTCAACAGACGTTACAAAAGAGGTAAAAAAGTATTGTGTTCAGAGAAAATTGGAGTTACGTCTGTTTCCTTTATTGTTGTGGAAAGAACTGAGAGTTTATCAAAAAGTGCGAGAAAAGGTCCAAGTACATGGGTTTCCTTGTCACGTAGGCTGGTGTGTGGAAGGTTGCGTGGATCTTAATCACGTATCCAACCCAGATAATGCAGGGTCACACAGAGTTCAAAAGGAATAATTAGGTGAACTGAAAGGGGTCAGCAGAATGTGTCGCGTGTAATGGGTATTTGCCTCATACCCCCCTTGTATGGGCTGAGCACAAGGCCTTGTTTTAACGTGGCCCACCACAAGCCGAAGCTCATGGGTGGAAAGAACAAACAATTGTGTCGACCCTTCGGCATTGCCCTCAAGGGGGCGCTTCAGGCGCTGGGCAATAAACCCAGCCCTTCCCCAAGTGGGCAGTATTGCCTGGGAAAGCCCCCTGGGATCGCGCTATTAATTGTACTTTACCGGTCCAGTGGCCGAAGCACACTGAACCCCCAGCCGAGCCGGGTGTATTAGGTAAGAATCAGAGCATAGCCTCTGAACAGATACTACACTTTGATCTCCCCTTTAGTCCAGGTGTCGGTGTAATGGTGTGAATGCAGTATGTGAATTAAGTAGGTATTGGTATGAAGTTGTGAAGGTGAGTGCGTAAGTAAGAATATGAATGTGTGAATGTAGTGGCAGAATACTCAGTTATAAAGTTTTAATAACTAATAATAATCCTTTTAGTAAAAAAAAAAAAATTAACATGCTGTTAAAATCAATCTCTCAACAAACTAACAAAAAGAAATGGAGGCCCTACTTGTATTAACCTTTAAACTCCTAACCTCTTGTCACCCTGTCGTCTGGGGCTGTTGAATACACCCGACTGTACATCTGTAGAGAGGTAAGACCCACAAACACAATGGTGACAACCCGTGCTGCTGGAACCCTGGTGGCTGAGCAGTCCATAACATGGCAAAACTCCAATTTGACTCTTACTTAGGCTAGAAAGGCGGTCAGAGAGACCTCTCCGATCAATCGGCTGATCACGTCAAGCCTAGCACCTAAGTATATGATAACTCCAACCCTATTGCCCTTATGACAAGCCCCAACCCTTTTAATCTTATATGTGCTAGAAGGCAGTGGCAGATGGTCTAACGTCCTGTGTATGACGTTAAACTCTGTCTGATGGGGAAGTTCCAGACTGGCTCTGAGGAATGTGGAGTACCCTTCAACACCATTACTCGCAGGTCCACTGTGACTCGGGTGTGGTAGTACCTGTTAGGTCCCATCTATGGGTTAAATAAAATCAAAAAGGAGTTTTAAAATATGTTAAAAGTTTAAGATAGTTGCCTTCCTCCCACTATGAGGGCGGGACACAAGGACATTTTTATGTGGGCCCACCCACAAGCGAAGTCATGGGTAGTAGGTACAAAATATGCGTTGATCCGTCGGCTTTCCACCTCAAGGTGTGCTTCAGGCGCTGGGCAATAAACCCCAGCCCTGCCCCTTTAAGGGAGCAGGTATTGCCTGTGGGGATATCCCCCTGGGATCAATGCTGTTAATTTTACTTAGCTCCAGAGCTGAAGCACTCTGAGCAAGCCCCGAGTGGCCTTTGCCGTCTAAGAAATGTGTTTAAAAGTAGTATCCACCAAGAATGAATCAAACAAAATGTCTCGGCATAAACTAACCCAACAAGGTTTGACATGCTATAAAATCCAACCAACAACCAACCTATCATAAAACCTTGCAATTGAGTTTTCTTCATGATAACTGTTGTGATGTTATTCAACAGTAAAAAAAAAGAAGTCGAGGTAGGGTAAAATGAGACAAGTGTATTTACAATAAGGTACAAGAACGGCTAGCTTGCCGCTAAACGTAACAGTACAACCTTTTCACTCGGTGTCTTACTATTTATAGTGAGAACCGGTGTATATTCTCCATTGTAGGAACGGCCGGTACAACAATAAACCAAAGCCTTTACCTCTTTTTGTTCTCCAGTCTGTTACATTTTCCAGCACAAGTTCATCATCAGTTTTCTTGTCTAACGTTTCATGCCTTCGAGTTGAGCATCCAACATCAGTTGCATCAGATCTTTGCATCCCTGCAATTTTAATAGACGTACAACCAAACATTTTATACACCTCTGTGGAAACCCCCCCCCGCTTTATTTTAAGATATCTCAACAAAGAAATTGTTTTGTATTAAAAGATGATTTTTTTTTTCTTGTTGAGCAGATCCGTGGTTTATATAGTTTCGACCAAACCGCATCCGGTAATCTTATTCCAATGGAGATTCGGTGTCTTTCTATCTGTAACGTCACTGCTTACGTCACAATACCCCTAGGAATTGTATAAGTTTATCAATGAGTATTAATTTACATCATTAATTTATTCAATACATAGCAAACATCTTATTTATAAACGAAGTCCTTATGAAAATTCTTAGATTTGCCTCAAACAGCTCATGTTTAATAAGCATTTAAAATCCTGATATGTGTTTTATATATCACTTAAGAAATAAAGGTTTCCATAATATATGATGTGTATAAGTTTATCAATGAGTATTAATTTACATCATTAATTTATTCAATACATAGCAAACATCTTATTTATAAACGAAGTCCTTTTGAAATCTTAGATTTGCCTTAAAACAGCTCATGTTATTAATGCATTAAAATCCTGATATGTGTTTTATATATCACTTAAGAAATAAAGGTTTCCATAAATATGATGTGTTTAATTTGCATACTGGTTTTTATAAAAACGGATTTATAAATAATTACTTGGTGTTATTGCGTCTCTAGAGTCGGGTAGCTCGTCGGAGAGCTTCGGATAGAAACCACAAGGTTCATAGTTCGATACCGACCCTCACCAACTCAGCGTATGAGTAGCACAGGAATCTGTGCGGTAAAGTAAGGAGCTGGGTAGGTGCTGGCGCTCCATCTCAGACGCAAAAAAAATCTCCCTTGGTCTAGCAACTAGTGAAAAGGGATAGACTTCCTCGCTGATTGGCTGATACCGACTTTTAGGCCACCCGACGACTTTACTTTTTTTTTATGATCTCTAATACCATTGTTTTCTCCAGTGTATTAAAAATTCAATCCTATGAATTATTTTAGAAAGAACAACGAAATTAAATAAGAACGCATATAAAAAAAGATTACACTTATTCTAATCATATTTAATTGGTTTCTATATAAAATAATTCATAGGATTGATTTTAATACACTGGAGAATAAAACAATGGTATTAGAGATCAATAAAAAAAAAGTAAAGTCGTCGGGGTGGCCTAAAGTCGGTATCAGCCAATCAGCGAGGAAGTCTATCCCCTTTTCACTAGTGCTAGACCAAGGAGATTTTTTTTTGCGTCTGAGATGGAGCGCCACACCTACCACCAGCTCCTTACTTTACCGCACAGATTCCTGTGCTACTCATACGCTGAGTTGGTGAGGGTCGGTATCGAACTATGAACCTTGTGGTTTCTATCCGAACGCTCTACCGACAGAGCTAACCCGACTCTAGAGACCAATAACACCAAGTAATTATTTATTAAATCCGTTTTTATAAAAACCAGTATGCAAATTAAACACATCATATATTATGGAAACCTTTATTTCTTAGTGATATATAAAACACATATCAGGATTTTAAATGCATTAATAACATGAGCTGTTTTAAGGCAAATCTAAGATTTTCAAAAGGACTTCGTTTATAAATAAGATGTTTGCTATGTATTGAATAAATTAATGATGTAAATTAATACTCATTGATAAACTTATACACATCATATATTATGGAAACCTTTATTCTTAGTGATATATAAAACACATATCAGGATTTTAAATGCATTATTAACATGAGCTGTTTTGAGGCAAATCTAAGATTTTCATAAGGACTTCGTTTATAAATAAGATGTTTGCTATGTATTGAATAAATTAATGATGTAAATTAATACTCATTGATAAACTTATACAATTCCTAGGGGTATTGTGACGTAAGCAGTGACGTTACAGATAGAAAGACACCGAATCTCCATTGGAATAAGATTACCGGATGCTGGTTTTGGTCGAAACTATATAAACCACGGATCTGCTCAACAAAGAAAATCATCTTTTAATACAAAAACAATTTCTTTGTTGAGATATCTTAAAATAAAGCGGGGGGGGGGGTATTCCACAGAGGTGTATAAAATGTTTGGTTGTACGTCTATTAAAATTGCAGGGATGCAAAGATCTGATGCAACTGATGTTGGATGCTCAACTCGAAGGCCATGAAACGTTAGACAAGAAAACTGATGATGAACTTGTGCTGGAAAATGTAACAGACTGGAGAACAAAAAGAGGTAAAGGCAATTTGGTTATTGTTGTACCGGCCGTTCCTACAATGGAGAATATACACCGGTTCTCACTATAAATAGTAAGACACCGAGTGAAAAGGTTGTACTGTTACCGTTTAGCGGCAAGCTAGCCGTTCTTGTACCTTATTGTAAATACACTTGTCTCATTTTACCCTACCTCGACTTCTTTTTTTTACTGTTGAACTAACATCACAACAGTTATCATGAAAGAAAACTCAATTGCAAGGTTTTATGATAGGTTGGTTGGTTGGTTGGATTTTATAGCATGTCAAACCTTGTTGGGTTAGTTTATGCCGAAGACATTTTGTTTGATTCATTCTTGGTGGATACTAAACTTTTAAACACATTTCTTAGACGGCAAAGGCCACTCGGGGCTTGCTTCAGAGTGCTTCAGCCTCTGGAGCTAAGTAAAATTAACAGCATTGATCCCAGGGGGATATCCCCACAGGCAATACCTGCTCCCTTAAAGGGGCAGGGCTGGGTTTATTGCCCAGCGCCTGAAGCACACCCTTGAGGTGGAAAGCCGACGGGATCAACGCATATTTTGTACCTACTACCCATGAGCTTCGGCTTGTGGGTGGGCCCACATAAAAATGTCCTTGTGTCACGCCCTCATAAGTGGGAGGAAAGGCAACTATCTTAAACTTTTAAACATATTTTAAAACTCCTTTTTGATTTATTTAACCCATAGATGGGACCCTAACAGGTACTACCACCCCGAGTCACAGTGGACCTGCGAGTAATGGTGTTGAAGGGGTACTCCACATTCCTCAGAGCCCCAGTACTGGAACTTCCCCATCAGACAGAGTTTAACGTCATACACAGGACGTTAAGACCCTCTGCCACTGCCTTCTAGCACATATAAGATTAAAAGGGTTGGGGCTTGTCATAAGGGCAATAGGGTTGGAGTTATCATATACTTAGGTGCTAGGGCTTGACGTGATCAGCCGATTGATCGGAGAGGTCTCTCTGACCGCCTTTCTAGCCTAAGTAAGAGTCAAATTGGAGTTTTGCATGTTATGGACTGCTCAGCCACCAGGGTTCCAGCAGCACGGGTTGTCAACCCATTGGTGTTTGTGGGTCTTACCTCTCTACAGATGTACAGTCGGTGTATTCAACAGCCCCAGACGACAGGGTGACAAGAGGTTAGGAGTTTAAAGGGTTAATACAAGTAGGGCCCTCCATTTTCTTTTTGTTAGTTTGTTGAGAGATTGATTTTTAACAGCATGTTAATTTTTTTTTTTTTACTAAGGATTATTATTAGTTACTTAAAACTTTATAACTGAGTATTCTGCCACTTACATTCACACATTCATATTCTTACTTACGCACTCACCTTTCACAACTTCATACCACATACCTACTTACATTCACATACATGCATTCACACCATTACACCGACACCTGGACTAAGGGGAGATCAAAGTGTAGTATCTGTTCCAGAGGCTATGCTCTGATTCTTACCTAATACACCCGGCCTCGGCTGGGGGTTCAGTGTGCTTCGGCCACTGGACCGGTAAAGTACAATTAATAGCGTCGATCCCAGGGGGCTTTCCCCAGGCAATACCTGCCCACTTGGGGCAGGGCTGGGTTATTGCCCAGCGCCTGAAGCGCCCCCTTGAGGGGCAATGCCGAAGGGATCGACACAATTGTTGTTCTTTCCCACCCATGAGCTTCGGCTGTGGGTGGCCCACGTTAAAACAAGGCCTTGTGCTCAGCCATACAAGGGGGTATGAGGCAAATACCCATTACACCGACACCATTCTGCTGACCCCTTTCAGTTCACCTAATTATTCCTCTTTGAACTCTGTGTGACCCTGCATTATCTGGGTTGGATACGTGATAAGATCCACGCAACCTTCCCACACCCAGCCTACGTGACAAGGAACCCATGGTACTTGGACCTTTTCTCGCACTTTTTGATAAACTCTCAGTTCTTTCCACAACAATAAAGGAAACAGACGTAACTCCAATTTTCGTCTGAACACAATACTTTTTACCTCTTTTGTAACGTCTGTTGAAAACTTTGAACTTTAAAACATTTTCATCACATTGTAATATTGTTCATTGTGTTACATATTTTTCATTACATATCACGTTCTTGTTGAATATTGTCTTCAATTTTCCTTGTTTTGTTGTTTTGTTCGATTGTTTATTGATCTCATATTCCGTCTGGTTAAAACTACCTGTCGACGCTTCTCAGCCAAGTGATGGCAGAATACTGAGTATAAATTATTACTAATAGATAGGACATTGTGCAAAGATAAAAAACGTCTCAAGAAACAACTACAAAAAGAAATGCAAATCGATTCTCTCAAATTTTCTTTTCTTCCGCAGGTCTTACAGATTTCGAGATTGTTGCTCAGTGTATGATTTTATTAGTGGCTGGGTTCGATACAACGGCATCAACACTGTCATTCTTTTCTTACGCGTTAGCAACGAATCCTGATGTCCAGGAAAAACTTTACCAAGAAATAATAAAAGATCTCGGAGAGGTAATAATAACTGAATGATTTGAAAAAAGAATGATTTGAAAAAAAGAATGATTTGAAAAAGGTATTATTTGAAAAAGGAATTATTTGTAATAGGAAGGATTTGAAAAATGAATGATTTGAAAAAGAAATTATTTGTAATAGGAAGGATTTGAAAAAAGAATGATTTGAAAAAAGAATGATTTGAAAAAAGAATGATTTGTAATAAGAATGATTTGAAAAAAGAATGATTTGAAAAAGTTATTATTTGAAAAAGGAATTATTTGTAATAGGAACGATTTGAAAAATGAATGATTTGAAAAAATGATTTGGAAAAGAATAATTCAAATCCCCCCACCAAATATAATATATGGCTGCTGATAAACAATCATTATAATCTTATTATGTAAATATTTATCTATGGTAGCAAGGTGGCCCAATATTGCCCGGAACAAAATGACCCACTTCTGATGCAAATTGAATACAATTTATATCTTGATTTGGTATTTATCTTTTTTCTTTCTTTTTCTAGGAATCTCCAAATTATGACAATGTCCATAAACTGACTTATCTTGACATGTGTATGGATGAGACATTAAGGATGTATCCAATTGGATTTATGTAAGTTATATAAGACTTATCCAATATTTCTCTTTGATGTTTCTAAATTATCTTTAAAATGGAAATATGACCAGGGAATATTATGAATACTGGCAAGAATATGTGCCCTCCGCGCGAAGGTATTTCACTTTTAATCTAATGAAATATATTGAATTAGAAAGACTAACAAAATTAAATAAGAACGCATATGAAAAGATTACACTTATTTTAATTATATTTTAATTGTATAACAATTAAAATATAATTAAAATGAGTGTAATCTTTTCATATGCGTTCTTAAAAATCAAATAAAAAATAAAAAATAAAAAATAAAAAAATAAAAAATAAAATCGATAAGACAAAAAATAACATCTTTTTGTTTTTATTTTTTACACGCATTGTAATTGCCTTCAAATTATTAATATATTATAAATATATTAATAATTTGAAGGCAATTACAATGCGTGTAAAAAATAAAAACCAAAAGATGTTATTTTTTGTCTTATCGATTTTATTTTTTATTTTTTTATTTTTTATTTTATTTTTTTATTTTTGTTTTTATTTTTTACACGCATTGTAATTGCCTTCAAATTATTAATATATTATAACATACTTAACAATGCTTCAAGCAAATTACCAATTATCTTTATATTTTAATTGGTTTCTATATAAAATCATTCATAGGATTTTAATACATTGGAGAATAAAACAATAATATTAGAGATCAATAAGCAGCAGTGGCAAAGCAAAAGATTTCAATGACATTTTGAATACACTACTGTGTGATTACATAAAATGAGATGTCGTCATTCTTTGCTGACACTAAAACACTGAATTATACAAGTGTGACACCCTGCATACTTAACTGACCTGGCTCGATCTATTTCATAATTAATGTAATAGCCTATTCATTTTGTAATGTAGTGTTTATCAAAAATGATTTGATTCGGAATTAAATCACCCGAAAAGTTGATAGGCCGTAATAGTTTTAATA
>CM042160.1:54270444-54280444 GCA_023376005.1 Doryteuthis pealeii | reverse complement strand
CAATGTTCCGCGAGAACAAGTGAGATAAACTAATGCGATTTGGACTTTTTATTTAATTTCATATACGTAATATTACTAAACACGAGGCAGCAAAAATCTGTTTTCGCTGTTTACATTTTTATTATAGGTATATGATATTGGTTACTGATGTTTATTTTTTTTACTAATGAGTTCAGATTTTGTGTGTGTGTGTGTGTGTGTGTGTGTGTGTATGTGTGTGTGTGAATGAAAACTCCCTGATGAAGTATTATAAACGAACAGTATGAATTTTATTTAGCATTACCAACAAATTTGACAAAGAAGTATTAATTTTTCCTTAAACCAGTTATTAAAAAATATATATTAAGATATTTACCACGTGAACTACGATGGAAATAAAATGAAAAATAAATGGTATATAATTTTGTTTTTGTTCCTCGAGACATGTAATATGTTTTAAAGTTTACGATAGGGTAAAATGGTTAAGAAATGCAGCTTTAGATAATCAAGAGTTTTGACTGATCAATTTTGATAAAACAAATATTCAATAACTTTGCTATATCTAGAATATTTCTATTATTATTTTCTTTGGTTTATTTGCATAATCTACTTTATTTCAATGAATAAAATTGTTTATTATACTCCTTTTCTAATAAAGAGTTTCTTATATTTCCTATAATTATAGCATTAGAATTAAGATACCACGAAACTGGTAATGGTTGCCACCATAGGAATGCTTCTCAACCCTCGAGCTCTAAAATCGCTAAACAACATAGAAAAGATCCAACCGAGAATCATGAGTACTACGTTTAATGGCAATCCCTGCATGGCTGTAGTCTCGTGCTACAGACCCACAAATGTCAGCGATGAAACAGACATCGCAAAGTTTTACAATGAGCTATCCTCCCTATGCAGACACATTGGTGTCATACCCGGGGTACTAAGCCACTGCCTTCTGGTGCATACAAGGTGTGTCATAAAAGTGTCGAGTTTGAAGCTATATTTACCAAGATAGAAATGAAGAATGAATGGAACGTTAATTTTTTTTCAGAATACAAGGTGTGTCAAAAGTACAAAAAATCTCGATACTTTTTGTCACACCTTGTATATGATAAAATGTGCTGGGAGTTGCTATAATGGCAATTGAAGAATACTGTCTGGACAATCTTTTGAGGTTAGGGCTTGATGTGGCCAGCCGATTAATCGGAGGGGGCATTTTAGCCAAAGGGCCAAAGTGGAGTGTTGCAAAACATGGGCTACACAGCTATCAGGATTCCATCCTTAGGCATCACGGGTTGCCACACACGGCTAATAAGTGGCCCCATGGACGGGGGGGGGGTCTCTTACCTATCTACAGTTAAGTGTTGTCAGAATATTCTACAGCCCCACTGACAGGGCTTAAAAAGTTGTTGGTATATTACCTGCAAGTTATGCTCGATGGTCAATTTGTAATTTTGAGATTTAAGATTAAGTAATGACTGTCTGACGAAACTGGGATCATTTATTGAGTTACCGGTCGAAATAAATTCCTAATAAATTATATAAATAAATTTATATTAACCAAATTATGGTTTGTTAAGTTTTTTTTCTTCGTGTAAATATTGATCTGTATATAATCAATTTATTAATTATTTTACATAGAGCTCTCTTGGGGATCTGAAATAATCATTGTATAAATTTACAGATGTACATCTGCATAAGTAAGATATACAGAGGATATAGATGATCCCAAATAGAACTATCCCTAACTTACCGGTCAAAATAAATTTATAATAGCCAAATGACGGTTTGTTAAACTTTTCTTTCTTATTGAAAGTATATATATATAATATATATATATATATATTATATTATATATATATATATATATATATATATATATATAATCCTCTGCAACGAGCAGGGTCAATTTTTAAGAAGAGTTTAACAGTTTTCTTCAAATAGACCAGTTGCCTTAATAAGGTTAAAGTGTCCTAATATTTGCACATAGCTGTAGGGAGAAAATGGAAATGAATCCGACAATATGTTGAAAGGATAAATAAATGAATAAAAGAAAATGTTGAATGGATAAAATTAGCTTAATGAATTACCAACACATGTTTCGGTCGGGAGTTTGTTCATATACACATCGTATTCTATTTATGATTATTTCAAATAGGAAATAAAATAATAATAATAGAAAATTATAAAATATTTAAGTATACAAAGAAAACGGCCTTCTTCAGTGTGAAATGTTTGATATTTGAAGTTAAAACGGTAAAGATACAGAGAATTTTGAAGTGTTCGAAAAAAGAATTTTTTTGACATTTTTTTGAGACGCTTACAATTGGAGAAATAGATGGATATCTGGTGACACTTACGGTTAGAGAATAAAGAATATCTTCACCGAATATTCTTTATATTCAAACGGCGTGAGAAGGTCGTTGAGGTAAGACCGATGCAGACACTTTCATTTTTTGGGAGACAGCAATCTCCTAAGGACCATTTGAATTTGTATGCTACATTAGTCTCATTAAGACGACTTGTCTGGGGAGATGAGTTTTTGCGGATAACAAAGTTAGTGGTTTTAAATTTGGTGCAATAAATAATTATTTTTATCTTAATATTAATAATTGATATATATTATATATAATATATATATATATATATATATATATATATATATTATATATGACATCATCGATGTTAATGCGCGCGTAGGGAAGGCATGGTCGGCTATAAACAGATTGTCCGTTATATGGAAATCAGATCTCATCGACAAATTGAATATAATACGCAGCTGATCAGTGCGCGTGCGCGTCTCGGTTTGTCGAAATCGGATAATTGCTGTGTTAGTTGGCTAAAGACAATCGAAGAGGTTAATGTGTTTATAATGGGGGTTACTGTGGTGTTCAGATTAAGAGATTGTCTATTTGTCGAAAACGGCGATGGTGGTTATATTGGTCGATTTGGCCGTGTAATTATAGGAAACTTACGAACGGATCGATGGACAGATCGACTTAGAGATCATCAACACACACACACATGCACGCATGCACACACACACACACATACACACACATGCACGCACGCACACACACACGCACACATACACACGCACATATGCACGCACGCACACACACACACATGCATGCATACACACACACGCACGCACACACACACACACACATGCATGCACACACACACACACACGCACGCGCGCACACACACACACACACACACGCGCGCGAAGCTCTGGGGAGTGTGGAGTACCTCTTCCATTACTCCCAGGTTTACTCGGAGTAGTCCCATTTATGGGTTAAACACCCATTTTAGCCGATGGTTCACTGGAGATTGAGTGACAGCAAGTCTCCTCAGGTATCTAGTTCTCATCTTAGTATTCTAGCCGATCATAATAATACTGTAGTTTTGGACGGTCTTGATTCCCTCAGACTATTTCCAGACCAAGGGCACTAATTACAATTGGTAAGGCCTTAACCTTCATGTTCCACAGTTTTCTCAGTTCTCTAGCAAGGTCTAAGTATTTGTTTATCTTTTCATTTTCTTTCTTTTTCAATCTGTTGATCATCGAGACGGCAAAATCCACTAAATGAAAAGTTCTTTTTTTCTTATTAATTAACAATATACCAAGTTTTCTGGCCGGGATTAGGTCATCCGTTTGTATCTTAAAATCTCAGAGAACTTTGTGGTTTTTCATTCTCTAGGACAGGTTGTGGTTTGCGCATATACAATTATATTATACTAATGTTGATTGCCTGGTCCCAGTGGATCGCGTTATCCAATAGAATTCAATAGGCGTATTCAATTAGTGATTATAAATCTAATTATAAATTAAACCAAGAATATCACGTGATATACACCTGGGATTAATACTTTTTAATAAAAATGAAACTCTAAGGAAAACATAACTTGAAAATTAAAGGACAGCATTAATTGATGTTGTATAGATTTAAAGTTGTTGCGTAGTGATTCAGTTATACATTTTTTCACTTCACAACTGCAAACGTGAACTGTTTTCAGTTTATTATTATTATTATTATTATTATTATTATTATTATTATTATTATTATTCTGAAATAGAAATATCGTTAAATAATGTATGGTGCAATATGTAAGCCACGTGGCTATTTACTTTAGCCACGTGACTCTATCTGGCACCAAATACAAAGTAAATATTTAACTTTTTGGGCTTAACGTGTATTGACATTTTCCTAAATATTTGCATAGATTTGATGACACCAAATGACATCTATGCAAAAATTTAGGATAATGTCAACACACATTAAACCCCAAAAGTTAAATATTTACTTTGTATTTGGTGCCAGATTAGAGCCACGTGGCTAAAGTAAATACCTTAGTCTGACGATCGCATAGGCGAGAAACTGTCAGTAACCAGACGCCATTGATTCCATGTCCACTTTACTTAAACTTAGATATAAATGCTCTATCAATGATATTGGACACTTTACTTATAGATATAGCACTCATATTTTCTATAATATATAATATATATATATATATATATATATATATATATATATATATTATTTCAGTCTCGGAAGACTATAATATAATTTTTGTGCCCCTAATGTTACAGAGCCTCCTGTGACTGTAAAGTCCAATGTTAGAAAAGCATTCTCGACCACAGATGTCGTATGAAGATGTTGATGTGCCGCTGCGTTGTTGCCGCTGCTTTCTTCTGGATCACCTAGCTTCATGGTGTTGCGCCAGGGGGACTCCAGACATGAAGAATCCTCTACATGGAGCCTGTCGCCACCGAGGGCAGTCCTGAGCCAAATTTTCCCAGCTGGAAGGGGCAATGCCAAAGCACCTGAGATCGTTCTTGCAGACATCCTTGAAACGCAGCTGGGGGGGGCGACCAATCTGTCTCTTACCAGACGAAAGCTCTGCATAAAGGTATCCTTCGGGATTCGTCCATCATCCATTCGGAGATGACGTTGTCTCAGTAGAGAACACACAAGCTGGGGAGTTAAGCTCTCTCTAGAACTGGTGTTTTGCGATCCCGTCCCTCCAGGTGATGCCCACACACACACACACACACACACACACACACACACACACCACACACACACACACACACACAACAAAACCAACAAAAAAAGAAAAGACAGACAAACGATTGATTGATTGATTTGAACGTCATGCCAACCTGTCCAGGGTTATTTTATGCCTCTCTACTTTGCTTCCAACCAATTGAACTTGTCTGTTTCTGATCTAACCTATTCCTGGGTATGACATTAAACTGAATCTAGTGGTAAGGTACCAATTCTGGAGCTTTGTGGACTGTGGAGTACACATTCATTGACATTACCCCTGGTCCACTCTGATCCACAGTGGTAGTACCTGTTAGGGTCCCATCTATGTTTTAGATTGATTAAGAATGAGTTTGAAAATGGGTTTAAAAATGAATTTTAAAAAAATACCCCATAAGAATGAATAAAATAAAACGTCTTCGGTATAAGATAACCTACGGTTGAATTATAACCTACGATTAAATTATTCAAAAATCGTTTATAAATGTATTAAAAATGAATTTAAAAAGAATTGAATGCCCAACAAGAATGATTGAAGGCGTTGAACGGAATATTTTATTTATTGTTTAAATTATTAAAAAAGGTTTTCATCCTAAAATAACCCAAGAGTTGACAAACGTCAAGATCCAACCAACCACCTGACCAACCACCCGACCAACCTAATCTAAGTTTATCAAATATTTAAGGTGTTTAACGGTTAACCCAATTCTGAAGCTCTGGGAGTGTGGAGTACACCTTAATTGACATTACTCTCAGGTTCACTCTAACCCGGAATGTTAGAGACCCTCGGGGTCGGGTGTACGCACCCGCCCCGGGTCAAAATCACGAGCGTCGATCCCAGGGGGCTATCCCCCCAGGCAACACCTGCCCCCTCGATTTAAAGGGACAGGGCTGGATTTATTGCCTAGTGTCTGAAGCGCTCCCTTGAGGGGGAATGCCGAGGAGATAGATGCAATTTTTAACCCCGCCACCAATTAGTCTCGGCTTGTAGGTAGTCCCACGTTAATAGGGCCTTGTGCCTAACCTAGTACAAGTGGTGTACGAGGATAATACTCCGGGATGTTAGTACCTGTTAGGGTCCCATCTATGGGTTAAATCGATCAAAAACTTATTTTAAAAATGTGTGTGAAAATGAGTTTTTAAAAATTGAATATCCAACAAGAATGAATAAAACAAAAACGTCTTCGACATAAGATAACCGAAGAGTTAACAAGTGGTAAAACCAACCAACCAACCAACCAACAAACCAACAAACTAATCTAAGCTTATAAAATATTGAAGGCGTTGAACGGTTAAGAAGTACGATGTTTTTTTTTCAAACCAAGACACACATTGAGAAATCTACATCTTATTATAATGGAGAATATATCTGTCTGTTTGTAACCGAAACTACGTGACTGCTTACGTCGCAATACCTTTAGGAATTGCGTAAGTCTATCAATGAGTATTTTATTTATAGTTTAAATTATTAACACATATAAGAAATCATATCTATTATCCATGTTATTAGAGCGTTTAAAATCCTGCAATGTGTCTTATGTATCACTAAGAAATACGGGTTTGCATGATATATGGTGTGGTTAATTTACATACTGGTTTTAACAAAACCGGGTTTATTAAATAATTACTACTTGATCTCTAATATTATTGTTTTTATTCTCCAACGTATTAAATTCAATCTATGAATATATAGAAAGCAATTGAAATAAATTTAAAAAATAAGTGTAATCTCTTTATAGGCTTTTCTAATCTAATTTCGTTATGTAGTCTTTTCAATTTGAATATTATTTCATTACATGAAAACTTAGATGCGCCCGGATGTCGGCATATTTCTGGTCTGTAAAACACTAATTGAGAATTAATATCACGAAGCAACAACGCGCACTTGTTCGCTAAAACAACTATGTTAGCTTACCTATAATATTTGTTACATCGTTAAAACCCGTGCAACTAGCCCACGCGCCCATAGAGAGGCACGTGCAGAAGATGAATGATTGGGTAAGGGAAGGTTGAAACTGTGCAGGAAAATTGAAGATTTTTTGTTTTGTTTTTACCAAAAATGATAATTTTCATACAATTCAGTTTTGTACTTTTTTTTTTTCCTTTTTTCTTTTTGTAAATGCCGTTAGGTTTTGTTTTTCTTTTTCTTTTCCTCTTTCTTTTTATTTTTCATGTTTTTTTTCTTTCTCTTTGTTCTTTCTTTTTTCCTTTTTGGCGTAGATTTCTTTTTCTTTTTTGTTTTTCTTTTTTTCCCTTTTCATATGTCTTTATTCTTTTTCGTTTGTCTTTCATTTCCCCTTTTCTTTTTCATGTTTTTTCTTTTTTTTCCTTTTCTTTGTTGTTTTCCTTTTTTCTTTTAGCCTTAATTAGGTATTGTTTCTGTTTATTTTTCATGTTTTTATTCTTTTTCTTTTCTCTTTCTTTTGTCTTTTTCTTTTTTCGTGTTTTTCTTTTCTGGTTCTTTCTTTTTCGTTTAGGTGTTATTTCTCTTTCTTTTTTCTTTAATTTGTCCTTTTTTCCTTTCCAGGTTTTTTTTATTCTTTTTTCTTTTATCATTTTATTCATGTTTTTTTTTTTTATGTTTTTTTTCTTTTCAATGTTTTCATGTTCTTTCTTTTTCCATTTTTGGTGTAGGATTCTTATTTTTTTTCTTTCTTTGGTCCTTTTCTGTTTTTATTATTTCCCTTTTTCTTTTCTTTTGTCCTTTTTCCTTTTCGTGTTTTCTTTGTCCCTTTCTCTTTTTTTCATTTTCCTTTTTAAGGTAATGATTTTTCTTTTTCTTTTCTTTGTCCTTTTTTTTTTTCTTTTCAGGTTTTTCTTTTTCTTTTCCTTTTTTCTTTTTCATTCTTAGATGTTAATATCTCTTCTTATTTCTTTCTTTTATTGTTTTCCTTTTCTTTTTTTTTCAAGTTTTCTTTTTTTCCTTTCTTTTTTCTTTTTAGGTGTTATTTTTTTCGTTTCTCTTTCTTTTGTCCTTTCGTCCTTTTTAATGTCTTTCGTTTTTTTTCTTTTTCTCTTTTTTTTCTTCCTTCTTGTCAGGTTTTGTTTCTTTTCTTTCTTTTTCCATGTTTCCCTTTTCATGGTTTAATTCTTTTCTTTTCTCTCTTTTTCAATTTTATCCTTCCTTTTCTTTTTCATATTTTGTATCTTTTTCTTTCTCTTTCCTTTTCAGTTTTTTAAAAATGTTGTTCTCCGTTGCTTTCTTCTTTCTTATCTTCTCTTTCTTTCTTTCTTTCTCTTTCCTCTTTAGTTATTGTTTCCTTTTCTATTTTATTTTTTCTTTGCAAAATTCGTTTATTTTTTTCCTTCCCATTTTTCATTATTTTCCATCGTGTTTCTTTCTTCTTACATTTTCATTTCATTCATATTCTTGTAATTTCTTTTTTCATTTCTTTCCTTTTTCATTCAATTTAATACTTTCTTTTTTGTTTTGCCTTCTTTTTCTCTTCTCTTTTTCCTTTCCTTTGCAAGGCTTTTTCTTTTTCATTCTTTTTTTTTCCTTCCTCTCGCTTTTCCATTTCTTGCTGATGAATTCTCTTTCTTTCCCCTTTCTTTACTTATTCAATTATATTTATATTTTCTTTTTTTTTCCTTTACTTTTTCATTCTATTCCTTTGCTTTCTTCTTTCTTTTCCCGTACACAAAATCATTACTCTTCGTTTACTTCCTTCTTCTTTCTTCCTTCTTCTCTTCTCTCCTCTTCTTTTCTTTCTTTCTTTCTTTTTTTTAACTTTCACTTCTTTTTTTTCTTTCTTTTTTTACTCTTCTTTCTTTTTTTTAGAACTTTCTTTCTTTATTCTTTCTTTTATTTTCCTTTTTTCCTTTCTTTTCTTCCTTTCTTCTTTCTTCTTTCTGTTCTTTCTTTCTTATTTCTTTCTTTCCTTTTGTTTATTTCTTTTTCTTTCTTTCTTTCTTCTTTTCTTTTCTTTCTTTCTTCTTTCTTTTTTTTTTTTTTTTTTTTTTTTTTTTTTTTTTTTTTTTTTTTTTTTTTTTTTTTTTTTTTTTTTTTTTTTTTTTTTGTTTTTTTTTTTTGTTTTTTTTTTTTTTTTTTTATTTTTTAAATTTTTTTTTTTTTTTTTTTATTTTTTTTTAATTTTTTTTTTTTTTTTATTTTTTTATTTTTTTTTTTTTTTTTTTTTTTTTTTTTTTTTTTTTTTTTTTTTTTTTTTTTTTTTTTTTTTTTTTTTTTTTTTTTTTTTTTTCTCTTCTTTTTTTTTTTTTCTTTTTTTTTTTTTTTTATAATTATTTTTTTTTTTTACTTTCTGTTTTTCTTTCCTTTCTTTTTTTAAGTTTACATACACCACTAAGCGTTTTGTTCTCTGTTCTCTTATATTTTTTCGTGCATTGTTTCCTTTTTTTTTTTCAATTTCTCTTTTTGTAAGATTCATTTTATTTTTGTTAGTAAAAAAATTTTTCCCCCCCCTTCTCACTTTTTCCTGAAACTTATCTCTTTCAAAAACTAATTTATCTCCATCTCCCTCCTTTCTTTTCCCTTTCTTTCCTTTTTGCACATTTTTATCTTATATATTTTATCCAGTTTCTGAGAATCATATTCTATTCTATCTAAAATAATCTAACTATCGTAGTCTATCCTGAAAAGACAAGCTGGCATACATTATAAAGATGAATCAGGAGGGGAGGTACTTGGTGTAACGTATTTATTTTTTTTCCGATATAGACAACCGACGTTCGAGTGTCCATCACCATTTCTCTTCTTCTCTTCTTTCTTCTTTTCTCTATCTATCTACAAAACATGGAGCAAGTTGATGATGTTTTTGATCGATAGGTGCATGCTTACGGGGGGCGGGGGCACGCCCAAGCTTTTCACCAAGGCAGCGGAGTGTAATGTCGTCAGTGGCCTTGTGACGTAAATCATTACGAAATTAGTGAATTCCGATTGCCACTGAGTGTCACATAACATGTAACATTCTGCCATTTCTTTCTTTTTCTTTTCTCTATTCTATCTA
>CM042160.1:54260444-54265444 GCA_023376005.1 Doryteuthis pealeii | reverse complement strand
TCAGCAATTTTTATAATGTCGCTGCAATCTGTGTGTTTCTTTAATAACGAAATATTGTCAGTTTATCTATCACAAACGTTATACACATCCCTGCCATCTTTTACTCCTAGTTTCCCCCCCTCTCTCTCTCTCTCTCTCTAATATATATATATATATATATATATATTATATATATATGTGTGTGTGTGTGTGTGTGTGTAATATAATCATTCGATTTAAATCTATATATCTATCTGTCTATCTATTACACACACACACACACACACACACCTATATATATATATATATAGGTGTGTGTGTGTGTGTGTGTGTATATAATCATTCGATTTAGATCTATCTATCTATCTATCTATCTATCTATCTATACACACACACACACACATATATATGTATATATATATATATATATATATATATATATCTTTTTTACCTATCTATCTATATATCTACCTACCTATCTATCTATTTATCACAGTCTGTTTATTATCCATCTGGCTGCCTGCTTCTTTCTCTGTCTGTCTGCCTGTCTCTCTCAGTTTTATATAGTATATATATATATATATATATATATATATATATATTTGTCTTGCATGTCTCATAGCATGAAGAAATGCCGATTTCATTAAATCTTTCTATCTTTATTCGACCGTTTTCGTACACAGATATTGATCATCCCTGTGTATATATCTCGGAGTTACTTCCAGGCTATAAGATTTTAAACGATACTAATCTACAAATTATGAATATTTTGTGCATTGCATTTTGTGCATAACTTATCAAATTCTTATTATGCATTATAAATGTAAGGTATAAGGACACATGAGTTAAACCCTCACTATCCCTGCCTGATCATATGTATGTATGCATGTATGTATGTATGTATGTATATATCTATCTATCTATCTATCTATCTATCTAGGTATCTTATCAATCATGCCCACTTTAGATGTATGCATGTATCTATGTCATCATCATCATGTTGTGCTTGCAGCACGGATATTCATGACAATCTCTCGCCAACTCTCCCTATCATTCATTGCATCTGGGAGGTCCTCTGCTGAGCAAATAGCATCCTCGCATAGCTGGTCAATGTAGGTCCTTTCCAGGCGCCCCACACTTGCATGTCCATGTGTTGGCTTCCACGGGAGAATGTCGCTTATGAGCTCGTTCCTGCTCCTCCAGCAGTGTCCTGCATGCCTTGTCCGTCTCACCCGGATAGTTTGTGAGATGGGAGGCAAGTGACCGTACAGCGTCCTCTTCATGGGGTGCTGCTTCCACGACTTGTTTAAAGACTGCACGCAGCATTCTTGTGCAGTTCCATCTAGTTTATTCTCAAGACGCTTCGTCAGGATCCAAGTGGTGCAGCCATATAGCAGCACTGATACAACCACAGCCTGGAAGAACTGTCGCTTCAGCTTGTCAGGGAGATCGGACTCCATATGACTGTTGCAGCATCGTGCTCCCTGCTGCTGTATCTATCTATCTATCTATCTATCTATCTATCTCAGCCGCTTTAGGTCTATGTATCTATCTATATCAGTGTATTTATCTTTCTCTATATCTAGATGTCCATCTCCCTCTCTCCCTCTCACTCTCTTTCTCCCTCTCTCTCAATCGCAGTGTGTTCATCTCTCTCGCTTAGTGTGTTTATCTCTCTATCACTAGATATGTTTATCTCTCTCTCAGTCTATCTGAATGTGTCTATCTATCCCTTTATAACAGTGTAAAGTATTTCCTTTTAAACTGAGTATTCATGTTGAACAATTCAGTGACCCTCTAAATTTTCTGAATCTTATATAATGCTCTGCATGTGGTAATAATTCAATGATCATAGCTCTTCTGAATGTTTTTGAAGCGTATGTAGTGATGTACATATGGTATCATTTAATGATCGTAGTTCTTCTGAATGTTTTAAAAAGCGTATGTAGTGAATGTACAATATGGATTTATTCAATGAGCGTAGCTCTTCTGAATGTTTGTGAAGTCGTATGTAATGATGTACATATGGTATTTTCAATGATCGTAGTCTTCTGAATGTTTTTTAAGCGTATGTATGATGTACATATGGTAATTATTTAGTGATCGTAGCTCTTCTGAATGTTTTTTGAAGCGTATGTAGTGATGTACATATGGTATCATTTAATGATCGTAGTTCTTCTGAATGTTTTAAAAGCGTATGTAGTGATGTAACATATGGTATTATTACAATGAGCGTAGCTCTTCTAATGTTTGTGAAGCGTATGTAATGATGTAATATGGTATTAATTCAATGATCGTACTCTTCTGAATGTTTTTGAAGCGTATGTAATGATGTACATATGGTATTATTTTAGTGATCGTAGCTGTTTCTGACTATGTTTTTGAAGGCAGTATTGTAGTGACTGTACATATGTGATCACTGTTATTGATCTATTCTTCTGAATGTTTTAAAGCGTATGTAGTGATGTACATATGGTATATCATGACGTAGCTCTTCTGAATGTTTGTGAAGCAGTAGTAATGATGTACTATGGTATTATTTTAATGCATCGTAGCTCTTCTGAATGTTTTTTAAGCGTAGTGTAATGATGTTATATATGGTATATTTCAATGTTCATAGCCTTACTGATGTTTGTGAGTATGTAATGATGTACATATGGTATTATTCAGATGATCGTAAGCTCTCTGAATGTTTTTAAGCGTTATGTAATGATGTATATTGGTATTATTCAATGTCCATACTCTTTCATAATGTTTGTGAAGCAGTATGTAAATGATGACATATGGTAATTACCAATGATCGTAGCTTTTTCTGAATGTTTTGAAAGCGGATGTACATGATGTTACATATCTGGTATTATTCAATGATCGTACTCTTCTGAATGTTTTTGAAGCTTCATGTGAATGATTACATATCGTATTATTTAAGTGATCGTAGCTCTTCTGAATGGTTTTGAAACTTATGTAATGATGTACATATGGTAATTATTAATGATCGATAGCTCTTCTGAATGTCTTTTGAAGCTTATGTCAAGATGTACATATCTGGTTATTATGTCAATGATCGTAAGCTCTTTCTAATGTTTGAAGCGTATGTAATGATTACATATGAATATTCAATGATCGTGCTCTTCGGAATGTTTTGAAGGCTTAAGTAATAAGTACATATGTATTATTCGAATGATCGTAAGCTCTTCTGAATGTTTTGAAGCTTAATGTAATGATGTACATATGGTATTATTTAATGATCTACTCTCTGAATGCTTGCTGAAGCGTCATGTAATGATTTGATACATATGGTATTATTTAATGATCGTACGCTCTTCTGAATGTTTTTGAAGCTTAATGTAATGATGTACATATCGTAATTTAATGATCGTAGCTCTTCTTGAATAGTTTTTGAAGACTTATGGTAATGATGTACATATGGTATTATCAATGATCGTAGCTCTTCTGAATGTTTTTGAAGCGATTTGTTAATGATGTACATATGCGTATTATTCAATATCGTAGCTCTTCTGAATGTTTTTTGAGCATTATGTAATGGGCAAAATCATGTTTGTAGTATACGCATATGTATTTCAGGAATGTAAGCGTACTCTTTATATTGATAATAACGAGTTATTTGGAGATGACTCTATTCCCTGTCGGTACTTGTAACATGACAGTGGGCACACCTCACCAACCAACTTTTAGTACATTATCATCTGCAAAAGCAGGACAGAGAATACTAGAGAGAGTGCAATTAATCTATTTATGACTAACATCGTTCCTATATCTTCACCTTTCAATTGCTGTCACCTCTCATTGTTTTGTATAGCTTTTCTTTATATTAAGATTTATAACACGGTGTTACACTACGTGTGTACCATGAATACGGTTATGGTATTATTCATGGCATATGATCAAACTCCCTAGCTCTTCTGAGAGAGTTTTAATGTACTATAAAGCGTTTGATTGTTGTAATGATCCATGTGGACGCCAATCTGTTTCTTCATTCATCATGAGTCAGTATACATTTCTATTATGGTAGTTTTGTTATAAATTCAATGATGAGATCTCTATTTACTAGATGTTTGTGATTCCTTGAAAAGCGTATTATTATGAATGTTACAATGGTTTATATATTATGATTAATATGTTAATGGTATGATCATAGCTCTTTATTATTCTGAGATGTTTGTGTAAGCGTTATGTGGATTTATGTATGAGGTACTATGCATCTACATTGAGATGGTGTATTATTCAGGCATGATCTAGCTCTTCTGAAATGTTTGTGAAGCGTATTGCTAATGAGTGTGATAGCAATGATTATGGTAATATTTATAATGATCCATGTCAAAGCTCTTATATAACAGAATGTATTTTGAAGGTATAATGTCATAATGTGTATATATATTTTAGTATAGCGCAATTTGAGTTTGGTATGGCAGCTATTTTAATGCATCGTTTATTACTTATCTCTGCATTGTTCTTTGAAGCGGTATTAAAATGTAAGTGCCCTAGCAACATTTGATAGAGTTGATATAATTAGTATTGCAATTCCGTAGCTCTTACCTGCAACATTTTCTGTGAGATGCCATCTTGTTTAATAGTTACTGTATGTCACTATCATATGGATAATTTTTATTCTATTATGATCTAGTCGTTGCCTTAAACTGACACTCGCATATTTCTCAGAAGGTAATAGTTGAAAACGAACCTTATGTTTGTGATAAGAAACAAATAAAGATATACTATTTTTCATATATTCGAAATACGCATGCTTAAAACAGAATATTGTTGTTTTTAAGCGACTATATAATGATCTTACTTTTTTTCTTTTTGATTGGTTATTCATTTATAATCGTAGCTCTTCTGAATGTTTGTGAAGCGTATGTAATGATGTACTATGATTATTTAATGCGATCGTATGCTGTACTTTCTTTGAATGTGTTTGACGTATGAGTGTAATGATGAAGTTATTGGATTATTGTATCGTAGTCCTTCTGAATGTTGGTGTGCTAAGAAGTAATGCACCT
>CM042160.1:54239749-54260344 GCA_023376005.1 Doryteuthis pealeii | reverse complement strand
TGATCTTTCAGATAGATAGAAGATAGAAGATATGACAGACTGGGATAAATATATAGAAAAATGTGCAAAAGAAAGAAAGAAAGACAGAAAGAAAGAAAGAGGGATAACATTATTGAAGATAGAAAAGTGATGAAAGAAGAATACAACAAAAATAATGAATCTTACAAAAGAGAATTGAAAAGAAATGATAAGAAAATATAAGAAAAGCTAGTAAACTAAAAAAGAAAGAAAGAAAAGAAAGTAAAAAAGAAAGAAAAGGAAAGAAAGAAAAAAGAAGAAATAAAGAAAGAAGTAAAAAAAAAAAGAAAGAAAGTAAAAAGAAAGAAAAAAGGGAAAGTAAAAAATAGAAAGAAAAAGAAAGAAAGAAAGAAGAAGAAGAGAAAGAAGAAGAAGAAGAAGAAGAAGATTGTGTAGGGAAAAGAAACGAAGAAAGCCAAAGGAATAGAATGAAAAAGTAAAGGAAAAAAAGAAATATAAATAGAATGAATAAGTAAAAGAAAGGAAAGAAAGAGAATCATAGAAGAAATGGAAAAGCGAGGAGGAAAAGAAAGAATGAAAAAGAAAAACTTGCAAAGGAAAAGGAAAGAGAAAAAGGTGGGCGGGAAAAAAAAAAGCAAAACAAAAAAAGAAAGTATAAATTGAATGAAAAAGGAAAGAATGAAAAAAGAATTACAAGAAGATGAATGAAATGAAAATGTAAGAAGGAAAAGAAAACACGATGAAATAATGAAAAAAGGAAGAAAAATGAAAATGGGAATTTGCAAAAGAAAAAATTCAATAATTAGAAAAGAAACAATAACGAAAGGGAAAGAGAAAGAAAGAAAGAAAAGAAAGAAAGAAACCGTGGAACATTTTTTTTTAAAACCGCATGGAAAGAGAAAAAGAAAAAAAGATACAAAATATGAAAAAGAAAGGAAAGGATAAAATTGAAAAAGAGAGAAAAGAAAAGGAATTAAAACATGAAAAGGAAATATGAAAAAAGAATGGAAAAGAAACAAACCTGACCAAGAAGAGAAAAAAGAAAGAGAAAAGAAAAAAACGAAAGACCATAAAAAAAGACGAAAGGACAAAAGAAAGAGAAACGAAAAAATAACACCAAAAAAGGAAAAAAAAGAAACATGAAAAAAAGAAAAAGAATAAAGATCTGAAAAGGAAAAACAATAAAAGAAAGAAATAGAAAGAGAAATTAACATCTAAAAATGATAAAGAAAAAGAAAGAAAAAGAAAACCTGAAAAGAAAAAAAAAGGACAAAAGAAAAGAAAAAGAAAAATCATTACCTTAAAAAGGAAAATGAAAAAAAGAAAGAACAAAGAAAAACACGAAAAGGACAAAAGGACAAAAGAAAGAAAAAAGAAAAGGAATAAAAACATGAAAAGGACAAAAGAAAGAAAAAATAAGAATCTACACCAAAAATGGAAAAAGAAAGAACAAAGAAAAACATGAAAAAGAAAAACATGAATAAAATGATAAAAGAAAAAAAAGAATAAAAAACCTGAAAAGGAAAAAGGACAAAATAAAGAAATAAGAAAGAGAAATAACACCTAAAAACGAAAAAGAAAGAACCAAGAAAAGAAAAAAAAAGAAAAAGCATGAAAAAGAAAAAAGACAAAAGAAAGAGAAAAGAAAAAGAATAAAAACATGAAAAATAAAAAGAAACAATACCTAATAAGTAAAAAGAAAAAAAAGGAAAGAACAAAGAAAAAAATGAAAAAAGAAAAAACATGAAAAAGAAAAAGGAAAATGAAAGACAAACGAAAAAGAATAAAGACAGGAAAAGGAAAAAAAGAAAAAAAAAGAATCTACGCCTAAAAAGGAAAAAGAAAGAACGAAGAGAAAGAAAAAAACATGAAAAATAAAAAGAAAGAGAAAAGAAAAAGAAACAAAACCTGAAAACGCATTTTAAAAAAAAGGAGAAAAAAAGGTGCAAAACTGATATTGCATGAAAATTATCATTTTTTGGTAAAAACAACAAAAAAAATCTTCATTTCCTGCAACATTTCAACCTTCCCTTACCCAATCATTCATCTTGTGTGCACGTGCCTCTCTGGGCGCGTGGCTAGTTGCCCGGTTTTTAACGATGTACAAAATATTATAGGTAAGCTAACATAGTTGTTTAGGAACAAGTGCGCGGTGTGTTGCTTTCGTGATATAATTCTCAATTAGTGTTTTACGAGCCAGAAATATGCGACATCCGGGCGCATCAAGTTTTCATGTAATGAAATATATCAAATTTGAAAGACTACGAAATTAGATTTAGAACGCCTATAAAGAGATTACACTTATTTTAATTATATTTCAATTGCTTTCTATATATTCATAGGATTGAATTTAATACGTTGGAGAATAAAACAATAATATTAGAGATCAATAACACCAAGTAATTATTTAATAAACCCGGTTTTGTTAAAACCAGTATGCAAATTAATCACACCATATATCATGCAAACCCGTATTTCTTAGTGATACATAAGACACCTGGCAGGATTTTAAACGCTCTAATAACATGAATAATAGATATGATTTCTTATATGTGTTAATAATTTAAACTATGAATAAAAAACTTATTGATAGACTTACGCAATTCTAAAGGTATTGCGATGTAAGCGTCACGTAGTTTCGGTTACAAACAGACAGACATATTCTCCATTATAATAAGATTGTAGGATTTCCTCAATGTGTGTCTGGTTGAAAAAAAACAACATCGTACTTCTTAACCGTTCAACGCCTTCAATATTTTATAAGCTTAGATTAGGTTGGTTGGTTGGTTGGTTGGTTTTACCACTTGTTAACTCTTCGGTTATCTTATGTCGAAGACGTTTTTGTTTTATTCATTCTTGTTGGATATTCAATTTTTAAAAACTCATTTTCACACACATTTTTAAACTAAGCTTTTGGTCGATCTAACCCATGGATCATAATATTATTTCTGCTGCTTTTTTATAGTAAAAATCATTTGCAGTGCATTTTTATAGTACAATTATTTCTACTGCTTTTTTATAGTAAAAATCATTTGCAATGCATTTTTATAGTAAAATAATTTCTATTGCTTTTTTATAGCAAAAATCATTTCCAGTGCAATTTTATATAAAACTCATTTGCAATACATTTTATAATAAAAATCATTTCCAATACATCTTTATAATAAAAATCATTTGCAATGCATTTTTATAGTAACATCATTTCTATTGCTTTTTTATAGTAAAAATCATTTGCAATGCTTTTTTATAGTAACATCATTTCTATTGCGATCTTCAGAACAAGGTATTTACTTTAGCCACGTGGCTCTATCTGGCACTAAATACAAAGTAAATATTTAACTTTTGGGGTTTAACGTGTGTTGACATTATCCTAAATTTTTGCATAGATGTCATTTGGTGTCATCAAATCTATGCAAATATTTAGGAAAATGTCAATACACGTTAAGCCCAAAAAGTTAAATATTTACTTTGTATTTGGTGCCAGATAGAGTCACGTGGCTAAAGTAAATAGCCACGTGGCTTACATATTGCACCATACATTATTTAACGATATTTCTATTTCAGAATAATAATAATAATAATAATAATAATAATAATAATAATAATAATAATAATAATAATAATAATAAACTGAAAACAGTTCACGTTTGCAGTTGTGAAGTGAAAAAATGTATAAACTGAATCACTACGCAACAACTTTAAATCTATACAACATCAATTAATGCTGTCCTTTAATTTCAAGTTATGTTTTCCTTAGAGTTTCATTTTTATTAAAAGTATTAATCCCAGGTGTATATCACGTGATATTCTTGGTTTAATTTATAATTAGATTTATAATCACTAATTGAATACGCCTATTGAATTCTATTGGATAACGCGATCCACTGGGACCAGGCAATCAACATTAGTATAATATAATTGTATATGCACAAACCACAACCTGTCCTAGAGAATGAAAACCACAAAGTTCTCTGAGATTTTAAGATACAAACGGATGGCCTAATCCCGGCCAGAAAACTTGGTATATTGTTAATTAACAAGAAAAAAAGATTTTGCCGTCTCGATGATCAACAGATTGAAATAGAAAGAAAATGAAAAGATAAACAAATACTTAGACCTTGCTAGAGAACTGAGAAAACTGTGGAACATGAAGGTTAAGGTCTTACCAATTGTAATTAGTGCTCTTGGTCTGGAAATAGTCTGAGGGAATCGAGACGTCCAAACTACAGTATTTTTTATGATCAGCTAGAATACTAAGATGAGTACTGGATACCTGAGGAGACTTGCTGTCACTCAATCTCCAGTGAACCACCGGCTAAGATATGTGTGTTTAACCCATAAATGGGACCACTCCGAGTAAAACCTGGGAGTAATGGAAGAGGTACTCCACACTCCCCAGAGCTTCGTTGTGTGTGTGTGTGTGTGTGTGCGTGTGTGTGTGCATGCATGTGTGTGTGTGTGTGCGCGTGCGTGCATGTGTGTGTGTATGTGTGTATGTGCGTGCGTGCGTGCGTGCATATGTGCGTGTGTGTGTGTGTGCGTGCGTGCGTGCATGTGCGTGTATGTGTATGTGTGTGTGTGTGCGTGTGTGTGCGGCGTGCATGTGTGTGTATGTGTGTGTGTGCGTGCGTGCGTGCATATGTGCGTGTGTATGTGTGCGTGTGTTGTGCGTGCGTGCATGTGTGTGTATGTGTGTGTGTGTTGGTGCGTGCGTGCGTGCATGTGTGTGTGTGTTGATGATCTCTAAGTCGATCTGTCCATCGATCCGTTCGTAAGTTTCCTATAATTACACGGCCAAATCGACCAATATAACCACCATCGCCGTTTTCGACAAATAGACAATCTCTTAATCTGAACACCACAGTAACCCCCATTATAAACACATTAACCTCTTCGATTGTCTTTAGCCAACTAACACAGCAATTATCCGATTTCGACAAACCGAGACGCGCACGCGCACTGATCAGCTGCGTATTATATTCAATTTGTCGATGAGATCTGATTCCCATATAACGGACAATCTGTTTATAGCCGACCATGCCTTCCCTACGCGCGCATTAACATCGATGATGTCATATATATATATATATATTATATATATATATAATATATATATCAATTATTAATATTAAGGTAAAAATAATTATTTATTGCACCAAATTTAAAACCACTAACCTTGTTATCCGCAAAAACTCATCTCCCCAGACAAGTCGTCTTAATGAGACTAATGTAACATACATATTCAAATGCCCCTTAGGAGATTGCTGTCTCCCAAAAAATGAAAGTGTCTGCATCGGTCTTACCTCAACGACCTTCTCACGCCGTTTGAATAAAGAATATTCGGTGAAGATATTCTTTATTCTCTAACCGTAAGTGTCACCAGATATCCCTCTATTTCTCCAATTGTAAGCGTCTCAAAAAATTCTTTTTTCGAACACTTCAAAATTCTCTGTATCTTTACCGTTTTAACTTCAAATATCAAACATTTCACACTGAAAAAGGCCGTTTTCTCTGTATACTTAAATATTTTATAATTTTCTATTATTATTATTTTATTTCATATTTGAAATAATCATAAATAGAATACGATGTGTATATGAACAAACTCCCGGCCGAAAAATGTGTTGGTAATTCATTAAACTAATTTTATCCATTCAACATTTTCTTTTCTTTATTTATTTATCCTTTCAACATATTGTCGGATTCATTTCCATTTTCTCCCTACAGCTATGTGCAAATATTAGGACACTTTAACCTTATTAAGGCAACTGGTCTATTTGAAGAAAACTGTTAAACTCTTCTTAAAAATTGACCCTGCTCGTTGCAGAGGATTATATATATATATATATATATATAATATATTATATATATATATATATATATATATAATATATTTTTATATTATATATATATACGTAGCTGTACTTTCAATAAGAAAGAAAAGCTTAACAAACCGTCATTTGGCTATTACAAATTTATTTTGACCGGTAAGTTAGGGATAGTTCTATTTGGGATCATCTATATCCTCTGTATATCTACAATGCATGCTTATGCAGATGTACATCTATAAATTTACACAATGATTATTTCAGATCCCCAAGAGAGCTCTATGTAAAATAATTAATAAATTGATTATATACAGATCAATATTTACACGAAGAAAAAAAAACTTAACAAACCATAATTTGGTTAATATAAATTTATTTATATAATTTATTATAAATTTATTTCGACCGGTAACTCAATAAATGATCCCAGTTTCGTCAGACAGTCATTACTTAATCTTAAATCTAAAAATTACAAATTGACCATCGAGCATAACTTGCAGGTAATATACCAACAACTTTTTAAGCCCTGTCGGTGGGGCTGTAGAATACTCTGACAGCACTTAACTGTAGATGGGCAAGAGACGCCCCCCGTCTATGGGGCCACCTATTAGCCGTGGGTGGCAACCCGTGATGCCTAAGGATGGAATCCTGATAGATGTGTAGTCCATGTTTTGCAACTCTCCACTTTGGACTTTTGGCTAAACGGGCGCCCGGAAATGCCCCCTCCGATTAATCGGCTGGCCACATCAAGCCCTAACCTCAAAAGATTGTCCAGACAGTATTCTTCAATTGCACTTATGCCAACCCCCAACACATTTTATCATATACAAGGTGTGACAAAAAGTATCGAGATTTGTTGTACTTTTGACACACCTTGTATGTACCAGAAAAATAACGTTCAATTCATTCTTTATTTCTATCTTGGTAAATACAGCTTCAAACTCGACACTTTTATGACACACCTTGTATGTACCAGAAGGCAGTGGCTTAGTGCCCCGGGTATGACACCAATGTGTCTGCATAGGGAGGATAGCTCATTGTAAAACTTTGCGATGTCTGTTTCATCGCTGACATTTGTGGGTCTGTAGCACGAGACTACAGTCATGCAGGGATTGCCATTAAAGGTAGCACTCATGATTCTCGGTTGGATCTTTTCTATGTTGTTTAGCTATTTTAAAGCTCGAGGGTTGAGAAGTATTCGTATGGTGGCAGCCATTACCAGTTTCGTGATATCTTAATTCTAATGCTATAACTATAGGAAATATAAGAAACTCTTTATTAGAAAAGGAGTATAATAAACAATTTTATTCATTGAAATAAAGTAGATTATGCAAATAAACCAAAGAAAATAATAATAGAAATATTCTAGATATAGCAAAGTTATTGAATATTTGTTTTATCAAAATTGATCAGTCAAAACTCTTTATTATCTAAAGCTGCATTTCTTAACCTTTTTTTTGTAAACTTTAAAACATATTACATGTCTCGAGGATCAAAAACAAAATTATATACCATTTATTTTTCATTTTATTTCGATCGTAGTTCACGTGGTAAATATCTTAATATATATTTTTTAATAACTGGTTTAAGGAAAAATTAATACTTCTTTGTCAAATTTGTTGGTAATGCTAAATAAAATTCATACTGTTCGTTTATAATACTTCATCAGGGAGTTTTCATTCACACACACACACACACACACACAACACACACACACACACACACAAAATCTAAACTCATTAGTAAAAAAAATAAACATCAGTAACCAATATCATATCCCTATAATAAAAATGTAAACAGCGAAAACAGATTTTTGTTGCCTCGTGTTTAGTAATATTAAGTATATGAAATTAAATAAAAAGTCCAATCGCATTAGTTTATCTCATTTGTTCTCGCGGAACATTGAGGGGCCTTTTGCGGAACCTTGGGGTTCCGGGGAACCCGGTTGAGAAACGCTGATCAGATTATAGTTATTAGGACGACATCTAAAACAAATTCAGAAAAATGACTTTTTGATTTTCTACATATGGATTATAGTTTGTACATTTGAAAATAGGCTACTCAGACATACAGTATTGGCCAGAATAGATGACTCACATTTTTCCTGTACTTTTTCACCATGCAGTGTTCATTCCACAGTATTGGCCAAATTGGATGGTTCACATGATTTTCTACATATGGATTATAGCTTGTACATTTGAAAATAGGCTACTCAGACATACAGTATTGGCCAGAATAGATGACTCACATTTTTCCTGTACTTTTTCACCATGCAGTGTTATTCCACAGTATTGACCAAATTGGATGGTTCACATGATTTTCTACATATGGATTATAGCTTGTACATTTGAAAATAGGCTACTCAGACATACAGTATTAGCCAGAATAGATGACTCACATTATTTTTTCCTGTACTTTTTCATCATTAAGTGTTCATTCCGCAGTATTGGCCAAATTGGATCATTTTTTTCCTGTATTTTTACATTACGCAGTGTTCATTCTACACTATTGGCCTGAATAGATGACTCGTATGATATTTCCCTGTATTTTCCCCTCACTCAATATTCATTCATTTTGTCACGTGATAATCATAATTTCTAGAACTTTTAAAATTATCTATCGACCTTGCAACTATTGGTTGTTTTAGTCACAATCTGGTTTCACAATCTGATTTCACAAGTGATGTATCCTTCTTCACTGAGAATTTTGATCTGCGCATACATCTCTGATGAAATTCTTTTTACCACGCATAGTCACTATTACCGGACTCTGTATCACGATAATTCAAAGCTAAATCACAACTTCTAATCATAGCTAAATCCCACCTGAATGAAAACGTGCTATAAAAAATGAACGCTCTTTGATCGAAAAAAAAAAAACAATGTATCATTCAATTTGACCAATCAAAATGAGTCTATCACGTGTGAAATAATGAACACTTCGCTGGGGAAAATTACAGGAAAAAAAATCATGTGTGTCATCCGTTTTGGCCTATACTGTATATGTATTGGCATCTCGCGTGGTGTAATGGTTAGCAAGCTCGCTTCGCAAACCATGGTTAGTGAGTTCGATATGGGCGCCCCATACTTCTGGCCTTGTGCCATATCTGAGCTAAGCTTAGTAAATAACTATACTGTATATGTACCTACAATATTATTAAGTAATTAACATAATTGAACAAAACAAAAAAATCTGGTCTGAAAATGATTTCTTGGTCATTAACGTCGTTCGATTTTGATCCAGATTGCACCTTCTGGTTTTAGAAGATTTGATTTGGCAAATTTCATCTTTTTCTGCAAAGATAAAAAAAAAAGATATTTACAAAAAAAGAGAAAATAGTAAGGTAATTGCTGTTATATTATGCAACATATTCGTGCAATATATTATTTTTGTAATAATTAATTCTTATTTCATTATTAACGAATATATATATATATATATATTATATATATATATATATATATATATATATATTATTATATATATTAGGAAAAATGAGTAAAGAAAAGAAATGTAAATGGATAAAATGAATTTAATCGATATCACATTAATCGATATCACTTACACATGTGTTTCGGTCAGTTTATGTGTGTGAAAATATTTCGCACACATAGAAGAATCGACCTTTATCAGAGTGAACATTTATTTTGAAATTCTTCTATGTGTGCGAAATATTTTCACACACATAAACTGACCGAAACACATGTGTAAGTGATATCGATTAATGTGATATCGATTAAATTCATTTTATCCATTTACATTTCTTTTTCTTTACTCATTTTCCTCATATTGTCGGATTCAATTCCTTTTCCATTTTCACACACACACACACACAACACACACACACACATATATATATATATAATATATATATATATATATATATAGTTAAATAATGCAGCCATTTTCTGTCTGCAAGTTTTGTCCTTTGTTTGTTCGTATTTTTTGCCAGATATATAAAAAATAATCTGCCAATACGAAAAACAAGGACAAACTTGCAGACAGAAAATGGCTGTATTATTTAACTATATATGCCTACAAGAAAAAATGCTGCCTAAATACACACACACACACACACACACATATATATATATATATATATAAATAATATATATATATATATATATATATATATATATATATACGTATATATGTACATATATCATATATATGTACATATATACGTACATATATACGTATATAATACACACACATATATATACATATATATACACATATACACACATTATATATATATATATATAATAATATACATACATATATACACATATATATACATATATATGCACACACACACACACATACATACATACATATATATATATATAAATAATATATATATATATATATATATATATATATATATATATATAAACTGTGATATTTTTTAAAGTTGTAAGGATTTTGCGTATGCTTTGCATATTTCCTGTCTGGGTCACCAAAAATCTTAAAAATAAAGAAAAAATAAAAAAAAGAAATAGAAAAAGAAAAAAAATACAGTTTTTTTAGCATGAATGGTGAATCTAAGTGTTCAAATATACTAATATCTAAGAAATACAATTGACTTACCCGTTATGTTCGAATTAGCAATGTAAATGATACATCACCCAGGAGATATTTATATTAATTGTTGTTTGCCAGTTAAGGGTGTAAAGTCCTTGTAAGTCTTTTTTTTATTTAAGTTAATTGATTTTGATAGAAAAAGGTTTTGAGAATTATTTGATAAGGAGGACTACTAAGTGTTTTTTTAATATTTTAATTAAATGGAGTGTTTTTAGTGGAATCTAGTGGAAATGAACAATTCTACGTATAAATGCAAAAGACCTTCATATGCTGATGCACGTAGTTTTAATTCCTTTTATTAATTGCCTGTCTATTTTCCCCTCACCATCAGTGCAAAAGTTAAGGGATGAAGCTCCATTTTCTCCATCAAACCATGGGAAATTCCACTATATGGAGAAACCATGTCAGACGAGAATTGTGTTGACATCCTTCCGTCTACTAAAGTCGATGGCGTTGTGTCCATTTTTTTATCTGCAACTGCATGAGTGGCTGAACAGACCAATTTTTGAATGGCAGTCTCTGGAGCAGTGACTACAACAACAGTGATGCTTGCTGGAGTTGCTGTTGTCTCTCCTTCCTTTTGGCTCTCTCTCTTCCGTGGTGGCTTCTTTCCTCTCTTTTTCACTCCTTTTCGTTCCTTGTTTGACGAGGAGGCGCCAAGACGAACGGTCTTCTGCACAAGTCTCCTATGTGTTGGTGTTAATGTGGCATATCTTCATGTTTCTCTTACAGACATCTTTAAAGCTCAGGCGGGGTCTCACTACTGGTCGGGAGCCCTGCGCTGTTTCGCCATACAGTAGGTCTTTGGAGATACGGCTTTTGTCCATCCTCCTGGCGTGGCCAAGCAACAGGCGCCAGATGAGAATTACATTAAAAGGATCTGGATATGTCAGTGATATCACTCTTTTGGAACATGGGCATTATCTAATTCTAACTTCTGTAGAATCAAGTCAGCACTTCAAATTAGTTAAAAATTTTGCCAACCTTATTACTATGTCAGCAACAGTATAAATAAATAAATTGGTAATTGAAGATGATTATTAAAAGTCAAGTAGACTCACTTGAGTTTTGTCACAAGCAACGAGACGAAATTTTCTGAGCATGTGTATAACGGCCATTTTGAATTCTAGTGAAGCCAACCGCATTCCAGGACAAATTCGTGGCCCATCGCCAAATGGAAGATACGTGAATGGTAATCGTTTGGCTTTGTTTTCTTCGTTGAATCTGTAATTGCAAAAGAAGGGAGAAGAATTCAAGATAACATTTATACTGTAATATGATTATGGGTATAATAAAATAATTAGGGTTCTCAAAACAATTAGTGAATCTTATGAGAGAAGAGGACAGAAAGAAGAAAATATTTTGGAAAGAATCATCTGGTTGGAATGTATTTTTATTGTTTTGAATTCTAATCAACAAAATGTAATGGCAAAAAAAAAACGAAGAAGAATTCAAGACAATATATACAGATATATATTACTCAATTGGAAGTGGGCACTGACGTTCCTGGGGAGGTATTTTCTAAAGTATCAAGAAAAAAGATACTGTTCACAGGTTGTTAAATAAAAAGAGTTTGTGGTAAAAAGCATCATCAACCCTGCAGTTCGAAACTTACCGTTCAGGGTCAAACTTTTCAGGATCAGTCCAGTACCTCGGATCATAATGCAAAGCCATGGTGGAAATTACAACTGCGGAATCCTTCGGAATTTTCACCCCTTTGATGACACAATCTTTCTTGGCTTCTCTTGTTAACCTTTCAAAGAAGAAAGGGTTAAGTGGAATCAAATTTTTAATCTGATTTTAAATCAATCAGTTAAAATACATTTATAGAAATAAGTCGCCCAAGAACTAGTGTATTGCAAGAGAAAACTTGTATGTTGCAAGGGTGAGCTAGTGTCTTCCAAGGGAGAACTAGTGTCTTGAAAAAGGGAGCTAGGGTCTTACAATGGAGAACTAGTGTCTTTCAAGGGTGAGCTGGTGTCTTCCAAGGGAGAACTAGTGTCTTTAAAAGGTGAGCTAGGGTCTTGCGAGGGAGAACTAGTGTCTTGAAAAAAGGGAGCTAGGGTCTTTCAAGGAAGAAATAGTGTCTTGAAAAAAGGGAGCTAGGGTCTTGTAAGGGAGAATTAGTGTCTTGCAAAAGTTAGCTAGGGTCTTGCAAGGGAGAACTACTGTTTGGCCTATTAAAATTATTACGGCCTATCAACTTTTCGGGTGATTTAATTCCGAATCAAATCATTTTTGATAAACACTACATTACAAAATGAATAGGCTATTACATTAATTATGAAATAGATCGAGCCAGGTCAGTTAAGTATGCAGGGTGTCACACTTGTATAATTCAGTGTTTTAGTGTCAGCAAAGAATGACGACATCTCATTTTATGGAATCACACAGAAGTGTATTCAAAATGTCATCGAAATCTTTTGCTTCGCCACTGCTGCTTATTGATGTGTAATATTATTGTTTTATTCTCCAATGTATAAAAATCCCATGAATGAATTTATATAGAAACCAATTAAAATATAATTAAAATAAGTGTAATCTTTTCATATGCGTTCTTATTTAATTTCGTTAGTCTTTCTAAGTTAATATATTTCCTTAGATTAAAAGTTAAATACCTTCGCGCGGAAGGCACATATTCTTGCCAGTATTCATAATATTCCCTGGTCATATTTCCATTTTAAAGATAAATTAGAAACATCAAAGAGACATATTGGATAAGTCTTATATAACTTACATAAATCCAATTGGATACATCCTTAATGACTCATCCATACACATGTCAAGATAAGTCAGTTTATGGACATTGTCATAATTTGGAGATTCCTAGAAAAAGAAAGAAAAAAGATAAATACCAAATCAAGATATAAATTGTATTCAATTTGCATCAGAAGTAGGTCATTTTGTTCCGGGCAATATTGGGCCACCTTGCTACCATAGATAAATATTTACATAATAAGATTATAATGAGTGTTTATCACCAGCCATATATTATATTTGGTGGGGGGATTTGAATTATTCTTTTCCAAATCATTTTTTCAAATCATTCTTTTTTCAAATCATTCATTTTTCAAATCGTTCCTATTACAAATAATTCCTTTTTCAAATAATAACTTGTTCAAATCATTCTTTTTTCAAATCATTCTTTTTTCAAATCATTCTTATTGCGAATCATTCTTTTTCAAATCATTCTTTTTTCAAATCATTCTTTTTTCAAATCATTCATTTTTCAAATCATTCCTATTACAAATAATTCCTTTTTCAAATAATAACTTTTTCAAAGCATTCTTTTTCAAATAATTCCTTTTTCAAATCATTCTTTTTTCAAATAATTCCTTTTTCAAATCATTCTTTTTTCAAATCATTCTTTTTCAAATCATTCTTTTTTCAAATCATTCTTTTTTTCAAATCCTACCTATTACAAATAATTCCTCTTTAAAATAATACCTTTTTCAAATCACTCTCTTTTTTAAATCATTCTTTTTTTCAAATGATTCTTTATCCAAATCATTTTTTTTCAAATCATTCTTTTTTCAAATCCTTCCTATTACAAATAATTCCTTTTACAAATAATACCTTTTTCAAATAATTCCTTTTTCAAATCATTCTTTTTTCAAATCATTCTTTTTACAAATCATTCTTTTTTCAAATCATTCTTTTTTTTCAAATCATTCATTTTTCAAATAATTCCTTTTTGAAATCATTCTTTTTTCAAATCATTCTTTTTCAAATCATCTTTTTTCAAAATCATCTTTTGACAATTCATTCTTTTTTTTTTCAAATCATTCTTTTTTCAAATCATTCTTTTTTCAAATCATTCTTTTTTCAAATCATTCAGTTATTATTACCTCTCCGAGATCTTTTATTATTTCTTGGTAAAGTTTTTCCTGGACATCAGGATTCGTTGCTAACGCGTAAGAAAAGAATGACAGTGTTGATGCCGTTGTATCGAACCCAGCCACTAATAAAATCATACACTGAGCAACAATCTCGAAATCTGTAAGACCTGCGGAAGAAAAGAAAATTTGAGAGAATCGATTTGCATTTCTTTTTGTAGTTGTTTCTTGAGACGTTTTTTTTATCTTTGCACAATGTCCTATCTATTAGTAATAATTTATACTCAGTATTCTGCCATCACTTGGCTGAGAAGCGTCGACAGGTAGTTTTAACCAGACGGAATATGAGATCAATAAACAATCGAACAAAACAACAAAACAAGGAAAATTGAAGACAATATTCAACAAGAACGTGATATGTAATGAAAAATATGTAACACAATGAACAATATTACAATGTGATGAAAATGTTTTAAAGTTCAAAGTTTTCAACAGACGTTACAAAAGAGGTAAAAAAGTATTGTGTTCAGACGAAAATTGGAGTTACGTCTGTTTCCTTTATTGTTGTGGAAAGAACTGAGAGTTTATCAAAAAGTGCGAGAAAAGGTCCAAGTACCATGGGTTCCTTGTCACGTAGGCTGGGTGTGGGAAGGTTGCGTGGATCTTATCACGTATCCAACCCAGATAATGCAGGGTCACACAGATTTCAGAGAGGAATAATTAGGTGAACTGAAAGGGGTCAGCAGAATGGTGTCGGTGTAATGGGTATTTGCCTCATACCCCCCTTGTATGGGCTGGGCACAAGGCCTTGTTTTAACGTGGGCCCACCCACAAGCCGAAGCTCATGGGTGGGAAAGAACAACAATTGTGTCGATCCCTTCGGCATTGCCCCTCAAGGGGGCGCTTCAGGCGCTGGGCAATAAACCCAGCCCTGCCCCAAGTGGGCAGGTATTGCCTGGGGGAAAGCCCCCTGGGATCGACGCTATTAATTGTACTTTACCGGTCCAGTGGCCGAAGCACACTGAACCCCAGCCGAGGCCGGGTGTATTAGGTAAGAATCAGAGCATAGCCCTGGAACAGATACTACACTTTGATCCCCCCTTAGTCCAGGTGTCGGTGTAATGGTGTGAATGCATGTATGTGAATGTAAGTAGGTATGTGGTATGAAGTTGTGAAGGTGAGTGCGTAAGTAAGAGTATGAATGTGTGAATGTAAGTGGCAGAATACTCAGTTATAAAGTTTTAAGTAACTAATAATAATCCTTAGTAAAAAAAAAAAAATTAACATGCTGTTAAAAATCAATCTCTCAACAAACAAACAAAGGAAATGGAGGGCCCTACTTGTATTAACCCTTTAAACTCCTAAGCTCTTGTCACCCTGTCGTCTGGGACTGTTGAATACACCGACTGTACCTCTGCAGAGGGGTAAGACCCACAACCACCAATGGGTTGACGACTCATGATGCTGGAACCATGGTGGCTGAGCAGTCCATAACATGCAAAACTCCACTTTGACTCTTACTTAGGCTAGAAAGGCGGTCAGAGGGACTTCTCCGATCAATCAGCTGATCACGTCAAGCCCTAGCACCCACATATATGATAACTCCAACCCTATTGCTCTTATGACAAGCCCCAACCCTTTTAATCTTATATGTGCTAGAAGGCGGTGGCAGAGGGTCTTAACGTCCTGTGTATGACGTTAAACTCTGTCTGATGGGGAAGTTCCAGTACCGGAGCTCTGGGGAATGTGGAGTACCCCTTCAACACTATTACTCGCAGGTCCACTGTGACTCGGAGTGGTAGTACCTGTTAGGGTCCCATCTATGGGTTAAATAAATAAAAAAGGAGTTTTAAAATATGTTTAAAAGTTTAAGATATTTACCTCTCCTCCCACTTATGAGGGTGTGACACAAGGACATTTTTAAGTGGGCCCACCCACAAGCCGAAGCTCATGGGTGGTAGGTGGAAAAATTGCGTCGATCCCGTCGGCATTCCCCCTCAAGGGGGTTTCTCAGTCGCTGGGCAATAAACCCAGCCCTGCCCCTTTAAGGGTGCAGGTATTGCCTGTGGGGATAGCCCCTGGGATCAATGCTGTTAATTTTACTTAGCTCCACAGGCCGAAGCACACTGAAGCAAGCCCCGAAGGGCCTTTGCCGTCTAAGAAATGTGTTTAAAAGTTTAGTATCCACCAAGAATGAATCAAACAAAATGTCTTCGGCATAAACTAACCCAACAAGGTTTGACATGCCATAAAACCCAAACCAACCAACCTATCAGAAAACCTTGCAATTGAGTTTTCTTTCATGATAGACTGTTGTGATGTTAGTTCAACAGTAAAAAAAGAAGTCAAGTCGAGGTAGGGTAAAATGAGACAAGTGTATTTACAATAAGGTACAAGAACGGCTAGCTTGCCGCTAAACGCTAACAGTACAACCTTTTCACTCGGTGTCTCACTATTTATAGTGAGAATCGGTGTATATTCTCCACTGTAGGAACGGCCGGTACAACAATAACCAAATTGCCTTTACCTCTTTTTGTTCTCCAGTCTGTTACATTTTCCAGCACAAGTTCATCATCAGTTTTCTTGTCTAACGTTTCATGGCCTTCGAGTTGAGCATCCAACATCAGTTGCATCAGGTCTTTGCATCCCTGCAATTTTAATAGACGTAAATACAACCAAACATTTTATACACCTCTGTGGAATACCCCCCCCCTTTATTTTAAGACATCTCAACAAAGAAATTGTTTTGTATTAAAAGATGATTTTCTTTGTTGAGCAGATCCGTGGTTTATATAGTTTCGACCAAAACCAGCATCCGGTAATCTTATTACAGTGGTGATTCGGTGTCTTTCTATCTGTAACGTCACTGCTTACGTCACAATACCCCTAGGAATTGTATAAGTTTATCAATGAGTATTAATTTACTTCATTGATTTATTAAATAAATGATTAATTTATTCAATACATAGCACACATCTTATTTATAAACGAAGTCCTTATGAAAATCTTAGATTTGCCTTAAAACAGCTCATGTTATTAATGCATTTAAAATCCTGATATGTGTTTTATATATCACTAAGAAATAAAGGTTTCCATAATATATGATGTGTTTAATTTGCATACTGGTTTTTATAAAAACGGATTTAATAAATAATTACTTGGTGTTATTGGTCTCTAGAGTCGGGTTAGCTCTGTCGGTAGAGCGTTCGGATAGAAACCACAAGGTTCATAGTTCGATACCGACCCTCACCAACTCAGCGTATGAGTAGCACAGGAATCTGTGCGGTAAAGTAAGGAGCTGGTGGTAGGTGTGGCGCTCCACCTCAGACGCAAAAACAATCTCCTTGGTCTAGCACTAGTGAAAAGGGGATAGACTCCCTCGCTGATTGGCTGATACCGACTTTAGGCCACCCCGACGACTTTACTTTTTTTTATTGATCTCTAATACCATTGTTTTATTCTCCAGTGTATTAAAATCAATCCTATGAATTATTTTATATAGAAATTAATTAAAATATGATTAGAATAAGTGTAATCTTTTTTTATATGCGTTCTTATTTAATTTCGTTGTTCTTTCTAATTTAATGTATTTCATTACATTAAAACTTAAATACTTACGCCCGGAGTGGGGGGCGCTTATTCCTGCGAGTTTAAATAAGAAATATTTACGACAGGAGGTCGCATATTCTTGCAAGTCTTTTTAAAGAATCAAGCACAGTGTGGGTCGCTAGTTGAAAAACAAAGATTTGACCTAATACTTTTTTTTTAAAATCAAAGTTATTATCTTGTTTAATCTATATGAGAATCAGAGGCTAAAAAATCTAAAAATCTATGTTTTATAATGAACCTTAGACACTCACATACGCACACCTTCTATCTGTCTGGCTATCTCTGTCTGTCTGTCTGTCTGTCACGTACACTCTCTGACTATTTTTGTCTCTCTTGTTTACATCTGTATCTCTCTTTCTCTCTCTTTCTCTTTTCTCTCTCTCTCTCTCTCTCTCTCTCTCTCTCTCTCTCTCTCTCTCTCTCACACACACACACACACACACACACACACACACACTGTTGAGAATTTTAAGATATAAGGCGTGTGGTAAATGGTCACTTCTACTTATAGACTCGCCAATAACCATGTGACCAACCTATTGGCCAACCACTGGCAGTACTCTGCTGCTGATATTGTTATTCATACTGGCTGTTCTGGTCATACCTACACACATTGCTTTGAACCTTCGTGGGCGAGGGAACATAGGATTATATCACTGGACCTTTTGACACTACGTAGGATTACATAACTCAGGACTTATTCACTTACCAAAGGATTCTATAGCTAATGACTTACTTACTTTAAGTCCTTTTCAACTGGCCAAGGATGGCGGTCAGAAACTTAACACACACACATACGTACACTCACACACATTGTCCATCTGGCTCTCTCTCTCTCTCTCTCTCTCTCTCTCTCTCTCTCTCTCTCTCTCTCTCTCTCTCTTCTCTCTCTCACACACACACACACACACACACACACACACACACACACACATACACACATTCAACCTGTGGCTATTTTAGTTTCTTTCTTTTACATATATCTCTATCTCTGTCTATCTTACTCTTTCTGTCTCTCTTCCCCACTATAATATATATATATATATATATATATATATATATATATATATAATAGATAGATAGATAGATAGATAGATATGAAAAAAGACACATTGTTGTTAAAATGAATATATTTTTATATAATTTTCGTTGCTAATAATAAATATATTCATTTTAACAACGTGTGTTTTTCATACCTTACTATTTATACATATACCGTCGGATTCATTTCCTTATTCTTAACTCATATATATATATTTGGCTATCTCTGTCCCTACCTATTTTTTTTTTTTTTTTACATCTGTATTTTTCTCCGTCCGTTTGTCTGTATGTCTGTCTCTTAAACAGTTTAAACATGGCTACTTCACTAGTAGATATTCAACCGAAGATATAGAAAAAAATTTTAAAAATATAGATTAGATATAAAATAAGTAATTTTCTTCCATTTTATTTTTTTCCATATCTAATCACATTTCTGTCAATAAGTCTGATGGTATTTATGCTGCTTGCAGCCCCCTTGAATTCGTGGTAACGATTTTAGCTCCGAAACCACGTTTGAATTCAAGCTAATTGTTTGAAGATGACTTATTTTAAGGTAATTAAGAAAACACCTAAACAGAGCCCGAGGTTACAGTGTCTAGAACATTGTGTTTATACACAATAAAGATGAAGACAACAGTCCGAATATCAAAATTATTCAAAATTGCATCAATTCAAACAAAAATGAGATCTGGACACTACTAACCAAAAATAAAATTGCAAAATTTCTAACCACAAATTAAATAGTGATACTTTCTTAATAATTTTGTACCCACGCTGTGTATTTAAAGATCTACAGAATTGAAAATTAACACAAGTATATCGAGGTTTCCTCATTGGATTGGTCGGCAGCTTATTCGGAACGAGTTGCTGAGTGAACACTACTAACCACAAATTAAATAATAATACTTTGTTAATAATGCCGTATCCACACTATGTATTTATACATGTACGGAATTGAAAATTAACACAAGTATGTAAAAGCTTCCTCGTTGGATTGGTCGGCAGCTTATTCGGAACGAGTTGCTGAGTGAACACTACTAACCACAAATTAGATAGTAATACTTTGTTAATAATGCCGTATCCACACTGTGTATTTAAAGATGTGTGGAATTGAAAATTAACACAAGTATGTAAAAGCTTCCTCGTTGGATTGGTCGGCAGCTTATTCGGAACGAGTTGCCGAGTAAACACTACTAACCACAAATTAAATAGTAATACTTTGTTAATAATGCCACGCTGTGTATTTAAAGATCTACGGAATTGAAAATTAACACAAGTATGTAAAAGCTTCCTCGTTGGACTGGTCGGCAGCTTATTCGGAACGAGCTGCCGAGTGAACACTACTAACCAAACATGAAATTGCAAAATTTCTAATCACAAATAAACATTTATAAAACCAATAATTTAATAGTAAGATACTTACACTTGTATTTTTCGATTGTTTCCTTTCTTTGATGAGTTGTTGGCAAAAATCCACAAAATAAGTGAGGCTACCAAAGAACACACCTTTTTTCATCCAGTTGCAAATTGTTGCGACGATTGGGAAAACTACTGCAATTCAGAGTAAATATATGGAGGTTGGATTTGATAATTTCATAATAGGGCGAGTCAAAAGTTTTGCAATATTTTGGTTATGTGAGGTACAATTCAGCAGATACAGATGCTTTGGCCGAGGTTATGAACAGGGTCGTGGAGTCGGAACACAAAAGGTTTGACTC
>CM042160.1:54229749-54234749 GCA_023376005.1 Doryteuthis pealeii | reverse complement strand
ACGAATTTTTAAGGGAGATAAATATTTTCCGAGAATTTATTAACATAAAAAAACACGGATTATTACACTTTTGGTCATCCATACTTGAGAAAAGCACGCGTCGCCTGTAATATTGAAATAGAAAGTACGTTTTTTTGTTTGTACATGTTTATTAATTCTGACTAGTTTTTATCATTCATCTGTTTTTATTTTATCGAGTTTTTTTCTTAAACACAACTAACGGTTAAAATTTAAGTTAAAAATAACATAAATCGTGTCCTTAGTAATTATTAAATTCATTAAAATCTATGCTCAAGCCAAATTTTTCCGTTTTAATTTTGACGACGATTTGCAATTTTAACCTGACAATATCAACTTTTAAATCCAAATTATCATCTTATTAGATAGTTTGGCAAATTTTTTTTTTTTTTCAAATATACGCTCCTACATTTGGGGCGCTGGTGGTTGTCGTCAGTGATGTCATTCGCAGGGTTCATTGGGAAGTTTCGGGTCTTCCAACATCAGACTTCCCTCACCCTGCTGACCCTATCAGAGGTGATCAAACTCCGATACAACCACCAACAAAAAAAACGCTAAAAGACGTTTGACTTTTGAGAAATTTATGGACGGTAGAACTAACCCATTCAAATACAACGCACCGCGCATCTAATTGGTTGTTAGTAACAGCCAATCAGATGCGCGGTGCCCCATATTTAAATGGCATACATAGCCAGAAACACTTTTTTTTCGTACGGATTACGATGCTTAGATGATTAGGTAAGTTAACCCTTCTTTAATAATGCTAGGAGAGGAAAGATTTTACTGATTTGTTTTACATTTTTTCAAATTTTATTTTTGATTTTATCTATTATATACCATTTTGTACAAAATTTTTATTTTATTTTATTTTTTATTTTTATTTTATTTTATCCTATTTACACCCCCCTTTTTTATTTTTCATTTTTTTTATTTTTTTTTACGTATTTACAGGGTTTTAGCACTATGAAACAGCCGTAACTTTTTATGTCGCTTTAGATTTCGATAATCTTATCTCGAGGAATACTTCAGATTAAAATTCTTATTAAACAATGTTTATTGTAACTCGAGTATCAGATTTAACAGAGGAACAATAGAAAGAAATACAATGAATAATAAGGACAGGAAAAAGGTTTATTAAATAGTTTAATTATAAACTATAAATAATTTATTAAATAGTTTGGCAAATTAATTATTATCATCTTATAATTATTATCATCTTATTAAATAGTTTGGCAAATTAATTATTATGTTTATTGTAACTCGAGTATCAGATTTAACAGAGGAACAATAGAAAGAAATACAATGAATAATAAGGACAGGGAAAAAGGTTTACTAAGTAAAGATACGAGGTGAACAGAATAATTAGCAATTGCTAGGTGGAATCAACAAGTTCTGAGAGATCGCATTGTTTCTCTCTTCCAGGGTTTCGTCAGATATTATTTATAGGAAAAATAGACAATTCCATTCTCATTATCTAGGTACTATATAATAATGTTCAACTAGATTGGGTCTTACTGCAGATGAATACAAGTTATTTTAAAATGAACATTTAAATAAATACTGACCTCACGCATTCTTTTCGAGCTGTAAGATGGGGCCAAGACAGTACGAAGGTATTTCCAGTGGTCATCTTTTGCAAAAGATACCATTTCCTTTGAGTGCTCATCTAATGGAAAGGCGAGCTGCAAAATTAATAAGTTATTAGTATTAGATAGGAATACTTAATGTCATAGAACTGTATGAAAACAAATGAACGTTATTAAATAGAAATAATTACTTGAAATCATAATTATTAGTATTAAATAGGAATACTTGAAACTATACAACTGTGTGCAAGTTATTACTGTTATATAGAAATACTTAATACCATATAATTGTATTGAAACAAATGACTATTATTAAATAGGAATGATTACTTGAAACCATATAATTATTAGTATTATCAAACTTGGTGAACCTATTTACTTGGAAGCAGAGTGAAAAAAAATGATACAAGAAATTGAAGAAAACTAGTTTTAGATAAATAGTAGGACAGACCCGGTTCTCTAATCTTGGTTGTTGGTTGGATTTTACGGCATGTCAACCCATTATGCTGAAGACGTTTCGTTTTATTCATTCTTGATGGGTACGCAATTTGTTTAAAAACTCATTTTTTAAAATACTTTTTAGAACTCATTTTGTTCTATTTAAGCTTAACAGGTACTATCATTCCGGTTCAGAGTGGACCTGGGAGTAATAGTGACAAAGGAATACTCCACATTCCCCAGAGCTCCAGAATTGGAACTTTTCCATCAGATAGATTTTAACGTCATACACAGGACACTAAGACCCTAGTCACCGCCTTCTAGCTCATATCTATTAATAATGGAGATTCGCTTCCGGTTTTTTCTGTAACAAAAACTACGTCACTGCATACGTCACATTACCCAAAATCGTCATAATGTAGAATAAATACACTCAAAATTTGAACATGCAACATTAGACAGTCCTCATTGTTTTTTAAAACAAGTTTTAATAAATACATGACTGGTATTATATATCTATATATAGTTTGTTTTATTTTAATACATATTTAAAGTTTACATTTCAAATTGTTTTATTTTTTAATCCTTTAATGAACTTGATGATTTTACTTACTTAGGTTACAAAGTCGCTGACATTGAATTTTTTACTCCCACCCCTCAGGCAATATGTTTCAAAAATCTATTTTTACATCGCCGGCAGAGTGTTTTTTTAAATTTTGTACTAGTTTTTTTAATATCCGGAATCAACCAATATGCTGGTTTGATAAGAACTAGTCACCGGTCAATAAATTCAGCCCTGTCCCTTTTAAATCGTACATCGTTCGGAGGGTATTTTTTATTTTGCTAGTATGAATAAAAGAGGGCTTGCCATAAGGGAAATAGGGTATGGACAATCATATAGGTGAAAGTGCTTGACGTGACTAGCTGATTGATCAGAGGGGCGTCTCTGACCGCCTGTCTAGCCTAAGTAAGGGCTAAAGTGGAGTGTTGCATGTTATGGACAGTTCAGCCACCAGGATTCCATCCTTAAGCATCATTGATCGCCACCCACGGCTAACAGGTGGCGGGTTTTACTCCTCTGCAGAGGTGCAGTCGGTGTATTCTAAAGCCTCAACCGACAGGGCTTCTAGTCTTGGTAGAAGGAAGAAAGTTTTGAAGGAAGTGTGATGTTATTTATCGTTTGTTTGATTGATTTTAAAGGCATGTCAAATTGTCTAGGGTCATTTTATTGTCATAGAATATGATCATTGTTGTAGAAAATGGACACGATGTACAGAGTTCAAATCCTGGATCAGGCTGTGTGTATTTCACATAGTGCTATTACCCTTGTGAAAGGTATGCATCCAACTATTCTTCCTCGAGCTATGGGTAAATGGTAGGCCAAAATTGGCTCTTTAACCTTGGTTCAGCAATCATTCTTAGAGAACGGGAGCGTTATTTGATATAATACTGTCTTTCAACAAGAATTGATTTGGTATAGTATCAATTGTTTGAAATTAGAAAGAAAAAAAAGGAAAAAAAAGAAAAAACTTACTCTTCTGTTTGCAAAAGTGGAGAAATGTTTGACGATGATTTGACCGATAATTTCAGGGTCACTTATGACCATATTAGGAAATGATCCCAAAAAGAACCTGCAAGAAAAGAAATGTATTATAAATGCATAATATATATATATATATCTTATTATAATGGAGATTGTGTTTTTTTCTGTCTGTAACCGAAACTATATTACTACTCAAGTCACAATTTCCTTAGTTATTGACATCACATTCTCCACGATATTAATTTTATTTAAATCTCAATTATTAATAAAATTGTTTTACATTATTAATACTGCTAACCATATCTACATATTAACAACATGCAATTATATTTATATATACAACAAAATAGCGGTTTATAGTGTGAACGGGGAGGCTAATTTGCATATTGATACTAAAAATTTGATTTTATTAAATATGTGCTTAGTATTATTGATTTTTAACTGCTTGGATTTATTTTAATGAATATAAGCAAAAATCTCTTCAATGAATCTTAAATGAAATCCATTAACAAGAAAAAATAACTGCCATTTTATTCTTTACTTCCTCTTTTAACTAAATACTTAAATTAGAAAAAATAACAATGAAAGATGGGAGTGATGGAAGAGTAAGTTTCAGTTGTTCTATTTTTCTATTATACCTCCCTCTGTTTCAAATCATTTTATCTGCATTCTTATTTAGTTTCATTAGCCTTTCTAATTTAATACAATACTTTATTACATTAAAACTTAGATACTTGCACCCGGAGGGTGCATATATTTGCTAGTATATATATATATATATATATATATATATATATATGTGTGTGTGTGTGTGTGTGTGTGTGTGTGTGTGTGTAAAGGACAGTTTGGTATGTACATGCCGACTTATAACTCAAAAACTAGATGTTATTCAGATTCGAAATCTTGCATACACCTTGTTACTTTATAACTAAGAAGCACATCAAATTAGGTTATTAATCTTTTACTGATCAAGGGATATAATTAATTAACTAAATAAAAATCAAATGATTTGCGATAATCATCGCATAGCTGCTGCTGCTAATAGAGAAAAATCGCTGGCTGCTGCCTATATCAGCAGTGATTTAAAATGGCGCCGCTACTGGTAATTTGAAGTTGACAAATTCGTGCCCTAATCATTTGAGCTTGGAATTTCTCGCGTATTACCGGTCTAATCCTAGGATTATTTATTTGGTTAGAAAGAGAAGAAAAGAATCTTTCTAAATATGTAATTTGTATGTGGTTTTATCGATTGAATTATTTTTTTACAGCGAAGTAAATAACAATAATAAATGAAAACATTTAATTTAACGATTAATAATAACTCGACTTTGTTTTTATCAATACTTTCATTTTAGAATAAAACATATGCATTTTTATTCAGTATTTAATTTTTTGTATGTACAAAAGAGTTTTAC
>CM042160.1:54179749-54224749 GCA_023376005.1 Doryteuthis pealeii | reverse complement strand
ATTTGAGGTACAAGCGAGCTTCAGATACACTTGTGTTAATAAGTTCACTAAAAACATTTAAGTTTCAAAATTCATTATGCAAAAAAAATCATTCATAAAAAAAATAAACATTAAAACATATTACAGCACATAATTCATTACATTCTATTTTATTATGTTTTTACAAAACACAGTGCTATTTTTCTTAAGATAAAACGTAACAAAAATAGGGTGTTTCATTTGGGTGGGGACGGAACGGATTAATAGCATTTCAGTTTATTTCAATGGAAACAATTGATTTGATATACGTGGACGGAATTTGAGTTACGAGGGCAACGAAATAAACTCGTAAGTCAAGGTACCACTAGAAAAAAAGCCATCAAAATCCATAACCGCAAACACCTCCCCTCCAATCCAACAAACAATACCCCCACCAACAACTATATAAATAGATACATCATTCTCCCCAACAACTCAGCTACAACCATCATTGAAAAAAAACCTTAATAATTTAGGAATAAAAACGGTATCAAACTCATCCAAAACCATAAAAAATATTATTAATAACCAAAAAAACAACACTCACACAAGGTCCAATGCTGGTGTGTACACCATTCAATGTTTGGATTGCGACAAACAATACATAGGAGAGACGTCCAGACATATTGACCAACGAATCCAGAACACAAGAGAGATATCAGAAATGGTCAAATGAACAACGCACTCACAAAACACATCTCAGAAACTAACCATTCCTTCAATTTTAAAGAATCCAAGTTGTTAATTAGAATTCACAATAAAAACGAAAGAAAAATTGTAGAATCTAGCGCCATCTCCATTTTCAATACAATCAAACAGAGACCCGGATTTTCCTTCTATCGCCTTACATGTCCAAGGTTGTTCTCAAGAATTATAAAATTCCCTACATCTGACAATATCTCATTTTATTTTTTACATATTAACTCTCCTCATTTATTACTGAATGACCACCAACAATTTTTCTTAGATCACACACTTATTTAGTAACATGATAATTTCCATTTGATCTCTCAACACACAACAGATTATCACACTTTACCTATTTAACCAACATTTTTCAACAATAATAATATATTTTTCATAATAATAATATATAACAATATTTCCCCTTAAACCCCCCACACATTTATACTCCCTATTAACACCGTTCATTTTTTTCAGCACCCTCATACTTTCATATTTTCCCAGAAAAAAACTCCATAATAAAACTCACCCCATATGTATCATATATGCACATGTACAATACTACCCATGTATGTGGATTTTTATGTAAATGCATACCAGACAATTAATATATGCACAATTACAATATAACTACTGATAAAAATAATAATCAAAAACATACATATTATTAACCAATAATTAATTTCACATAATTATAACCACACTAACATTATTTTCATAAACATTCACTAGCACACAATTGTCATCAGAATAATAATAATAATAATAATAATAATAATAATAATAATAATAATAATAATAATAATAATAATAATAATAATAATAATAATTATAATAACAATAATAATAATAATAATAATAATAATTATAATAACAATAATAACAACAATAATAATAATAATAAATAATAAATAATAATATAATAATAATAATAATAATAATAATAATAATATAAATTACAATAACAATAATAACAAAAATTACAATAAAAATTATAATAAAATAATAAATATAATAATACTATAGTAATAATTATTATTATAACAATAATAATATAAAAAATATTTTACAAAATTATAACAATAATATAATTAAAAATAAATATAAAAACTATAATAATAATAATAATAATAATAATAATAATAATAATAATAATAATAATAATAATAATATAATAATAATAATGACAATAATTCATTCACTTATACATAATTGTAATATTAATATATATTAATCGTCACATAAGTTCCAACAATAAAACAACAATTTTCAAAACTTTAAATACAGAACTCTTACTAAAAAAAAAATAAATTAAAAATGTTTTTTCATTTTTAATTCCCCCCCACACACACCCAGACTTCTTTCTCTTCTCTTAATATAAAAAATAAAAAATTCTCCTGACGCCCATGACACCTCTCTTCCCCTACCTCTTACCAACACACACACACACACACACACACACACACACACACACTTAAGGTTTATTTCCGCTGTCGTTCATCGCAAAAAATTTATACACACACACACACACAACCACACACCTAAAAAAATGCACAATGTTTCCTTTCGATACACACACCTATACCGTCCCATACTCACGCCATAAAAGAGAATATTTGACGTCATATTTCAAAACCGCCCCTTTTTTCAAACCTCAAAAATTTTTAAACAGACTGAATAACAATAACTAACACTCGCTTTTCTCGTTATTCTGTGATAAAAATTTCTTATTACCTTCCATATACCAACAAATGCCCTGAAGATGATCTAATTAATAGATCGAAACACTGCAGCGTCGGCCAATAAACTCACCACTTAACCCATTTAAACCTGTGTTTTTTCATTTTTCTTAATATACTACATATATATATATATATATATGTGTAGAAAGTTTTGTAGAAAAAAACAAGATGTTAAATGTTTTGCTGAAAGAAATCTGTTTCGACATTATGAATATGTCTTTATCAAAGCAACATTGTCAGCGGAAAAACGAAATAAATATATCATTAATTACGAGGCACAGAACGCTCTCGATCAGTACCGGAATTTTCAAAAAAAAATTAAGAATGCGTATTTATTGTTAAAAATAAAATAAATTTTATTTTTTTAAAATTATAAGCATTTTTATCATAAAAAAGCTCAAACGAGTTTGCAGTAAAAGTGTATATGAATATCAAAAACTTCAGGAAAATGTTCCGGTTACAAATGAAAGTTTAAAAAATATAATGTCGAAACAGATTTCTGTCAGCAAAACTTTTAACATCTTGTTTTTTCTACAAAACTTTCTACACATATTGTCGGATTCAATATCTATTTTTACCTTTCATACTGTCGACATAAAAAATAAAATAAAATTGGAATTATTTAAATTATATCACCGGAGGCTCAAATCTCGGATTTAATAAGGATCCCGACTCTGCGAGTTTGTCATCATTGCAGATTCCTGTTGTTGGACTTGTTATATTTTTTAAACTTTCATTTGTAAATTAATCCGATCCCAGCAGATCACAATCGGCTAGAATACTCAGAAGAGTCCTGGAGACCTGAGGAAACTTGTTGTCACTCAGCCTCCAGTGAAATACCATCAGCTAACGCTGATGTAAAAAAAACCAAAAGGAGTGAAAATAATAATAATAATAATAATAATAATAATAATAATAATAATAATAATGTACTTACAAGTAGAGACTGAGTAAAAAAATCGCTAAGACAAGTAGAATATTGGGAACATATAAAATTCCAAATACGTTCATAATTGCAGTAACAGATTGAATTTTTTAACCCTTTGTCCTGGCAGAGGACAACTTGATATATATATATATATACATACATATATATATATATTTATACATCCACGTGACTTGGATATATATATATATATTATTTCCAAGTCACGTATAAATATGCATAGGTTCACAAGCAGATTTAAGTAGATATTCGAATTTGATAAGAAAAAAAGGAAACCTTTTTTTCTTTTACTTCTGTGACATTGTGATTGGCTAGGCTTGAAATCATTTGTTTTTTTGTTTTTGTTTTTGTTTTTGTTTTTGTTGATTACTACACCTACTTAATTGATCAAATTATACTATTATTATTAACAAAATTTAACCCTATTGTTTTATCAAATTTATATTTAACCTGAATCGACGAAATTAGGTCAGAATGTGGAGCAAGTGAAATCTTAGTGTGTTATCAAGAAGCAAATCAAGCTGTTGTAAACCCACAGACAGGATTGAACCCTATTGTTTTATAAAATTTAGGATTGACATGAATTGACAAAAAAAAAATAGTGAAATACGAGGTATGTCAAAAAATTTCCAGGACTGGTGTCACAAAAAATAATTTCCAGGACTGGTGTCACAAAAAATAATTTCAAATCCAATCTACAAACTACAAGTTATCCTCTTCAAAGTAATCGCCCTGGAGTCTTATGCACTTTCCCACCCTGCTCTGTCACGCTTGCATGCCCTCCTGGAAGGATTCTTCCGGGATTCTCGGTAGCTCTGTCGTCACGGCCTTTTTGATGTTGTGCACATACTCAAAACGGGTTCCCTTGATGACCCCCTTCAGCTTGAGCCCTTCAGCTTGAGCCCTTCAGTTAACTTTGAACCACGTATCTTTGAGAATCTATATTACGCCTCAAAGATACGTGGTTCAAAGTTAACTGACCTAAGAAAATGTGAAAGTTTTTAAATAAGATAACTGGTGCATTATATCTTTTATTCATTAATATATCAACACTGAAAATTTCATTATATTCGGTTAATTCACTGATTTTTTTGTAATTTTTTTTCTTTCGGCTGGGTGACATACGGTGAGGGAATTTAGATCCGTTAAGTTCAATTTAACCCACTCTTGCTTGTCACAAATTATCCAGCAAAGTTATTGCAAAGTAGTGTAGGTCGATTTTGAAACTGTAATGTTGTAAATTGACATAAAGAATTACCACACAACATTTTTTTTTTCAAAACTTTACCTTCGTTTGAGGAAATTTAATCTTTTAAAATGCTATCACTTTTAGAGTTTAATTATAAGTGTAAAAATCATCATATCGGGGGTGTTGTTAGTGGGGGGGGGGGCATATTTTCTATTTGAATTCTAGTTATGTATTTTATTCGTTTCGTTTAAAATGGCAATCTTTCTGTTTCAAATATTGAAATTGCTTAATTCTCAGACCAATTTCTAGGCGAAATGTTGCAAAAATAAGGATTTTTGGTGCATTCTAGTCGACGATCTTTGATGCTATTTCCTCAAATAATGATGCAAGTAACTAATCTAGCTTTTTGTAGCAGTATTTAGTATACTAGTACACAACTTACGCATCCCGTAACAATTTGATTTTTTTTTAAGTGAAAAATCAACCTCCCCTATTGCAAAGTGAGGCCAGAATTTAGGGATGTGAAATTTTAGTGTGATACCGAGTAACAAATCGGACAGTTGGTTTATTCTTGTTAGTATAGCTCAGTCGGTAGAGCGTTCGGCTAGAAACCACAAGGTTCCTAGTTCGATACCGGTCCCCGCCAACTCAGCGTATGAGTAGCACAGGGATCTGTGCGGTAAAGTAAGGAGCTGATGGTAGGTGTGGTGCTCCACCTCAGATGCTAAAAAAACAATCTCCATGGTCTAGCGCTATTGAAAAGGGGATAGACTCCCTCGCTGACTGGCTGATACCGACGTTAGGCCGCCCCGTCGACTTTACTTTACTTACTTATATATATCTACCAACCCCTCCGCATGATTAGGGTGTGACACAAGGTGGATTTTTTAAACGGAGGTCTGAATTCAGTTTTTCTTATTTTCTGGTTACCTAGCCAAGGCTAAAGAACCCAGGTGGCATACTATTTACCGATAGGTTGAAAGAAAATATTCGGATTCATACCTTTCTCTAGGTTATTGGCGCTAAGTGAAATGCAAACAGCCTCTCTCTGGATTTGAACTCGTCACGTCGTGTCCATTTCCTGCGACGGTAGCCATTACACCACGCGCCTCCAGAACGTAAATAAGAGTTTTTTTTTTAAATAACTGATAACTTGATGCATGTCTCTAATACAATTAGATGCATAGGTCTGGATTTGATAAGATAAAAGATAACTTATTTTTATCTTTATTTCGAACAATTATTATCATATTTGTACATAAGCAAACTTATCAGATAATTTAAAGCATTAAGGTTATTGACCTTATATATATATATATATATATATATATATATATATATATATATATATAAAGTGAATGGAAGTGAATCCGACAGTATGAAATTAATATTTAGAAAACACAAACACATGATGTTCAAACTCGCTGACCGAAATCTGTTTCGACCCTTTATTGAAGTGGTCTTCATCAAGAGCGATGTGTGTATGATGAGGAGACGGTGTGAGTGGACTGTAATAAGACGAAAGTGGTACAGATGAAACGTTCTAGTTCATAGCCGGAATTTTTTTTATTTCAACATTTTTAAATTTTGAAAATGCATATTCTGTTTTGAAAAAAATAAAATTTATTTTATTTTATTTTAATAAATCAGAAGCATTATAGTCCACAAAGAAAACTCAAAAGAGTTTGATGTAAATATGTATAAAAATGTATAAGAAAGTATCAAAAAGTTCAAAAAACCCAGCGTTGCAAACCACGATAGTCACCGGAGATGTTAGATGTGCAGGTATTTTTGTTTTTTCAAAAGACAGAATGAAAAATGTGAATGGAAGTGAATCCGACAGTATGAAGTTAACATTTAGAAAAAACAAACACATTATGTTAAAACTCACTGACCGAAATCTGTTTCGACCCTTTATTGAAGTGGTCTTCATCAAGAGCGATGTGTGTATGATGGGGAGACGGTGTGAGTGGACCGTTATAAGACGAAAGTGATACAGATGAAACGTTCTTATACATTTTTATACATATGACACATTCTTATACATTTTTAGACAGATGAAACTTTCTTATACATTTTTATACATATTTACATCAAACTCTTTTGAGTTTTCTTTGTGGACTATAATGCTTCTGATTTATTAAAATAAAATAAAATTTATTTTATTTTCAAAACAGAATATGCATTTTCAAAATTGTAAAATAAAAAAATTCCGGCTATAAACTAAAACGTTTCATCTGTACCACTTTATATATAAGAATAACGGTCCACTCGCCGTCTCCCCATCATACACACATCGCTCTTGATGAAGACCACTTCAATAAAGGGTCGAAACAGATTTCTTTGATACTTTCTTATACATTTTTATACATATTTACATCAAACTCTTTTGAGTTTTCTTTGTGGACTATAACGCTTCTGATTTATTAAAATAAAATAAAATCTATTTTATTTTATTTTCAAAACAGAATATGCATTTTCAAAATTTAAAAATGTTGAAATAAAAAAATTCCGGCTATGAACTAGAACGTTTCATCTGTACCACTTTCGTCTTATTACAGTCCACTCACACCGTCTCCCCATCATACACACATTGCTCTTGATGAAGACCACTTCAATAAAGGGTCGAAACAGATTTCTGTCAGCGAGTTTTAACATCATGTGTTTGTGTTTTCTAAATATTAATTTCATATATATATATATATATATATATATATATATATATATATATATATATATTATGTGGTATTATACAATTAAAAAGCGTTTGTTACGATTGGTCCCAATGCAGTGTATTCCACTTATCCTTAAGGCGTTTTGTCCTGATCATAAGCGAATTATATGCTGCTTTGAAACCAATGGTAACAAACGCTCCTATCAGTCATTGTTCCTGGAAGCTCCTCTACACAGCATCCAGTATCAGTGCAGAGCAAGGCTGATCAAGGTATAAATAAGTGTTTGAATGTTTTCTCTTTATATCATTAGGTGTTGAAGAAATATATCATTCGGCTAGCATATCTAAAAGTTAGTGGTCGTTCATTACACGCAATATATTATAAAATATTTAAAATATGGGTTATCCCCCCAAAATAAATTTAATTTTAGTCTTACTTCTTTCTTGAAACTTTGTAGGCCACAGTCCCAAAGTGATTTTCGTTCAGTTCTGTCGGATGTAAAAGATGGCTCAATAATTTTTACATAATGATTAAGATAAAATCACAAAAAGAGTAGAGTTACTTTTCGCACATACGTTTTTTGGTTTCATAATTAATTAATTAAGTTTTAAATGAGTGAAATACGTAAAAAAAAACCTACTTAGCTCCGAAATAAAAATTAACCAATGAGATTAGTGATTTTATCTGCCATTTTATAATCAGCCAATCAGAACTGCGGTTACGAAACAAGCAGACGAAACTAAAATCCTTTTATATAAGATAAACAAAAAGTGTTTTTCCCTTCGAAAAAGTACAAAATCTCACAATTAATAGAAGAAGTTGGAAGGTTGACAAGACTTAATTACAAAAATTATATGTGAACAACTTGTTTTATACGAACTTGATACGAACTACTAAAAATCAAGCTAGTTTAATAATTTTGAAAAATCAAAAGATTTCAAAACTTGCTGGTGTAATTCAAAAACTTTATTAAATATATTACACTTACAGGATGGGCTGGTCATTGTCATAACATTTCATCAATAACAAGACTTGGTGTTTCTTGATTAAGTTTTATTTTCTTAGCCCATGATTCCGCCGCGGGAAGACCGACCCACCAGAGCCGACAATCGCGTCTGCACTCCTCCAAAATTAAGTCGCACCTGACTAATTAAACTTATTTATTTTCATGGCGCCCAATCGTGGGCCTTCAAGGGGTCAAACGTTATTAACCCTCACCAGGTAATTTTCCATGGACTCTATGATTTTAAGTTAACTGACCCTATTTAAATATTCTAAATACAGGTACATTAATAATGTAGTACTGTTCATAAATTATGTAACAGAATAACTGCCAGAGTAATTTCCACCTTGGCAAGATATAAGATATTGTAAAATTTGCTTTTAGTAAAAAACACATATATACATGTGTGTGTGTGTGTGTGTGTGTGTGTGTGTGTTTATATTCACATATGTGTGTGTGTGTGTGTTTATATTCACCTATATATATATATGTATTTATGTTCACACGCACACACACACACACACATATATATATACGAGTGTGTGTGTGTATTTTGTTCACATATATACGTGTCTGTGAATTTATATTAACATATATGTGTATGTGTTAATGTTCACATATATATATGTATATATATATATATGTATATATATATATATATATGTGTGTGTGTGTGTGTGTGTTAATGTTCACATATGTGTGTGTATTAATGTTCACATATATATGTGTGTTTGTTAATGCCCATATGTATGAGTGTGTGTGTGTTTGTATATTTTGTTCACGTGTGTGTGTGCATGTGTACATATTTATGTTCCATGTGCATGTATGTCTCCATGTATATAATAGTGTCTAAATATGTGTGTATACATGTTTACATATATATATACAAGAACTGGTCTGATTATTTCAAATTTTGTATGCTCGGATTCCTTCCTTTGTTTGACTTTCATAACTCGATAAACAATGTGTACAGAAGAATAACAGAGAGAGACATATTCCATAAGTTAGACAATCCCCAAAATTTGAGTTTCCAATTCCAAAAATTGGCGGAGCTATGTCGATTTTTTGCTATCCAAATTTGAGGGGGGAGCATCGAAAAATGGCGGCTTTTTGTAATCTATTTTTGTCTGTAAAAGTACTAGAACTTCCCTACTCCTAAAAATTGGTTTATAAAAGCATTTTTGCCCAACGAATCCAAAAATGCTATCATAAACGTTGACCACGATGACAACGGCGGCGATGGTGACGACAACTTTTTCTTCTTCTTCTTCTTCTTCTTAAATGAATACATCGACTTGGTTTATTTTAGACATTTTTATTCGCCCAATTTCTCATATGCAAATGAGTTAATGCTAGAAAGGAGTACTGCTTCAGTAATTGGCAGTCAGCTACGATAATTGACTAAGACAGCGTCAGTTCCAGAGACTGCTTCACTTATCAACAATTTTTTAAAAATAATTTTTCTATTAAAATTTTGTAGATATTTTCGATTTGTAATATATATATTTGCCAACCCCTCTGCACGATGTGACACAAGGTCAATTTCTTAAGCGGAGTTCAATAGGTTTGAATCAGAGTTTTCCTTCTCCTAGACAGGATTATTAGCGCTAAGTGAAATGCAATTACCACATCCAGGATTTGAACTCGGGGCGACGAGTCCATTTCCCAGACTTTAACCATTACACCACGCGCTTCCACTTTGATTTGTAATATAACTTCAAAAGTTGTTTTGAATTCTGAATAATTCAAATTTTATTTTCTTAGAAAAGAGGCAGAGGATTTTTCAGCAGTAGATCATAGGTATATGTAATTAATACCATATTTTTACGGGTACTGTGCTAGCTATCATTTATGCACGATTCTTTAACATTCAAATCTCAAAGTTTTGTATAGTATACAGTGGCATCTTGACTTAGGATTGTCCCAATTTGAGAGTTTTACAATTTCCGAGCCGTCAGTCGGTCAGTTTTTTTTGCCTTGTGTGCGAGCCAAAATTTGAGGGACCAGAGAGTTTCAAAAATGCTTATGTTAATAACTTCAGTAAAAACATTATGTTTCCAAATTTAATTCGTCAAAGGGAAATATTATTTATAAAAAAATAACAATTACAACTTATTACAGCACATAATTCATTATATTCTTTTTTTTCTTCATATTTTTATACAATACTTCTTTAATGTAACAACAGAATTGGGGTGTATTTTTGTGGCAGGAGGCTGAAACGGAATAATGGCATCTCGGTTTATTTCAATGTGGAAAATTGATTTGATATACAGTAAATCGAATTACGAGCTGAACGAATTAAACTCGTAAGTCAAGTTACCACTGTACAGCAAGCTAGAGAACACACGCACATACACATTTTTAAAAAATGTAATAAATAAAATTACGAATTTTTTGGAGGGTGGGCTGGAACGGATTAATGGAATTTTAGTTTATTTTAATGGAGAAATTTGATTCGATATACGAGTGAATTGAGTTACGATCGGAACGAATCAACCTCGTAAGTCAAAGCACCATTCTATATCTATCTGTCTGCTTTTTCCGTAATCTGGTGGCATTATCAAAGTGATGGTTTTTAGCTTTGGTAATACCATATTGTCTGCCAGACATGCCACATCAACACCAACATATGGGTGGCTTGTGCAGAAGACCGTGCGACCTGGCGCCTCCTCGTCAAACAGGGAACAAAAAGGAGTGAAAAAGAGAGGAAAGAAGCCGCCACAGAAAAGAGAGCCAAAAGGAAGGAGAGACAACAGCAACTCCAGCAAGCATCACTGTTTGTTTGCAGTAACCGCACCAGAGATTGCCATTAAAAAAATTGTTCTGTTCAGCCACTCACGCAGTTGGAGATGAAAAATTGGACACTACGCCATCGTCTTTAGTAGACGGAAGGATGTCAACGAATACCATATTGATTCCTTTCTAAGCTTCTAATGTCTTCCTATGTTTGTTGTTTTGTTTTGTTTTGTTTTGTTTTTTTTGTTTTTTTTTACTTTTCTCTCTTTTTTGTTTCTTTCGGCAACCATCACGTTCTAACGTTGCGTCTGTGTGTCGTCTCTTCCAAGGACTAAACTGTCAACCAACATCACATCAAAACACTTTCTTTTCAGGTTCTGTAAACATGTCTCTACTTTCTACTACCAAGCAGCAAATATATACCGACGACTCCGATTGCATTGAACAGGTTCCCGACTTGACTGTGCACAAATAATATTGATAATTAAAATAGTCGAACTTATAATGATAATCTATATATTAATACTCGTGTTCCTTATTTGTTCGACCGTTATCATCTTTCAAAACCTTATGGTTAAAAATGAGACCGTCCAATTCGTCAAATGCAAAAATGTAAAATCCTATTTATCTGGTGTTGCTTATCTGCCGAATTCTTATTTCTTAGCTAAATAATGGTCCATTCTGTTTTTATTATAGAGAAAGAAATGAAACAAAAAGGACTTGCTACACAGAAAAAATATAATAAGAAAGAAAGAGAATAAGGGAAAAGGATAAAAACCTGATCGGATTTTCATCAGTCATACGTCTTAAGCACTGGGTCATCAACTACCTGCAGGTAGGGGTAGAATTTTAATTGATAAATACATACATAGGTATAGCAACGGCTTGATAGCTCACATCCGTTTTATAGGAGAGCCTTACCATTTATGCTTAATGCGCAGCCGACAGTCAATTTTTACTCCAGAGAACTCATATATATATATATAGAGAGAGAGAGAATACTAATAGTATTATTATTAAAGGAAAAATAAAGGGTCTACCATGGTTTCAATGAAATTGAAATGATTTCTTCAGGACCCTACCCTACGTTAACTAAGGCGATGTAATTCCTTAGTTAAATTGAAGATATTTTTCGGATAATAATGGTTGAATGCTACGTTATTTTTCTCTCAAACTTTGAGTGCGGCCAATTTGATTGAAACCATGGTAGACCCTTTATTTTTCCTCTAATAATAATATTAGTAGTAGTAGTATTACTGCTCTGTATTTTTAATATATTGAGTACTTTTGGGAAATAGAGAGAGAAAGAGAGGATTGAAAGAGAGAGAGAGAATATCAAGAAGATGATAGTCTAAAATTGATCAAGTCAGATGAAGTGACCTGATGGAAGATATAGGGTGTCCGAAAACTGAAAATGTCTACTAACACCAGTTGGACATCAGCATTTAGCATTTAGCATGTATGTTATTTAATTCATTTTGCTTTTTTTAATTCCCTTATCGAATAACCCTCATATATATATATATATATATATATATATATATATATATATATATATATATATATGAAAATAGATGGAAATTAATCAGACAGTATGAATTTAACATTTTTGAAAAATGAAAGGGTACAAACAAAACGCTATTATTCCAGCATTGAATAATAGCGTTTTGTTTGTACCTTTTCTTCTAACGGTTGTTTCATCCCGTCTTTCTCTCACATGTTGCTCTTGAGGATGACCGATCTATTAAATCGGTCGAAACAGATTTCTGTCAGCAATTATAAACATCATTTGTTTTTTTCAAAAATGTTAAATTCATATATATATATATATATATATATACATATATATATATATATATATATATATATATATATAATATATATATCTTCTTATTATAATGGAGATTGTCTGTTTTTCTGTCTGTAACCGAAACTATATTACTACTCAAGTTACAATTCCCTAAGTTATTGACATCGCATTCTCAATGATTTATTTTTATCTAAACCTCAATTATTAATAAAATTGTTTACATTATTAATACTGTTGACCATATCTACATGATATTTTCCACGTACCCACTTGTACGGGTCAGGCACAAGGCCCTATTTATGTGGGACCACCCACAAGCCGAGACTCATGGGTGGCGGGTGAAAATTGCGTCGATCCCCGGCATTCCCATCAAGGGGGCGCCAGGCACTGGGCAATAAACCCAGCCCTGCCCCTTTAAATCAAGGGGGGTGTTGCCTGGGGGGATGGCCCCCTGGGATCGACGCTGTTAATTATAGCAATGGTCAGAGGCCGAAGCCACTGTTGACCATATCTACATACTAATAGCATGCAATTATATCTATATATACAATAAAATTGTGGTTTACAGTTTGAACGGAAAGGCTAATTTGCATATTGATATTAAAAATTGTGATTTTAATAAATATGTGCTTAGTATTATTGATTTCTAACTGTTTGGTTTTATTTTAATGAATATAAGCAAAAATCTCTTCAATGAATCTTAAATGAAATCCATTAACAAGAAAAAATAACTGTCATTTTATTCTTTACTTCCTCTTTTAAGTAAATACTTAAATTAGAAAAATAACAATGAAAGACGAGAGTGATGGAAGAGTAAGTTTCAGTTGTTCTATTTTTCGATTATACTCCCTCTGTTTCAAATCTTTTTTTATCTGCATTTCCCATTTAGTTTCATTAGCCTTTCTAATTTAATACAATATTTTATTACATTAAAACTTAAATACTTGCACCCGGAGGGTGCATATATTTGCTAGTATATATAATAAATATATATAAATTCATATATATATATATATATATCGGGGCTTGCATACATAACAAACAACAGAGTTGCTAATAGCCGCGCGAACAGTTTCCCTGTGTCCCCGGTGCTTTTGAGACCTTACTTTTGGTATTACCCTCGTAGAAGATTGGTGCTATACACTCTTCCAAGCTGTTTCTTGTTGTTGCAAGGACTTTACGGTGATTTTCGTCTCCTTTTACCCTGATGAAACTACCTGGGGGTGGGGGTGGAGATTAACAGATGCTTGAACAGCCTGTGTCATTGGGGAGTGCTTTTCCAATGCGCTTTGATCAACACAGGATTTACAACGGAAAGAAATTGGATTTTTACCAGTAATCCCATATCGACTAAATCAGCATGCAACTGTTTACACATCCCTATTGGATTTCTATAGCATTATCGACCAGTTACATCAGAACTATTTATCAGTAGCATGTGATCAAGCCACACACACACACACACACACACACACATAGAGACACACATACACACACACTAATTATCATTATGCTCTTTCTTTACGATGCAACGGACTTTATTTCTTCTTCGTATCCTCGTCGCCATCAATAATAACGTAGCAGCAAAAGTTCCACGTTGTTTTTAATATCTCTTGACTAGAAAATGAATTCAATTCCTTTGATAGGATTGACCTTTTTTGAAAAAACATTTTGGTTACATCTATATATAATGGAGATAGACTGCATTTTTGTCTGAAGCCGTAACTACGTCACGGCTGACGTCACATATTCCAAACTAAATTCTAGCGTTTATCAATGAGAACCTAATTTGTAATCAATTTATGTTATACATAATATTAAAGGAACAAATTGCTTTATATACAAGTATTAAGATGCGTTTGTAATATTTGCTGGTTTGTAATATTTGCATAGCCAATTTTCAACGAATCTTTTAATAAATGCATGTTTAGTTCTAAACAGTTTCTAATTGATATTTTAATTTTTATTTGTATTTATAATTATTTCATATATAAAGTTTTGCGAGAAATTAATTTAAAAATAAAGATACAGCTACTAATTTAAATCTTACGTTAAATTATTAGTTATGGTCTTTTGTCCGTGACTACTCCCGTTTTCGTTGCGGTAAAAAAAAATATTTTTAAAGTTTTAATAAAGTTAATTTTTAATGAAAACATTTATAGATAAAATTTATTTTTAATTTTCGCGGCACCTTCACAAATATAACAAGTATTTTTTATTTCAAATTATTTTATTTCTATTAGGAATTTTAAAAAATTTATAGATAAAATTTATAGATAAAATTTATTTTTTATTTTCGCGGCACCTTCACAAATATAACAAGTATTTTTTATTTCAAATTTTATTATTCCTATTAGGAATTTTAAAAAAATGTTTTCATTTATTTTTAATTCAAAATTTGTTTACGGTTATTCCATATAACTAGTACTAAATAAAAGAGATAATCACATGACGAATTCTTCTTCTTTCTTTTCGAAGTCTGTCGCTGACGACGATGACGTCACTCCATGTCTTCATTTGTGGACCCTATGGTGGCTCATTAGTCCAATTCTGGACCTGCAGATGCGGTTACACACATTGCAGGGGAAATTCCCATCTACATCTGGCTGTTCATGACAACGAAGACATTGCCGCTCTGCAGTCCTGTTTATCTCATCATTGAGCCGCCCAGCTCCCGTGCGGCAGACGTCTCGCCAATCCTGATAGCACGCGAGGACAGAAGCCCCTCAAAAGCAGTTCAAAGACCATATCAAGACAACGCTGTAACATCACACCTTCAAGTGTGGAGAATCTGGCCTCCAGCATAACGAATTATAATTAGAGAATACCAACAAGTATATGTAATTTGCAAATTATATATATATATATATATATATATATATATATATATGTATATATATATCTATATCTATCTATATATATATATAATATATATATATATATATATATATATATTTGTGTATATATACGTGTATGTGTTTATGTGTTTATCATGTAAGATATGTGTATATTTTCTATTTTTTTATTCTTATTTTCATTTTTATCAATATTATATTTATACAACATTATATTATCTATTATATTTTAAGGTTTTACTTTGTTTATTTGGTTAATAGCAGTAATAACATTTTTATATATTTTTTTTACAATTTTTATTTTTTTATATTTATATTTTTGTTATATATATCTTGATATATATATATATATTTTATATATTTTTTATATATATATTTTTATATATTTTTATATATAATATTTTTTTATATATTTCTTTATATCTTTATATCTTTATATTTTATTTATTTTGTTTTATTCTTACTCTATACTTTTTCAGACTCATTCTATTTTCATAGTTTAATTTTGTCAGACTACCATCCCCGAAGAAACCAGACCTTGAAGAGTATTCTTTTTTCTCATTTGACTTCCTGTCGCCATGGTGACAGTCTTACAATGTATACATTTGTAAAAGGAAAAAAAATTAGAAGTAAATTTTTCTGTTATGCAATTCAAATTATTTTGATTTACCATCTGATGAGACTGAATTTTTGGGGAGCTGTATTAAATCAACTTAGATTTATATAGGCCCCAATTTTGGTCGAAATAAATTTATTATGGAATAAGTTTTTCCTTCCTTTCAAAGATATATATATATATATATATATATATATATATATATATATATATATGGCATAGCATAATCTTTACAGATCATTGCCGTCCCTTCACAATCCCCAACTCCACCATCAGAACCCTTCCTTTTTTTGGGGGGGGAGTGTTGGACCCCTTATTCCTTGTTAGGTTATCCATCTAGGAGAAGGACAACTCTGATTTAACACCTGCAATTGACATGATGCCAGTTATCTTGCTTAGGCTTGTCACTGGACAACAATCAGAAATTTAGAGAGTGGTATTCGTGTTGTACAAGCGTTTACCACTAAATCATGATGTACAAATGTTCCCTTCTTTCTTTCTTTCATCTATATATATATATATATATATATATATATATATATAATAAAAAAAAAAGTTCGTAAAATGAATTTTGTTTTTCAAAAGATTTTTTTAATTTTACTCCGGCTGAATTAAAATAAAATAAAAATCTTTTGAAAATCAAGATTCCTCTTGAGGACCTTCATTTTTTATAGATTATTTAATTTTCCCCCGTTGGACCCATAACAACACTTACAAATAGTTTATCGCCAATGGGATTTTCAAAATAAGCGCCCTCCACCCCCACCCCCCCAAAAAGAAGGTTTCTTGGTATGACCCCAAATTGCATTGGTTGGTTGGTTGGTTGGTTGGTTGGCTGTTGGCTGGTTGGATTTACGGCATGTCAATTCTTGTTGGGTTATTTTATGCCGAAAACTTTTGTTTTATTCATTATTGATAGGTTTTCGATTTTATAACTCAATTTTTTAAAACTTAAATGTCTTTAAGTCATTTTTTCATTCAACACATAGATGGGACCCTAGCAGGTACTAACACTCCGAGTCTTGGTTAATTAAAACAAAAACTAAACAACGACACAAGACAAGACATCCCAAGAAACAAGTGCTTCCTGACCCAAAGAACAGAGAAAATGCCTGTCCAACAACAGATACCCAGATACCCAGATCTAGAATAGCAGATAAGTAAAACAAGTAGAAGTAGATAAGTATACTAATGAATATATATCATCCTCTTAAATGGGTACAAGCAACGTTACATATATCTCAAGATAATGTCGATGTTACTCCCTCAGCCACCACATTTTTAAATGAATGTAAATGAAGTCGCCGGGGAGGCCTAGAGTCGGTATCAGCCATACAGCGAGGGAGTCTATCTCCTTTTCACTAGCGCTAGACCAAGGAGATTACTTTTCAGCATCTGAAGCGAAATGCCACACCTACCGTCAGCTCTCACTTTACCGCACAGATTCCTGTGTTACTCATACGCTGAGTTGGCGAGGGCCGGTATCGAACCAGGAACCTTGAGGTTCCCAGCCGAACACTCTACCGACTGAGCTAGACTGGCCCTTAAAATGAATGTAAATAGGTCAATTGAATAAAAAAAATCTATTTTTGACTTAATTCAAAGAAAAATATTGTTTTTAAAAGTAAGAGAAGAGAAAACCTGTTAGGAAAATTATTAGGTAGCATATTCTAAACCCCACTGACTGGGCAAACTCATAACTGTACTATTTTACAGCCGATGGGTGACTACTTACTCGCAGCAGGTATTGTAAGATTCTGGGACCTATGTGCTAGATTACACAGTAAAAAAGTAAAGTCGACGGGGCGGCCTAAAGTCGGTATCAGCCAGTCAGCGAGAGAGTCTATCCCCTTTTCAATAGCGCTAGACCAAGGAGGTTGTTTTAGCATCTGAGGTGGAGTGCAACACCTACCATCAGCTCCTTACTTTACCGCACAGACCCCTGTGCTACTCATACGCTGAGTTGACGGGGACCGGTATCGAACTAGGAACCTTGTGGTTTCTAGCCGAACGCTCTACCGACTGAGCTAACCCGGCCCCTCTAGATTACACAAAGTTGAGTAAATAACGAGTTAAGCAACTATGGGTCTGGTCAGTACTTTGACGGGTGACTACTTAATAACGGCTGATATCGTAATCAATCTGAGGTTCGTGTGTTAGATTAAGAAAATCTTGGCAAATAACGTTACCGAATTTTTCCTTTTTTTTTTTTTTTTTTTTTTGTTTTTTTGTTTTGTTTTTTTGTTTTTTTTGTAAGAGGATCAACCTACATGTTTCGCCGTCTCTGTGGGCAAAATGGCTGCGAACACTGGCCTTTCACCTTGATAATGTTCGTGGCACATGACATTTCTTAATGGTTGGATCATATATATATATATATATATATATATATATATATATATATATATATATTCAAGCTTAAATCTAATGTTGTGATCAGGTATTTTTCTCGCGCCTTCGCGAAAAAAAAAATTACATCAATAAATGAATAAAAAAAATTCGAAGAAAAGAATGATAATCATATTATGATGGAGATTCGTTTTTTGTCTGTCTGTAACCGAAACTACGTCACTGCTTACGTCATATTACCTTCAAGAAATGCGTAGGTTTATCAATGAGTATTTTATCTATAGTCAAAATCATTAATACATAGAATAAATCTTATCTATTAACGATGTCTCTGTGAAAAACTGAGTTAGATTTGCTTCAAAACAACTCATGTTATTAGTGCGTTTAAAATCCTGCAATGTGTGTTATATATCATTGAGAAATAAATTTGCATACTGGTTTTAACAAGTTTTTGATAAATAATTACTGGAAGAAAAAAAGTATCAATCACATATAACCCCACCGATATTTTGCGCCCCAAAAATAAAGGGGGGGGGGTCAAAGTTAAGTGACCTGAAAAAAATCAGAAAGTTTTGAAATAAAATAACTGATGCATTATAAAATCCATTTATTGCTAAATCAACACTGAAAATTTCATTAAAAATCGGATAATTCCCTGATTTTTGGTAATAAAAAAAATTCAAACGGGCTGGGGGTAAATTTGTTTTGTAAAAAGCACGGATTTTTCGACAAATTGGATATACCTATTATTAAACATATATTTGACCTAGTGAAGGGACCCTAACAGGTACTTAGAGTGGAACTTGGAGTAATAGCTATAAAAGAAAGGGGTACTGCCCACTCCTCAGATTTCTGGATCTGGAGCCTCACCATCAGATACTGTTTATAGTGTCATATCCAGGACACACCCTTTTTGGAGGGGAGGGGGTAATATTAACCTAAGCTATTCTAAGCTCCAGTGATAGTGTGAAATATGAATAAAAATATCAATTAAAATGTTTATTATAATGGGCTGAACTTGCACAACGGTCGGAAAATTAAAACGGAAAGTTTTTTGGAGGTCCCCCATGTCAGTTTAACTAAAGTCTATGAATGAACATGTTTTTGATAAATAATTACAACAACAACAAAAGGAAATAATAACACTAAACATAGATATAAAAATCTATGTGAGGAATAAATGGAAACATTTTTTAAATAAAATTACATTTAACAATCTATATATTAATACTCGTGTTCCTTAATTGTACGACCGTTATCATCTTGCAACACCCTTTGGTTAAAAATGATACCGTCCAAATTATCCAAAATGAAATAGACAATTATAAATCCTGATTATATGGTGTTGCTTATCCACCGATGTCTTATTTCTTATTAGTGTCGTCACCTCAGATAAATAATAGACCATTCCATTTTCATTAGAAAGAAAGAAATAAAGAAAGAGAAAAAAGGACATGAAACACAGAGAAAATATGATAAGAAAGAAGGTAAAAAAGAAAGTAGGGAAAATATCGTAGTAAAAATTAATATAACAATAAGTAGTCTGTGTTATTCGGACTATTGTCATTATCTTCATTGTTGTCTGTACAACGTTTCGGCCGATATGCCCCACGGCATTCTTCAGGTTTTCTTGTCGGGCTCGGGAACCTTCTTGAACTCGGGAACCTTCTTTTTGAAATCGCGAACCTTCTTGTCGTAATCGGGAGCCATCACGGAACTTTGAACCTAACCCTTTATTCAGTCCACGGGGGTATCCTGTTCTCATTTTGCTAACCATAGCTGGGGTAGAGGTATTAAGCTGTGTTAATTATTATTCTATGTTACATCTGCCCTTGACCAGGATTGAACCTGCAGTCTAGAAATAACTGTCATTTAGAACTGTCTTAATCTAATTCCTTTCTCCTCTAGGTCATGTGTCCAATTGGAATAACACAGATAATACTAATCACCAAGCCTCATCTCAAATATTCAGAGAAATACAATAATCTATTATATATTAATAATGAAGATTCGCTTCCGGTTATTGTCTGTAACAAAAACTACGTCACTGCTTACGTCACATTACCTAAAATCGTCATAATATAGAATAAATTCACTCAAAATTTGAGCATGCAATATTAGACAGTCCTCATTGTTTTTTAAACAAGTTTCAATAAATACAAACCTGGTATTATCTATCTATATATAGTTTGTTTTATTTTATCTATATTAAAAGTTATCAGAACCAAGTTTCCATTTAAATTTTTTTTTTTTTTACTCCTTTAATAAATTTATTTTAATAAATTTATTTTATTTTTTACTCCTTTAATAAATTTGATGATTTTACTTTACTTATGATACAAACTCTCTGATATTAAATTTTCAACTCCCATCCCCTCAGGCAATATTTATTTTATGTCGCCCAGAGATCATTTTTTATTTTGCTAGTAAGTAATAATTTTTTTTTTAAACAATAATAAATCAAACCCAATTTAGAAAAACTAGAGGAGCATATAAAAAGCAACAATTAATTTCATATCGCGAAATACACACAGCAGATTAGGTCTCCAAATAAATCCAACACAAAGAAATCCAACATTCCCAGCATGCAACACAAACTGTATCAAAATTATGAGTCAGAACTTCCCAAAATTCACCACAATACGTATTTAAGGAAAATGGCGAGTAGTGCAATTGAAGGAAATGGTCACAACGAGACAAGTTCAAATCCTAGACGAGGTTGTTTGCATTTCACATAGCGCTAATACCCTTAGGAAAGGCATGTATCCAACTATTCTTCCTCCATCTATGGGTAAACAGTAAGGCAGATTGGGCTCTTTGATATTGGTATGGTATCCAGTATAGGAGAAGGAAAACTCTGAAATCAAACCTGGTAAATTCCACTTGAGAAATTGACCATGTGTCACATCCTGTTTGTGAGTAGCGGTGGGTATATATATATATATATATATATATATATATATATATATATATATATATATATAATCAAAAAAAATCCTTCCTTATGAATAGAATAGTTATAATTAAATGAATTAGGCGTGCATATCGGTTTAAATGTAAGGCATAAACAAATCGAGAAGGGGCCAATCTCTGTATGTACATTTCAGCCTATTAGGCCTCATCAGCAGAGTTATAGACAGGACAGTGCTTTGTGCGTGATTCGAACCCTACCTGCCAAGCTGACAGGCGGAGAACCATTACACTAGCTGAATATCACAGAATTTCTCGTTTATTTTAAACTGATATATATATATATCGCACTATATATCGTACATATTTTTATTGAAACACCGTATCTCGGGGAATTATCAAGCAAGGTGAATGCCCTCCTTCTGTACACGTGAGACTTACAGAAGCCAAACTGGCATTTCAAGTCCACAGGGATTGAGGGTTGTTTTGTTTTTGTTTTTTTTTTTTTTTTGGGGGGGGTTACAACACGTGTTCGTTTATTCCACGGACATAGCAAACTACGCATGGCAAGGAAGTTCAACTCACATGCTCATTATTATTATTATCAAAAATCTTATTCCTTAATCTTCCGACCGTTATCATCCTGTAACACACCCTCTGGTGTCCAAATGGTCCAGGATAAAATGCACAAATGTAAATCCTGATTATCTGGTGTTGCTTATCCGCCGAACTCTTATTTTTTTTATGTGATGTCACCTCAGCTAAATAATGGACCATTCTGTTTTTTATTATAACGAAAGAACGGGAAGAAAGAGGACATGCTACGCAATATTACCAAAAAGGAAGAAACAGTAGGGGAGAGATAGAAAGCGGGTGAGTGCGCGAAAGGGATAACGCTAATATGTTTCAATCGAAGAAAATGAAGAGAATAAAAGAAGGAAAGAAAGAAAAAAGAGTGAGAGAGAGTTAAATCAAGATTATTATACTTTTTAAGGGCCGGGTTAACTCAGTCGGTAGAGCGTTCGGCTAGGAATCACAAGGTCCCTGGTTCGATACCGGCCCTCGCCAACTCTGCGTATGAGTAGCACAGGGATCAGTCCGGTAAAGTAAGGAGCTGATGACAGGTGTGGTGCTCAACCTCAGACGCAAAAACAATCTCCTTGGTTTAGCGCTAGTGAAAAGGGGACAGACTCGCTCGCTGATTGGCTGATACCGACTATAGGCCACCCCGATGACTTACTACATATTGAAGTAATCACCAATAGCTCTTAAGTGAACATATCAAACGTTGTAATAATTTAATATTGTGGGTTATTCACAGGTCCTGCTAGTTATCATTTTACCCCTTCCAAGTTCTTCACATCAGTTTTTTTTTTCTTTTACTGAAGTCTGAGTGACAGCAAGTCTTATCAGGTCTTCAGGATTCTTCTGATTATAATGTTACGGGCATATAAACAATGTTCTTTTAATAGAGAGAGGGGAGATAAGAAGGTATTGAGATACAGATGCATATTTAGACGATGATGCATATATGCATAACTTACTTTGGTAATCCTTAACTTTTTCCTCGTAAATTCCTACCATAAAATAAACTGAGCCCTCATTTTATGTCCATGTTTTTGCAATAACTGTTTTATTTTTCTTGCACCCGTTATTTTACAATACTAAATATATTTTCTGGTAATCCTAAACTTTTTCCTCGTAAGAAAATATATATTTAGTATTGTAAAATAACGAGTGCAAGAAAAACATTTATTGCAAAAACACGGACATAAAATGAGGGTTCAGTTTATTTTATGGTAGGAATTTACGAGGAAAAAGTTAAGGATTACCCTTACTTTTACTTTCTTTTACTTCTTTGCCCATTTGTGATCGCCTAGACTTCTATGTGATGTCTACGTCTGGTTCCTTTTTTCTATTTCTTGCTTGGCCAGTCTTCTAGCTAAGGCGTGCATTAACGAACAACGCCATATTGCTTCTGAAAAATTTTTATTCTTAACTAACTTTTCTTACTACCATACGCGAGCGGAGCTCAACCGAAGCAAAAGGGACCTCTCCTCAAAATTTACATTTCGGCCGTAACTGAGGACCTAACTAGATCTCATGTGACTTCACATGATTTGCGGTTTTCCCGCCTCTGGGCTCAAAGATCCCCAACGGTCTGTAACTTTCCAGGGTGTTGCCAATAATCCACGCTACCCATGGATTATGCAACATGATTATTCTATCTGATCTTAGCAGTGCTCTAATCTGGTTTTCTTTGTTTAATGGCATATCAAGCTCCATGGATTATTTAATGCCAAAGCCATCTTTGTAGGAGAACAGTAAGTAAAGTAATGTCATCGGGGCGGCTTTAATGTCGGTATCAACCAAACAGCGAGGGGTTCTATCCGCTTTTCACTGTCGCTAGACCAAGGAGATTGTTTTTGCGTCTAAGCTGGAGCGCCACATCTACCGTCAGCTCCTTACTTTACCGCACAGTTCCCTATGTTACTCATACGCTGAGTTGGCGAGGGCCGGTATCGAACTAGGTACATTGTGGTTTCTAGCCGAACGCTCTACCGACTGAGCTAATTTAACCCGTAGCTGGAGAGATGAGAGAGTCAATACCTTTTTCAAGGGCATTAGTAAGAAAGTGAACGTAATAGCGTGAGCGGGATTTCCAATTCTTCTTCTTCTTCTTCTTCTTCTCTCTCTCTCTCTCTCTCTCTCTCTCTCTCTCTCTCTCTCTCTCTCTCCCTTCCCCTCTTCTTCTTTTCTCCCCCTCTTCTTCTTTTCTATTTTTCTCTCTATTCTTTATAGTTATAATTAAATTTCGACATTAAATAACTCATAATTAATTCATATGCTGTTAGACATATATACTAAACCAAAGTAAATGTTCATAAATAAAAAGAAGACCATGACTGAAAATTACTCTTACCTGGGTGGTGAATGTAAGCATTACATTTATAAACTATTATTGATACAGACTACACAGATGATCTAGCGCTTCTTGTAAATACACCTGCTCAAGCCGAGTCTCTGCTGCGTAGCGTGGAGCAAAAAAAAGAGGCATTGGTCTGCATGGGAACTCGGATAAAACAGAGTTCTTGAGGGTGAGTCTCCATGGCGAAGTGAGTAATATGCTGGGCTAAATAGTACCACTACTCTTCTTCTACAAGGATGGCATTACATTTGTAATTATTAACGATGCAGACTACACAGATGATCTAGAGTTTCTTGCAAATACAACAAATACAACAAAGTTGAATCTTTGCTGCATAGTCTGAAGCAGGCAGCAAGAAGTACAGTTCTCTATGGGATCCAGGTCAGAGTGGACCTGAAAGCAATGGTGATGAAGAAGTGCTCCAAATTCCCCAAACCTCCAGAACTGGAACCTCACCATCAGATACTGTTTAACGTCATACCCTGGACATGAATACCTTCAGCCACCACCTAGCACAAATATGATAAAAAGGTTGGAAGTTTTCCATAAGGCCCATAGGGTTGGGACAATCATATAGGTACTAGGATTTGACGGGATTCATCAGAGGCCCCCGCCCGTGTAGCCTAAGTAAGGGCCCAACTAGAGTGTTGCATGTCATGGACTGCTCAGCCACCAGGATTCTTCCTGGTTTAGCGCCAGCGAAAATAGATAGGCTCCCTCGCTGACAGGCTGATGCCGACAATAGGCCACTCCACCAGTTCTAAAATAATATCAACATATTGGCAGCATTTAAGAATTTTCAGTGGCTTGTCATTGATGTAATGAATACGCATATACCTAGGTACCCCCCTCACAGTAAACTGATTGGTTAGTGTCCACCAGAAATACTTAACACTGTAGTGGTACAAACGCCTGTTACTACAACGCCTATTACTGTTACTACGCCTATTACTCTGACGCACTAGCTTCATACTTACCTGCGAGTATATATTATCCCTTATCCGGATATATCAGTCATCAAAACAGAAGATTGCCCCATCTTGATTAAAACTACACAGATGATCTTGCACTTCTTGCAAACACACATGCTCAGGCCGAATCTCTGCTACATAGCCTGAAGTAGGCAGCAAGAGGCTGGGTCTCTACATGAACTCAGATAAAACTGGAGTGGTAGTACCTGTTATGGTCCTATCTATGAATTAGATAGAAAAACGTGAGTTAGTATTATCTGCGTTATTCGGACTATTGTCCCCATCTTCATCGTTATTTGTACAACGTTTCGGCCGATATACCTCCGGCCTTCCTTCAGGTATTTCTTGTCGGACTCGGGAACCTTCTTTTCGAACTCGGGAACTTTCTTGTCGTATTCGGGAGCCATCACAGAACTTTGAACCTAACCCTTTATTTATTCCACGAAATACAGGAAGAAGGCCGGAGGGTATATGGGCCGAAACGTTGTACAAATAACGATGAAGATGGGGACAATAGTCTGAATAACCCAGATAATACTAATCTTCAAGTCTCATCTCAAACATTCCGAGAAATAGAAAAACGTGATTTTAAAAAAAATGTTTTCAGAAAAAATGAATCGAGTTTTTTTTTTAATTTTTTAAATTTAAGTACCCATCAAGAATGAATTTTTAAAAATGGCATAAAATGACCCAACAAGGGTTGACATACCGTAAAACCCAACCAACCAACCAACCAACCCATGTATGGGTTAAATAGAAATAAATGTGTTTGAAAAAAAATTGACTGCCCACCACGAATGAATAAAACAAACAATCTACGTCATAAAATGACCCGATGGGTTGACATGCTGTAAAATCCAAACAAACTTATTTGAGAGCCTCGATTTCGTTAGAATCTCAAAAGCATTGGCGTCCTCATCCTTCTTTTTTCGGCCGCCATCTTCTCTTCCGACATTTTGATAAGTATGTTTACGAAATAAATTCATATGAATGTCTACAGCTTTCCAACTAAACCACTCGTAAATCTTTTCAAATGATTTATATCTACTCAAAGAAATCGTCTTTAATTCTGTTTACCGTTTCCATAGAGTATTAATCTGGAAATTCCATATTCGCTTGTTCAAGACAGAATAGCTTTAATATCGAATCGATTGACTACGCAAGCACTTAATACTTGAAACGAAGTCGCTTCCACATTGGTAATCTCTTCTTCTATATATTAATACTCTTGTTCTTTAATCTTCTGACCGTTATCATCTTGCAACACCCTTTGGTTAAAAATCAAACCGCCCAAAATCGTTCAAGATGAAATGAAAAATGTAAGTCCTGATTATCTGGTGTATGTTATTCGCCGAATTCTTATTTCTTATGAGTGTCGTCACCTTAGCCAAATAATGGACCATTCCGTTATTGTTATGAATAAAGAAAGGACATGCTACATAGAAAATGTAATAAGAAAGACGGAAAGAGAGTTGGAGAAAGATAGGGGTGGAGCACACGGAAGCGATAACGTTAATCTGTTAAAATCGAACATACGGAAAAGATAAAAACAAGGAAAGAAAGAAAGAAAGAGAGAGAGAGAGTTAAATCAAGATTATCATACGTTTTACATATATAAGTATTTTACAATAGCTCTTAAGTAAAGATATCAAGCGGTGTAATAATTAAATTATCATATAGTGGTATATCCACAGGTCCTGATAGTAAGATAATAAATTATGAATAAATCTAAAAAAATTGTTTGGTTTATTTGTTTAATAGCATATCAACATTCACGGGTTATGTAATTCCAAAATTATCCTTGTAGAAAAATAGCTGTTACTCTATTTAACCTATAGCTGGGGAATGAGGGAGTTCACACTTTCACAAGAGTATTTGTCTGAACGTGAAAGTAATAGCACGACTAGAGTTCGAACTCACTTACAACGATGTCGCAATCCAACACGTTAACCAATACGCAAAGTTAAGCAGTGATAATACAGTTCAATACTTACATGGGTGACCATTTAAACTAACTGCAGGTATTGTAAGAAACCGAATTTCAAAATGACTTTATTCGACAATAAATGACCCGCAAAGGGTTGATGTGCCGTAAAACGAAACAGCCTACCAACCAATAAATCGATATGCCACGGAGTCTCTCTCTCTCTCTCTCTCTCTCTCACACACACACACACACAGTCTCTCTTTCCCTCTCTCTCTCTCACACACACACACACACAAACGCTATCCCCCCTCTCTCTCTCTCTCTCTCTGTTGTTATTACGATATAGCAGTCGAGTACGTTACCCACTACGCCACGGGGACTCTCCTACGAATAATAAGCATCATCTATCTTCAATACATATATAAAGGGCAGTTGTGCGTATCTGTATGTCCGGAGGAAACTTTGAAAATAAAACAGTTAACGACAAAGTAAATATATATACACATTAAATATCACCAGGACTTGGTTTGTGAGCAAAAATAATAGAGATCTGATTTATATTTGGGAAGATATTTAAAAATTCAAATTAGAAAAGTAACAGAAGGGAAAGTCATTTGCATGTTATTTTGTTTATCTTTTCTTTTTTTTTGTTGTTTTTTTGTATGTTTTTTTTTCACTTTGAAATATGATATTGTTTGATTGAATTAATTGCATCATTTATATCTTTTTTTTTAAATTGTAAATCATTGAATGGAAATTTCTTACTATATTGTTATATATTTCCGTGGGTATTTTTATGGGGCAACCAGCGAGGATCTCACTCGCGATAAGTAATAATTGATCTGCGATACTAACTTTTTAAAAATCCCCCCTCTACCCAGGCGGCGCCGGGTAGCCACTTCTGATATACTTATAGAATCCTTAATCTTATTTACCCTGTCAAGGTTAACAATGAGTGTTACATAACATTTTTTACAGACTTATAATGGAGATTATGCGGTTTAGCTTAGTCGGTAGAGCGTCTGACAAGGAACCGCAAAGTTCCAGGTTCGATACCGGCCCTCGCCAACTCAGCGTATGAGTAGCACAGGGATCTGTGCGGTGAGGTGAGGAGCTGATGGTAAGTGTGGAGCTCCGTCTCAGACGCTAAAACAATCTCCTCAGTCTAACGCTACTGAAAAGGGGATAGACTCCCTCGCTGTCTGACTAATTATTTATTTCCTGTTCGGGATTTGAATTCGGGTCACCGATTATATTTCCTGTGAAGATAACTGACACTATATATGACAGCATTTAATTGTTACTACTGTCTGGGTGCTTAGGTAGCTATGGGAGAGTGATTTGCCCGAATTATCACTCACTCACTGTCTTCCAGCAACCATAATAGGATTAGATATTTTGAAAAGATAAATGTGATATAAGATAAAACAAAATGGCGGAAACTCTTGTGGAGCCTCGTTTTCGAATGAAATGAAAATAAATTTAGAGCTCCCTTTCTACGGAATTCTTTTTACAAAGATCAAGAAATAAGACAAAATGATGCCATGACAACAACAAAAAAACACGTGAAATGTCATTACGACAGAAAGAAAGACACTAAACAATTGAATTTATTTGTACACAAAGTGTTGATTAAACCACCAAACCTCTCCACATAGTCACCGTTTCTCTCAATAGCAATGTTCCACCTTCGAATGATAGTATCAAAAATTAGTAACAGCAAATAATTATTTATTAAACCCAATTTGTTAAAATCATTATGCAAATTATTCCCGCCATATACTATGTAAATCTTTATATCTTAGAGATATATAACACATATTTCAGGATATTAAATGCATTATCAATATGGGAATTTTTGCGGCAAATCTTTCGAATTCAATATAATATTGTATTACATTATTAAAAGCAATCTTATATATAATTTTATATAGAAATCAATTGAAACATCATTAAAATAAGTGTAATATTTTATATTCGTTCTTATTTAATTTTGTTAGTCTTTCGAATTTAATATAAAATTTTATTACAGTAAAACTTAAATACTTGCACCAGGGGGCACATACTTTTGCTAGCAATATGCTCGCAAAATTCGGTATAGCTCTCTAGGGGCGACTTAAATTAGCTTTCACCGCCAGCATATAGCAATGATCGTCTGTTTACAGATTGGATCTCTCTGGTGATCGTAAAAAATGTATGTATTAAATAGTTTAAACACCGCTCCTTCAACACTGAAGAGACGGGAAACATCGAAACACAGTGTCTGTGGATGACTTTTATATATATATATATATATATATATATATATATACAACCCTTCCATATAAACAGGATGTGACACATGGTCAATTTTTTAAGTGGAATTTACCAGGTTTTGATTTCAGAGTTTTCCTTCTCCTATACTGGATACCATACCAAGATTAAAGAGCCCAGTCTGCCTTACTGTTTACCCATAGATGGAGGAAGAATAGTTGGATACATGCCATTCCTAAGGGTATTAGCGCTATGTGAAATGCAAACAACCTCTTTATATACTAAACTATGTTTATATACTAAATACTATACTTAATATTTAATACTATACTTATATACTAAACTATACTTTATTACTAACTATATACTACTATACTATACTAAATACTATACTTTATATACTAAATACTTTACTATATACTATATACTAATACTATACTATATACTAAATACTATATACTTTATATACTAAATACTATACTTTATATACTAAACTATACTTTATATACTAATACTATACTTTATATACTAAATACTATACTTTATATACTATATTTTATATACTAAACTATACTTTATATATTAAATACTATATATACTAACTATACTTTATATACTATACTAAATACTATACTTTATATACTATACTATACTTTATATACTATAATATACTAAATACTATACTTTATATACTAAATATACTATACTTTATATACTATATACTTTATATACTAAATACTATACTTATATACTAAATACTATACTATATACTATAATATACTAAATACTATACTTTATATACTAATATACTATACTTTATATACTAAATACTATAATATATACTATACTTTATATACTAAATACTATACTTTATATACTAACTATACTTTATATACTAATATACTATACTATACTTTATATACTAAATACTATACTTTATATACTATATTTTATATACTAAATACTATACTTTATATACTAAATACTATATACTATACTATATACTATATACTAAATACTATACTATATACTAAACTATACTTTATATATACTAATACTATACTTATATACTAAATACTATACTTTATATATTAAACTATATTTTATATATACTATACTATATACTAAATACTATACTATACTATATACTACTATACTATTATATACTAAACTATACTTTATATACTAATACTATACTCTAAATACTATATACTAAATACTATACTTTATATACTAAACAGTGAAATTTCTCCGAGTCCAACTAGTTACATTTTTCTCCAATTGTTTCGTTAAAGCATCAGTTGTACGCCGCCATATTTGTAAAATCTAAAGATGATGAAAGACACGGCAGCCGCGAGGTCTTAATTTTATCATAAGTCTTTTCATCGACGAAGAAACGCTGTGTTCTTCTTTCAGAATTAAAAAAGAAGAAGAAGAAAAGAGTAAAGAAAAAGAAGAAGACATGTTAAATGAAGAAAATCTCTTAAAAAGGAATGTTCAATGTGTGGGTGAATGAGCAAAAGAAAAAGAAAAAGAAAAACATAAAGGAAGAAAATATGATACCGAAGCGAACATCATTTATATCCTTATATGTGAATGTTATACGTTCGACAGTGCCGCCCTCTGCGTGGAAATGTCATGAACTAAAGCAGGCCAGGCCCATATAGAGGCGGTCTTTTTTTTGCACGTGACTTATGGAAAGTGACTCTCTCTCTCTCTCTCTCTCTCTCTCTCTCTCTCTCTCTCTCTCTCTCTCTCTCTCTCTCTCTCTCTCTCTCTCTCTCTCTCTCAATTTACACATTGTTTAATATCTGTCAGTATCTACAAGGTTTAGCTCAGTCTTGCGCAAAGTCGGCTGCCTACAGTTGGAATCGAACTCACGACATATAAGCCATAGTTAGTGATATAATCTCATGATTCCTTCTTTTTTTTACATTGAAACGCCAAATCAGTCGGTAGTGCATCTGTCTAAGAAACCACAAGGTTCCGGGTTCGAGACCGACCCTCGCCAACTCAGCGCATGACTATCACAGCTTAGATTTGTGCGGTAAAATGGGGTGTTGATGATAGGTGTAGCGCTCCACCTCAGATGCAAAATCAATATCCCTGGTTTTGCGCTAGAAGGGCCTACTCAAGGATGCTGATGTTGTCTTGTACCAATCTTGGAAGCAACACACAACAAGAAAGCAACTGTATGGCCACTTGCCCCCTATCACATAAACCATCTGAATAAGAACAAGATGTGCTGGACACTGCTGGGAAGAAAGGATGAACTCCTGAACGTTCTCCTGTGGACACCTATACATGGACACACGGAAGCGCGTGGTGTAATGGTTAAAGTCATGGGAAATGGACTCGTCGCCCCGAGTTCAAATCCTGGACGTGGTAATTGCATTTCACTTAGCGCTAATACCATTGGGAGAGGTATGAATCCTACTCTCCCTCCAGCTATGGGTAAATAGCAGGACAGACTGGGTTCTTTAGCCATGGCTAGGTAACCAGTCTAGGAGAAGGAAAACTCTGAATTCAAACCTATTGAACTCCGCTTAAGAAATTGACCTTGTGTCGTATCCTGCTCGTGTGGAGGAGTTGGTAAATATATACACATGGACACACCAGTGTAGGCCGACTAGCAGAAATCTACATCAATCAGCTCTGTGTGGATTCTATATGTTACGTGGAGGACCAGCCAGGGGCGATCGCCGATAGAGACGATTGGAGAGAGGGTGTCATAGATAGACACGATCTGAGAATAATGATTCCTTTTACTTTTTTTGATTTCGGATTTTATTTCTTCAAACGAGCATGAACCACATTAAAATACGAGGAGGAAATAATTGTTCATCTATAAATCGTAAAGCCACTCACCCCATCCACCCGCGATGTGGACAGCGGGTGGGTCGACTTGAATCTTCCCTGTCCCAACATTAACTGTCACTTTTAGAATCTACCTAGGCCTACTGTCCTAGAGTTCATGCGATTCGTCTTTTTTTTTACCTCTCCTCATCGGTCACATCAGACATAGCCGGTCGCTCAGGTCGTTGATATAAGGAAAAGCCAACAAATTACAATATATGAATTTTTTATGAATCTTATTTTTTTAAATAATTTTATGAATATATTATATATATATGTAATATATTAATATATAATATATAATATAATATAATATAATATAATATATATATATAATATAATATAATATAATATAATATAATATAATATATAATATATAATATAATATATATATATATATAATATAATATAATATAATATATATAATATAATATAAATATATTTATCGCAAATATTTATCGAAATTATATTTATATTTATCGCAAATATTTATCGAAAAAGATTTATATATAAAAAAATATATATAATATAATATAATATATTAACTATGTAATATATAGAATATATATAACAATAAATATAATTTTATGAATCTTAATTTTTTTTTTAATTTTATGAATCTTCCCTGTCCCAACATTAACTGTCACTTTTAGAATCTACCTAGGCATACTGTCCTAGAGTTCATGCGATTCGTCTTTTTTTACCTCTCCTCATCGGTCACATCCGACATAGCCGGTCACTCAGGTCGTCGATATAAGGAAAAACCAACAAATTACAATATACGTATAAGTAAGACCTCAGCAAACCAAATCTATTTTCCTTTCAAAGGACATCACTAACCCGTCGCAAATTGTTCCTAATTATACAAAGAGGTTTAAATAACCTAACCCACCTTTGTTATTTGATCTCAACAAACACACGTTAACTTTTGTTTGGGTTATTTGTTAAATGGCATATCGACACGTTATGGGCTACTAGAAGCGACTAATCAGCATTGCCTTTGTAGAGAGGCAGCAAAAAAAAAACTGGTGTATTGATTTGTTTACTTTTGAGATATACAAATACTGGACATTTTTAAGTAGAATTTCAATGCTATTTCTGCGTATATTTTAATTTTAAATATCTTCGAATATAAATCAAATCTTCATAATTTTTGCACAAATAGCAAGAACCGGTGATATTTAATATATATATATATATGAGGAAAAAATGAGTAAAGAAAAGAAATGTAGATGGATAAAAATGAATTTTATCGATATTACTTTTAATCCATATCACTTACACATGTGTTTCGGTCTGTTTATCAAAATGTATACGGATTTACGTTATTATTATTATTAAAATAATCAGATGGAGTTAAAATGATGATGATAATAACAATAGGAAAAATGCATAAAATGTTCCGTACACAGATTTTGCCGACCTTCATCAGAGTGTACGGAACATTTTATGCATTTTTCCTATTGTTATTATCATCATCATTTCAACTCCATCTGATTATTTTAATAATAATAACGTAAATCCGTATACATTTTGATAAACAGACCGAAACACATGTGTAAGTGATATGGATTAAAAGTAATATCTATAAAATTCATTTTTCTCCATCTACATTTCTTTTCTTTACTCATTTTTTCCTCATATTGTCGGATTCATTTCCCATTCCCACACACACACACACACACATATATATATATATATATATATATATATGTTGGCAGCCTTCCGTCTACGAGAGACGATGGAGTAGTGTCAAAATGTTTTTATTGTTTTTTCACTACATAGCCTGGGCAGGTTCATATGGAGGATGAGCTGTTGCCCATGCAGCAAATCTCCCCCCCCCCCACTGCTGCTGTGATCTAAAGGAAAGGGGAGTAGCCAATGCAATTTGGCAACGGTAGTGTCGCAGGAGTTGATGGATAGCACTGGATTTCAGCAGCACACCACCTTAGGGACTCCGGCTCCTGATTTGTTTTCGGGGTTTACTCCCCTAGCCTTTTCATGTCCAAAGCAAAAGGATTTACAAACTAAACCTCACCCTAGCATCTCAAACGTTTCAGGCATTTCTGTGAAATTCAAGGATGATGTGACACAAGGTCAATTTCTTAAGCTCTCTATATCTTTCTCCTACTCTCTTTCTTTCTTATTATATTTTTTCTGTGTAGCATGTCCTTTTTCTTTCCTTTCTTTCGTTGTAATAAAAACAGAATGGTCCATTATTTAGTGGTGGTGACGAAACTCACCATAAAGAATTTTGCGAATAAGCGACACCAGATAATAAGGACAGATTTTTTGCATTTCATATTGGACGATTTGAACTTTCTCATTTTTAACTAGATGGTGTTGCAAAATGATAACAGTCGTACAAAACGGAACCCGAGCATTGAAATTAGAGATTACTGATGCAGTCTCTCAATCAGGACAACCCCTACATAACATACGAGTTGAGGGTGCTGCCATGACCTTGTGCCAATCTAGGTTAAAATACGTTACAACTACATCATAACGACTATGTTTATCTTTGATTTGACTGTTGTTCTATTTTCTTATTTATTCTTCACTTACCTTTTCTGTTTTTTTTTTTCTCTTTGGCTAATCTTAAACTTCTATCTGCGCATGCGCGTGCGCGTGCGTGCGACTCGCCCGTTCGTTCTGATGACGTCATGCACCCACGCATACAACACCGTTCGGAGGAGATTTATGATCATTGTATTTGATTCAACTAGTCAATGGTATTATCACGAGATGCAGCCATCAAGGTTGCGTTTCTGATAGTCTTAGGCATTTTGCGGTTCACGTCTTTGTGCTGGACAAACCAACCCCCCCCCTGACTGCGTCTCAACATAATCGATGAACATGGTATGACGTCTGACATAAACGGATCAACAAAATGGCCGTGTATATTTGTTGTTTGTACATAAGCAAATTATATATCTTATTATAATGGAGATTGTGGGTTTGTCTGTCTGTAACCGAAACTATATTACTATACAAGTCACAATTCCTTTAGTTATTTACATCATATTCTCCATGATTTTATTTTTTATTTAAACCTCAATTATTAGTAAAATTGTTTTACATCATTAAGACTGTTAACAATATCTACATACTAATAACATGCAATTATATTTATATATTCAACGAAATAGCAGATTACAGTGTGAATGGGAAGACTAATTTGCATATTGATCTTAAAAAATTTGATTTTAATAAATATATGCTTATTATTATTGATTTCTAATTGTTTGGTTTTATCTTAATAAATATGAGCAAAAATCTCGGGGATAAATCTTAACAGAAATCTATTAACATAAAGAAATAACTGTAATTTTATTCTTTACTTCCTATTTTAACTAAATAGTTAAATTAGGAAAATTTACCAATGAAACACGGGAGTAAGGAAAAATGATGGAAGAGTTAGTTTCAAAGTTGTTCTATTTTTCAATCATACCCCCTCTGTTCAAAATCTTTTTATCTACATTCTTATTCAGTTTCATTAGCCTTTCTAATTTAATATGATATTTTATTATAAAATTTAACTTAAATACTTGCACCCGGAGGGTGCATATATTTGCTAGTATATATATATATATATATATATATATATATATATATTATATATATATATATATATATATATATATAAAGGGTTTTGTAATTTGCTTGAAGCATTGCGTATATATTGGTTTGTTGGTTGGTTTTGAAGGCTGTCACAATGCGAGTGTAAAGAAAAAAGAAGGTAACTATGATGTTTTTTGTTAACCTGTCATTTATTTCTCAATATTTCGGGAAGAGATTCCCATCCTCAGAAGAATACTGGAACTGAAGTTGTCTTAGCGGCTGCTACATTCGTAGCAGCTGCTAAGACAACTTCAGTTCCAGTATTCTTCTGAGGATGGGAATCTCTTCCCGAAATATTGAGAAATAAATGACAGGTTAACAAAAAACATCATAGTTACCTTCTTTTTTCTTTACACTCGCATTGTGACAGCCTTCAAAACCAACCAACAAACCAATATATATATATATATATATATATATATATACTCGTGTTCCTTACTCTTCCAACCGTTATCATCTTGAAACGCCCTCAGGTTAAAAATGAGGCTGTCCGAAAACATACAAGATAAAATTAACAAATGTCAATCATAATTATCTGGTGTTGCTTATCCACCAAATCCTTATTTTTCATGAGTGTCGTCACCTCAGCTAAATAATGGACCATTCTATTTTTATCATAAAGAAAGAAAAGGAAGAAAAAGACATGCTACACAGAAAATATAAGGAAGAGCACATTGAAAAAAGAAAGAAAGAAAGAAAGAGTGAGAGTTAGATCAAGATTATTATACTTCTTACATATTGAACTATTTCGCAATAGCTCTTAAGTAAACATATCAAACGTTGTAATAATTAAGTTATACTGTGGTATATCCACGTATTCTCCTAGTATAAAGGAATAGCGTCTGTTTTGGCATGTACGTGTCGACTTATAAATCAGAAAAGAGATGTCACTGAGCATTAAAATCGCGCATATACATTAATATGTTTATAATAAGTAAAATTTAGGAGGTGCGTGGTCTAATGGTTAGAGTCGTAGGAAATGAACACGTCAACGCGAGTTCAATTCTTGGATGAAGCCGTTGGCATTTCATATGGCGCTAATACCCTTGGGAAAGATATGAATCCAATTCTCCCTCCAGCTATGGATAAATAGCAGGGCAGACTGGACTCTTTAACCATGGCTAGGTAACCAGTTTACGAGAAGGAAAACTCTGAATTCAAACCTGTTAAACTCTGCTTAAGAAATTGACCTTGCGTCGCATCCTGCTCGTGCGGTGGGGTTGGTAAATATATATACTAAGTAAAAGTACAGCATTTAGTTTTTGATGTGTACTAATTATATGATATACTTCAATAATCAAAAAATCAGTCAATTTGTGGAACTCTTCAGAGTTCTTCATAAGTAAGTACAAAAACTAACCTTTAGAAAAATGAAATTATTTTTCAAACCACTCACGCGTTTAGGATTACGTTTTCTTTTTAATATTTTAATTAAATAATATTTTAAATAATATTTTGATGATATTATTTAGTGACAACACAAGTCATTTCTTTGGTGAATTCACATATATTCTATTTGAGTCTTATTTCTTTCTTGGGTCCAGACCACTCAACTGTGCTGTGAGAATCAAGTTAACTGATTTTGCGACTTCGTTCTTCGTTGACCAGCTAGAAACTGATTAGAACTAAATTATCTCTCACACTTGCCTGGCAAACAGGAAGATAAGGTCACAATAAAGTTAAGAGACATCAATAAAAATCTCTGTAACTTTTTTTGAATTTAAATAAATTCTCTACACTAACCATGCATAATTAACAGGATATCCATCAATTATGCATCACTAGAATTTATAAATGACAATTATGAATATAAATGATCTTCTAGATATTTCTTCTTTCTTGTTCTGAGTAGCAGTTTTTTTTTACTTGGGCTTAGTAGCTATCTGGCTTCTTCAAGATCTGTCTGTCTATCTCAACTGTTTTTGACTGTTTTCGTCTTAAGATCTGGTTGAGATGTCCTGCATAGTTAATTTGTTTAGTATTTAAAATCTTAGTTGTCATGTGTAGCTCTCCTCACAGATATATGTAATCCATGTGGCTCGAGCTGGTAGAGGACCTTCCAGGAATGGGTAATGAGGAAGAGCGTGGAGATCTGTGATGTTGGCATGAATTGATCATGATGATAATGATAATTGGACTTCAGCATAAAATAATCCAACACAGGTTGATCTGCTGTAAAACCAACCAACCTCAAATGTGACATAATTTTTAGATTGAACGTGTTATATACTCAGTTTTCCTGTTGAGTATAAGTGTATCTTGTCTTTTAGTCGACATATTTCTTTTTTCTTCATATCTTGTTTGATTAGCAACTTTTTTTACTAGGGCTGAGTAACTATCCGGCTTTAAGATCTGTCTGTCTATCTTAACTGTTTTTGACTGTTTTCTTCTTAAGATTAAGTATATCTTGTCTTTTAGTCGACTTATTTTTTCTTTCTTCATATCTTGTTCTGAGTAGCAGCTTTTTTTTTACTTGGGCTGAGTAGCTATCTGGCTTCTTCAAGATCTGTCTGTCTATCTTAACTGTTTTTGACTATTTTCTTCTTAAGATCTGGTTTAAATGTCCTGCATTGTTAGTTTGTTTTTAGTTAACAACACAAGACATTTCTTTGGTGAATTCAAATGTATTTTATTTGAGTTGTAGATCCGGATCTCTAAACTGCACTGTGTGAGAATCTGGCTAATCAAAGGAGCAGCACCAGTGTGTCTTTTTCCTTCAACAGTCAACCAGAAACCGATTAGAACTAAACTATATCTCCCACGCTTGCACGCAAACAGGAAGAGAGGTCACAAAAGTGTTAAGAGCTATCAATCAAAATCTCTGTAACTGTTATTTTGAATCTAAATAAATTCTCTACACTAGCCATGCATAATAAACAGGGTACCCATCAATTATGCAACACTATCTTGTGGGGTTTTATTTCTTCAAATTGTTCGAGTTCGCACGCAGCATTATTGTGCAGTTCTCGTTTAGCTTCGTTAGGCTTCAAGTGTTAGTATTATACACTAGATTTGTTCCAGAATTTCGTAGTCCAAAGTTAGGGGTGCGTGTTATAAATGAATGCGTGTTATGCACAACTAATCACGGCAATTTAGCGAATAAGATTTTTTAAAATAACCAAGAAGAGCAATATTTTACTTTGGTTTTCATTTTTTTTTAATTCCGAAGTATGTCCTCCGTATAGATCTAGGTTTCACTTTATAATAATAATAATAATAATAATAATAATAATAATAATAATAATAACCCTGGAGAAGAGTCATGGAGACCTGAGGAGACTTGTTGTCACTCAGACTCCAGGGAAATACCATCAGCTAACGCTGGAGTGAACATAATAATAATAATAATAATAATAATAATAAAGACTGGAGGATCTTGAAATCAGAGGAAGTATTGAGACCATCCGGACTACTGCACTGCTGCAATCGGCTAGAATACTTAGACGACCTGGAGACCTGAGGAGACTTGTTGTCACTCAGACTCCAGTGAAATACCATCAGCTAACACTGATGTGAAAAACTGAAAAGAAGAGGAAATAATAATAATAATAATAATAATAATACCTCAAGAGAACAAAAAAACCTTGACATCAAACTCTGCAGCAGAAATCTCATCAAAGGGCCGTCCCCATTATAAGATACTCTGGGCCCTTCTTAAAATGGACAAAAGAGGAGCTCAGATTGACCAAAAGACTAGGAAATTACAATGCACAAGGATTTACACCCTAGAGACGATAGAGATAGGCTATATGTACGTAATAAAGTAAGGTGGAAGAGGTTTTGCCAACATAGATGGTTGCGTAAATGCCAATAACCAAGGACTCGAAGAACACACAAAAAAAGAGCAAAGAAAGATTGCTTATGGCAGTCAGTAATAGCAGCTACAACATATGGCCAAACAGAAAAGCAGCGAAAAGAAAACAGAAATGAGAAGAAAACAATTAAATGGATACTTTAAATGACAAATTGAGTTTGCACATGAAAAGGCTTGAATATGGTTAAGAAGAGGAAACCTCAAGAGAGAAACTGAATTGCTAATTAATGCTGCACAAAGCAATGCCATAAGAACAAATTATATCAAAGCAAAAATCGATAAGACACAACGTAACAGCAAATGTAGAGTGTGTGTTGATAGAGATGAGACCATAAACCATGTATTAAGCGAATATAGCAAACTAGCACAACGATAATACAAAGTTAGGCACGGCTTGATTGGAAATTATGCAAAAAAACTAAATTTTGACCATACAACAAAAGTGTATATTCATAAACCAGAATCTGTTCTTGAGAATGATAAGCATAAACTTTTTTTGGACTTTAAGATAAAGACTGATCCCATTATCCCAGCCAGAAGACCAGAGCTAGTATTATTTTTTTAAAGAGAACTTGTCAACTGGTAGAGTAGATCTGGGAGCAATGGCAATGAAGGGGACTCCACGTTCCCCAGACCTCCAGAACAGGAACCTTACCCTCAAATGGAGTTTAACGTCATACCCAGGACATGAAGACTCTCAGCTATAGCCTTCTAGCACATATATGATAAAAAAGGGTTGGGGTTTGTCATGAGAGCAATGGGGTTGGGACAATCATATAGATGCTAGGGCTTGACGTGACCAGCGATTGATCGAAGGTGGAGGGCTCTCCGACCACCCGTCTAGCTTAAGTAAGGGTCAAAGTGGAGTGTTGTATATCATTGGATAGCGCAGCAACCAGGATTCTAAAACCCCAGCCGACACGGACCTGGCCAAAGATATGAAAAAACTGTGAAACATGAAGGTAAAGGTCGTACCAATCGTAATTGGAGGCCTGGGAACGGTTACAAAGGGCTTGGAAAAGAGTCTGGAGGAACTGAAAATCCGAGGAAGAATCGAGACCATCCAAAGTACAGCATTGTTAAAATCGGCTAGAATACTTAGAAGAGTACTGGAGACCCGAGGAGACTTGCTGTCACCCAGTCTCGAATGAACCACCAGCTTAGGCGGGCGTGAAAACCTTTAATAATAATAATAATAATAATAATAATAATAATAATAATAATAATAATGGCCAACCAGTCAAGATAGAAGAGAAATGCAGACTTGGCTTTGTGGGGGTACACTGGGGACGGTGCAAATGATTTGGCTATCACGAATACTGAAAATGGTATGCGTTCAATTCAGAAACAGATTGTGGAGACAGCGAACTAAAAAGAAATATAGAAAAAACCTCACTGCCTTGGGAATTTGAAGCACAAACATCTCTAAATCCAAACTAGAGGGTCTGACATAATCGATGGCGGCTAAGCACAGACAATGTGGCCTACAGTATTAGTAGCCATGTCAACGGACCATAGATTAACATTGAGAGAGAGAGAGAGAGAGAGAGAGAGAGAGAGAGAGAGATACAGAAATACAGAGAGAGGGGGATTTTAAGGCAGAATTTCAGAAGAACTGAGACAGTTATTTACTAAACTGATTTTAGTCTTAGAGAGAGACAGATAGGCAGACAGGTAGGCAGACAGAGAGGGAGAGAGAGAAAGAGATAGAGAGAGAGTGAGAGAGAGTGAGAGAGAGAGAGAGAGATTTAAGCCAGAATTTCAGAAGAACAGAGAGAGTTATTTACTAATCTAAGATTAGTCTTAGAGAGAGAGAGAGAGAAAGAGAGAGAGAGAGAGAAGAGAGAGAGAGAGAGAGAGAGAGGAGAGAGAGAGAGAAGAGAAGAAAAAGATAGAAATCACACAGGACTTGTTAATTCAACCTAGCAATTGCTAATTACCCAGTTCACTTTGTATCTTTGCTTAGTAAACCTTTTTGTCAATCCTTAATACTCTTTGTGTTTCTTCCTATAATTTCTTCCCATCTATGAGCTAAATAAACAAAAAAAAGTCAGAAAAAGCAATGAATTTGAAAAACTATGATATCGGTTTAAAATAACCCAACAAGGGTTGACAGGCCGTGAAATCCAGCCAGCCAACCTATTATTTCTCTGTTAACGCTGATACTGGATTTACGTTTTGAACTGATGCATATCCGCATTTAAGTTTCAATGCTATAGAGTTTGGTAATAAGTAATGCCTAATAATATATGTTTTGGTTGTCGACGGTTTACAGTTATATCGTTTTTGTTGAAAGCAATGTGACTGCAAGCATAGAAAGCTATAGATGTGTAGTTTTTAATGAAGAGGTCACACACCTGCTAAGGAAATCCATTGTAGGCTTTTTTTTAACATATGCCGATTGGTAAGTGCGATATTAGGTGATAATGGGTTGTAAGAAAACATCTGTAAACTAGACGGTTTGTCTCGAGTTCGGCAGCTGGATATGATTAGTGGAGATTGATAAACGTATTCTGTACAGGCATATCTTATGAAAGGATGTATAGAATTGCCTTCATCTTGCATCGAATAATATTAGGTATTATTTATTACCATAGAGCATTGTAACTCTCTCTCTCTCTCTCTCTCTCTATATATATATATATATATATATATAGAGAGAGAGAGAGAGAGAGAGAGAGAGAGAGAGAGAGAGACAGTTTAACCAACCCCTCCACACGATTATATATATATATATATATATAATTATATATAAGGTAAAAGAAAGGAAATGAATCCGACAGTATGAGTAATATATAAAGATATGAAAAACACCAAAAAATGCTGTTAAAGTGAAAACATTTTATAAGTTCGCTGATATTGAACAATATTTCGATTTTATGAAAATCGTCATCAGAGCTTTGTTTTATACTCCGTGTTGTTAAGAGCGGAGACAGAAGTCATATGAATTCAAAACAAAAATCTTGACGTTGCAAAAAAGAAAAAAAAAAATATATATTATATATATATATATATATATATATAATATTTATATATAATATATATATGACCATTTACACAATTTCTGTCATTTTCAAAGGAACTTTTCGTCTTATATATAAAGAATATATATATATATATATATATATATATATATATATATATATATATATATATATATATATATTTATATATTATATATGACCATTTACCCGATGAATGCTTTCAGCAAGAAACCACTGTTGTAATACCGTTCCGTAATTAAATAAATAAAAGCAAAACTTTTATTTGTTTTGATTTCTCATTGAACTATATATATATATATATATATATTATATATATATATATATATATATTATGAACACAGACAGACAGAGTTTTAACCAACCCATCTGCGCGATTAGGATGTGATATAAAGTTAATTTCTTAAGCGGTGTTTGAATTCAGAGTTTTCCTTCTCCCAGACTGGTTGCCAAACCAAGGTTAAAGAACCCGAGCTGCCCTACTATTTACCCATAGTTGGAGGTGCTCAATACACTAAGTAGAGATATCATATAAAAATGACTAAATTGAGTTAGACATTACCTAATTAGGTGTCATCTAAAGTATGATACTTCATGATAATACTGACTACGTTACTATTACCTTGAAGATCCTTTTGGTGAAATGAATAGGTAATGTCTCACTCAATTCAAGTTATATATATATTATATATATATATATATATATATATATATATATAATATATATATTGATTTTGGATATTTGTTTTTAGAAGCATTGTTGAATAAAGTATATATTATTATTTATATTTTTGCTTGAAGGCAATTACAATGCGTATATCGTATAAAATTCGATAATTATAGAAAATAATCATGAAAAGCGAACTTCGGCAAGCGATCGTGCGGCGCGTAGCACATCGTACAGACTATATATATATATATATATATATATATATATTATAGAGAGAGAGAGAGAGAGAGAGAGGGGAGAGAGAGAGAGAGAGAGAAAGAGAAAGTGAGAGAGAGAGACTGACAGACAGACAGACAGAGACAGAGAGATAGAGACAGATGGAGAGAGAGGGGAGAAATTTAGTATGAAGATCGCATGGGCGAGAAACAGTCAGTAACCCAGCGCTATTGACTCCATGTCCCCGATACCTTAACTTACACACTTACACATACATACGAGATAGTATCCAAATGATTGTAGATTGTGTTTTTCCATGAAATCTTATAAAGCCGTTGTATAATCGCGATATACATGTCTAAGGCAGGGCCGGTTTAGCTCAGTCGGTAGAGCGTCTGACTAGGAACCACAAGGTTCCGTGTTCGATACCGGTCCTCGCCAACTCAGCGTATGAGTAGCACAGGGATCTGTGCGGTAAAGTGAAGAGCTGATGGTAGGTGTGGCGCTCCGCCTCAGATGCCAAAAACAATCTCCTTGGTCTAGCGTTAGTGAAATGGGGATAGACTCCCTCGCTGTCTGGCTGATACCGTCTCTAGGCCACCCTGATGACTTTACTTACATGTTTAAGGCTGAGGGAGCTACATCGTGGTGTAATGGTTATCAAGATAGTCTCTTAGATCCTTACTACTGAACAACAGGGACATATATTAACATCAGTATACATTCATATACCAACCACCACGAGTTCAAATCCTGGACGTGGTAATTGCATTTCACTTAGCTCTAATACCCTTGGGAAATGTATGAATCTTACTCTCCTTTCAGCTATGGATAAAGTAGGGCATGTATGTTATGAGGATTGACAATATTGACGATATGGAGTGAATACAATGGTAATGCAGAGATAGATTTTTGCGTTATCTATTCAGCAAGGTACATAATAAGTTAATAATTAGTAATGATTTTTGTTTTGTTTTCGTGACTTTACGAGCATATCAAGCCTCCAGTGGGGTCATTTATACCAGATAAAGGTTTTGTAAATTAAATCAAAATTCTTGTAATGGAGGTTAACATTACAATTTTTTTAATAAAATAATTTTTCAATTTACCATAAGATGGGCACCCCTAACAGGGTATTACCACTTCCGGGTAAAAAGTGGAACCAGGGAGCAATGGGTGATGAAGGGAGTATGAAGGGGTGCCTC
>CM042160.1:54176655-54179649 GCA_023376005.1 Doryteuthis pealeii | reverse complement strand
GAGATATAAGATAGAATAGAGAGGAGATTGAGCATTAATAATCGCGTATTACACTGATTAATGAGTAGATGTTTTGTCTCACTCGAGGGGTTTTGTCGGTATAGCGAGTAAGAGGATTTAGTTGATTGTGATATACTGATTAATTAGAATAGTTTAATTCTATCATCCAACAGTAAAATCAATCGTATGTGTGGATCTTCAAGTTCTTCAGTAGAGGTGTAGAATAACATAAATGACTAATCGCTTTTTAGGAAAGATGAAATTATTTTTCAACCACTGCAACCTCGTTTTGGATTACGTTTTATTTTAATATTTTAATTAAATAATATTTTAAATAATATTTTGGATGATATTATTTAGTGACAACACAAGTCATTTCTTTGGTGAATTCACATATATTCTATTTGAGTCTTATTTCTTTCTTGGGTCCAGACCACTCAAGCGTGCTGTGAGAATCAAGTTAACTGCTGTTGCGACTTCATTCTTCGTTGACCAGCTAGAAACTGATTAGAACTAAATTCTCTCTCACACTTGCCTGGCAAACAGGAAGATAAGGTCACAATAAAGTTAAGAAACATCAATAAAAATCTCTGTAACTTTTTTTGAATTTAAATACATTCTCTACACTAACCATGCATAATTAACAGGATATCCATCAATTATGCATCACTAGAATTTATAAATGACAATTATGAATATAAATGATTTTCTAGATATTTCTTCTTTCTTCATATCTTGTTCTGAGTAGCAGATTTTTTTTACTTGGGCTTAGTAGCTATCTGGCTTCTTCAAGATCTGTCTGTCTATCTTAACTGTTTTTGACTATTTTCTTCTTAAGATCTGGTTTAAATGTCCTACATTGTTAATTTGTTTAGTATTTAAAATCTTAGTTGCCATGTGCAGCTCTCCTGACAGATATATGTAATCCATGTGTCCCGAGCTGGTAAAGGACCTTCCAGGAACGGGTAATGAGGAAGAGCGTGGAGGTCCGTGATGTTGGCATGAATTGATCATGATGATAATGATAATTGGACTTCAGCATAAAATAATCCAACACAGGTTGATCTGCTGTAAAACCAACCAACCTCAAATGTGACATAATTTTTAGATTGAACGTGTTATATACTCAGTTTTCCTGTTGAGTATAAGTATATCTTGTCTTGTCAGCGTATTTCTTCTTTCTTCTCATCTTGTTCTGAGTAGCAACTTTTTTTTACTTGGGCTGAGTAGCTATCCGGCTTCTTCTAGATCTGTCTGTCTATCTTAACTGTTTTTGACTGTTTTCTTCTTAAGATTAAGTATATCTTGTCTTTTAGTCGACTTATTTCTTCTTTCTTCATATCTTGTTCTGAGTAGCAGCTTTTTTTACTTGGGCTGAGTAGCTATCCAGTTTCTTCTAGATCTGTCTGTCTATCAACTGTTTTTGACTGTTTTCTTCTTAAGATCTGGTTTAAATGTCCTGCATTGTTAGTTTGTTTTTAGTTAACAACACAAGACATTTCTTTGGTGAATTCAAATGTATTTTATTTGAGTTGTAGATCCGGGTCTCTAAACTGCACTGTGTGAGAATCTGGCTAATCAAAGGAGCAGCACCAGTGTGTCTTTTTCCTTCAACGGTCAGCCAGAAACCGATTAGAACTAAACGAAATCTCCCACGCTTGCATGCAAACAGGAAGAGAGGTCACAAAAGTGTTAAGAGCTATCAATCAAAATCTCTGTAACTGTTATTTTGAATCTAAATAAATTATCTACACTAGCCGTGCATAATAAACAGGGTACCCATCAATTATGCAACACTATCTTGTGGGGTTTTATTTCCTCAAATTGTTCGAGATCGCACGCAGCATTCTTGTGCAGCTCTCATCTAGCTTCGTTAGGCTTCAATTGTTAATATTATACACTAGATTTTTTCCAGAATTTCGTAGTCCAAAGTTAGGGGTGCGTGTTATAAATGAGTGCGTGTTATGCACAACTAATCACGGTAATTTAGTGAATAAGATTTTAAAGAATAACCAAGATGAGCAATATTTTACTTTGGTTTTCATTTTTTTTTAATTCCGAAGTATGTCCTCTGTATAGATCCAGGTTTCACTTTATAATAATAATAATAATAATAATAATAATAATAATAATAATAATAATAATAATAATAATACTGGAGAAGATTCCTTGAGACCTGAGGAGACTTGTTGTCATTCAAACTCCAGGGAAATACCATCAGCTAATGCTTCTGTGAAAAACTAATAATAATAAATACTGAGAATAGTCATGGAGACCTGAGGAGACTTGTTGTCACACAGACTCCAGCGAAAGGCCTCAGCTAACGCTGGTGTGAAAAACTCACGGGAGTGAACATAATAATAATAATAATAATAAAGACTGGAGGATCTGGAAATCAGAGGAAGAATTGAGACCATCCGGACTACTGCACTACTGCAATCGGCTAGAATACTTAGACGACCTGGAGACCTGAGGAGACTTGTTGTCACTCAGACTCCAGTGAAATACCATCAGCTAACACTGATGTGAAAAACTCAAAAGAAGAGGAAATAATAATAATAATAATAATAATAATAATAATAATAATAATACCTCAAGAGAACAAAAAAAACTTGACATCAAACTCTGCAGCAGAAATCTCATCAAAGGGCCGTCCCCATTATAAGATACTCTGGGCCCTTCTTAAAATGGATGAAAGAGGAACTCAGATTGACCAAAAGACTAGGAAATTAATGACAATGCACAAGGATTTACACCCTAGAGACGATAGAGATAGGCTATATGTACGTAATAAAGTAAGGTGGAAGAGGTTTTGCCAACATAGATGGTTGCGTAAATGCCAATAAACAAGGACTCGAAGAATAGACAAAAAAAGAGCAAACAAAGATTACTTATGGCAGCCAGTAACAGCAGCTGCAACATATGGCCAAACAGAAAAGCAGCGAAAAGAAAACAGAAATGAGAAGAAAACAATTAAATGGATACTTTAAATGA
>CM042160.1:54126655-54171655 GCA_023376005.1 Doryteuthis pealeii | reverse complement strand
GTAGGGCATGTAATGTTATGAGGATTGACAATATTGACGATATGGAGTGAATACAATGGTAATGCAGAGATAGATTTTTGCGTTATCTATTCAGCAAGGTACATAAGTTAATAATTAGTAATGATTTTTGTTTTGTTTTGTTTTACGGCATATCAACCTCAGTGGGTCATTTAATACCGATAAAGTTTTGAAATAAATCAATTCTTAATGGATAATACAATTTTTTTATAAATACATTTTTCTATTTAAACCATAGATGGGACCCTAACAGGTACTACCACTCCGGGTCAGAGTGGACCAGGGAGCAATAGTGATGAAGGGGTGCTCCACATTCCCCAAACCTCCAAAACTGGAACCTCACCATCAGATAGAGTTTAACGTCATTCCCAGGACATGTAGACCCGCAGCCACCGCCTTCAAGCACCCATATGATAAAAAGGGGTTGGGGCTTGCCATAAGGGCAATAGGGTTGGGAAAATCATATAGGTGCTAGGGCTTAACGTTTAGCGTTGTTTATTCAGCAAGGTACCTAAGTTAATAATGAGTAATGAATGAGTAAGTGTTTTTGTTAAGGACCGGAAATAGCCCTTCGTAAAGAGTTAATATTTATTATTCAATGGTCTAAAGGGAGGTAACTTCAGGTTACACTACAGGGCAGACTGGGCTCTTTAACCTTGGTTAGGCAACCGGTCTAAGGAGAAGGAAAACCCAGAATTCAAACCTGTTGAACTCCGCTTAAGAAATTGACCTTGTGTCACATCCTGCTCGTGCGGAGGGGTTGGTAAATGTATGTATATACCAACCGCAACGGAAATAAAGACGAGGGAGTTTCTATAGTGTAGTGGATGACGTGTTGGATTGTGAAATCGTAGTAAATGAGTTCGAACTCTAGTCACGCTATTGCATTAACGTTCGACAACGTTGGACAAAGGTGTGAACCCCCTCCCCCATTCCGGAGCTATGAGTCAAGTACTGCTACTGTTCTTCTACAGGGATAGCTTTGGCATTAAATAACCCACGAAGATTGATATGCCATTAAACAAAGAGATTGGAACCGGAAGATAAACATTTACATGAACATTTAACCTTTTTATCTATATGTTAATACTCATGTTCCTTAATTGTAAGACTGTTATCATCTTGCAACACCCTCTGGTTAAAAATCAGACCGTCGAAATCGTCCAAGATAAAATGCAAAATGTAAATTCTGATTAGCTGATGTTGCTTATCCGCCTAGTTATTATTTCTTATGGGTGTCGTCGCCTCTAATAAGTGCCGCACAAAACAATGTCATGAGAACCAATTATATCAAAGCAAAAATTGATAAGACACAACAGAACAGCAAATGTAGAGTGTGTGGTGACAGAATGAGACCATAAACCATGTATTAAGCGAATGTAGCAAACTAGCACAACGAGAATACAAAGCTAGAGACGGCTGGATTGGAAAGTTGATCCACTGGGAATTATGCAAAAAACTAAATTTTGACCATACAACAAAATGGTGTATGCATAAACCAGAATCTGTTCGTGAGAATGATAAGCATACAATTCTTTGGGACTTTATCATCTTACAACACCCTCTGGTTAAAAAACAGACTGTCCAATTCGTCCAAGATGGAATGAAAAAATGTAAATTCTGATTATCTGATATTGCTTATCCGCCTAATACTTATTTCTTATGAGTGCCGTCACCTCAGTTAAATAATGGACCGTTCCGTTTTTATTAGAAAGAAAGAAAGAAAGAAAGAAAGAAAGAAAGGGTAGAAAAAGGACACGCTACAAAGAAAATATAATAAGAAAGAAAGTAGGGGAAAGATAGAGAGGGGGTGAGTGCGCGGAAATGGTAACGCTAATCTGTTTCAATCGAACCCGTAATGAAAAGATGAAAAGAATGAAAGAAAGAAAAAAAGAAAAAAGTGAGAGGGAGAGAGAGAGTTAAATCAAGATTATCATACTTTTTGCATATTGAACTATTTGGCTATAGCTCTTAAGTAAACATATCAACACGGTTATTAATAATGGATATTGGGTGTATTTCTGTCCGTAACCAAAATTACGTCACAGCTTATGTCATAATCTTCTCAATGATAGCATAAGTCTAGTAAAGAGTATTCAATTTATAGTCAAAATTGTCAATACATACAATTAAAAAAAACTGTTATATACAGTCAAAATTTAAGTAAGTGATTTTTAAAAATGCTTTTTTCTCTCGACCTTTTTTTCAGTAACAAGAAGTTAATCAAAAAAGTTTACAAATAAATGAATACCTACGACTTTATGTAAAATTTATGTGTGAAATATTCAAAATAAGTATTTGATTAATAATTGATAGATGCACGCAACATTTTATTTGAGGGGGGCAGAACTAAGTTTCCATTTCAAATTGTTGTTGTTTTTTTTTGGGTTTTTTTTTTTGTTTTTTTTTTTTTTGGGGGGGGGGGAGTTTGGGGATTTTTTTGTTTTTGCTTTTTGTTTGATTTTTTGTTTTTGTTGGTGTTTTTTGGGGGTATTTTTTACTTTTTTTTTATAAATTTGATGGTTTTGTTTACTTAGAATACAAACGGTCTAATTTTTAAACAGAGGGTGTTGCAAGATGATAACGGTCGGAAGATACAAACCCTCTGACATTGAATTTTTTAACCTCTTTCAAATACTAATTTTTACATCGCCCGGAGAGCGTTGTTTTTTGTTGTTTTTTTTTTTTGGGGGGGGGTGCTAGTCGTAATAATTAAAATATCATACTGTAGTATATCTACAATTCCTGCTAGTAAACAATGTTTCAAGTTACCAAAAAACTTTTCCATATGGTAACTCTTGCTTTGTTATAATGCTCAACCAAACAATACCATCAAAATGGCGGGCATCGTCAAAAGAAGTCACGAGCTGATGAGAGAGAGAGAGAGAGAGAGAGAGAGAGAGAGAGAGAGAGAGCCTGTAGCTACAGTAACGCGCCCCTGACTATGTTTTCTGCTGATGGCATCCGATCCTACGCCCACAGAGGATATGACGTTCTGTTACGAACGACAACAGCATCAGCGTCAACAGCATCACAGCAACAGCATCACCATTAACAACATCACCGTCAACAGCATCAGAGTCAACAGCATCACCATCAACAGCATCACCGTCAACAGCATCAGAGTCAACAGCATCACCATCAACAGCATCACCGTCAACAGCATCACCATCGCAACGATTAAAACCGCCAACAGAAGAACGTTACCAGCAAGAGAAATATATTCGAGAAATCTAAGTCTATTTTCCTTCCTCTTTCTTCTTCTTCTTCTTCTTCTTCTTCTTCTTCTTCTTCTTCTTCTTCTTCTTCTTCTTCTTATTTTTATTCTTATTCTTATTCTTATTCTTATTATTATTATTATTTTTCTTTCTTTCTTTCTTTCTTTCTTTCTTTCTTAAATCACTTTTTTGTTTTTGTATCTGTTTTCATATTTTTATGTTTATCTATTTATTTATTCTTGTGAATTCATAATATTTTTCTTCCCCTTCTCTCTCTCTCCTCTTCCTTACTATCTCCTCCCACTTTCTTCCTGTACATTTTCAACTTCTGTTATTCTTCAGTTTATCCATTTCTTCTTATTTTCTGCTGCTGCTGCTCCTCCTCCTCCTCCTCACCCTCACCCTCCCCACTCATCCGACTCCGACTCCGACTATTCTTTGCTTCCTCTTGCTACCCTTCTACTTCGCCCCTTAATCTTAATCTCCTCTTTTTTTGCACCTCCTCCCATTCTTGTTCTTTTCTTCTTTGTGTTGACTAAAATTATTATTATTATTATTATTATTATTATTATCCATTAGAGTTTTTCACACCTGTATTAGTCGGTGGTTTACTGGAGGCTAAGTGACAGCAAGTCTCATGAAATCTCCAGGGCTCTTCTGAGTATTATATCCGATTTTAACAATGCTTTAGTTTGGATGGTCTTAATTGTTCCTCGGATTTCCAATTCACCCAGATTCTTTTCCAGACCCTTGAGAACCGTTCCAATGGCGACACCAGTTACAATTGCACGACCTTTACCTTCAAGTATTTGACTATCTTTTCGCTTTCTTTCACTTTCATTCGGTGGTCAGCTGAGATGGCAAAATCCACGAGATGACAAGTTCTCTTTTTCTTGTTAATCAACACTAAGTCTGGTCTCCTGGCCGGGATTAGGTGACCAATTTGTATCTCAGTCCCAGAGAATTGTATACGTCTCATTCTCTGGGACAGACTCGGGCTTGTGCCTATAACATTTAGTTGTATGGTGAAAATTGAATTTCTAGCACAATTCCCAGTGGATCACCTTTCCCATCCAGCTGTGCCTAGTTTTATACTCTCTTTGTTCTAGATTGCAGCATTAACTTATTATATGATTAACTGTTCTGTCTCTGTCTTCACACATTCTGCACTTGCTATTCTGTTGCGTCTTATCTACTTTGCTTTTATATAGTTTGTTCTTATGGCATTGTCTTGTTCTGCGATTATGAGAAATTTAGTTTCTCTCTTGAGGTTTCCTCTTCTTAGATATTTCGATGTCTTCTGATGTGATATATCTTCAGTTTGTCGTTTGCAGTACCCATATAGTTGTTTTTCTCCCCATTTCTGCTTTGTAGTTTTTTTATGTATTTCTGCTTGTCAATGTGTTGCAATTGTTTTAACTGGCTGCTGCAACAATTAGTTTTTCCTTACTTTTATTAGTGTATTCTTCAAGTGCTCGGTTTGCCGTAACTAAACTATCTTCAATGTTACCGAAATCCTTTCCCTATTCTTTTTTTGGTACATATAGTCTGTCTATGTCGTCTCTCGGGAGTAAGGCATTATACATGTGCATGGTTATAAGTTTCCTTGTTCTTTGGTCCATCTGTCGGAGCGCCTCTCTTGTCCATTTTAGGAATGTTCTTGAGTATCTTACAAAAGGGACGGCCCAGGTGTTTATTCCCTTGGTGAGATTATTTTCACTCCTTTTGGGTTTTTTCACATCAGCGTTAGCTCATGGTATTTAACTGGAGTCTGAGTGACAACAAGTCCCAGGTCTCCAGGATTCTTCTGAGTATTTTAGCTGATTGCAGCAGTGCAGTAGTCTGGATGGTCTCAATTCTTCATCTGATTTCCAGATCCTCCAGTCTTTTTTCCAAGTTTATTGGGACCGTTCCTAGTGCATCAACTACAATTGGTATCAATTTCACTCTCATATTCCACAGCTTTTTCAATTCTCTGGCAAGATCCAGGCATTTATCCATCTTTTAAATTATTATTATTATTATTATTATTATTATTATTATCGCTTAAAAAGTTTTTCACAAAAGTAGTAACTGGGGGTCTTCACTAAGGTCCAAGTGGCAGCAAGTCTCCTCGTCTCTCCAGGATACTTCTAAGTAAAGTAGAGGATTACAGCAGTCCCGTTGTCTGGACAGTCTCCTTTCTTCCGCAGCTCTCTAGTTCCCTAGTCTGTTTTCGAGGGGAGGGGTCCCACGGTGTAGTGACTAACGGACTAGACTGAGACATCTCAGCAAGCGAGTTCGAACTCCGGTCGTTCACTTTCGGACTAATACCTTTGGCTGGGTATGAATCCCCTCACTCTCACTAAATAGTACCACTACTGATCTTTTAGGGCGATAGCTTTAGCATAAAATAAGCCACAAAGGTTGATAATGCCATTATTAAAGAAAGAAACCAAACCCAGTCTTCTTCACCTGTTAGTGTCCCGTCTATGGGTTACATAGAAAGAAAATGAGTTTCAAAATGTGTTTAAAATATTTGAGTTTAAAAAGAAAAAATTTGAACTTGCATCAAAAATGAATAAAACAAAACGTATTCGGAATAAAATAACCCAATGGGTTGACATGCCTTAAAACCCAACCAACCAACCAGTCTTCTTCTAGAGTGTTCAAAGTCGATTGCCTTCTCCTATTCTCTTTCACTTCTTCTTCTTCTTCTTCTTCTTCTTCTTCTTCTTCTTCTTCTTCTTCTTCTTCTTCTTCACAACGTTTTTTTGTGTGTGTTTTTTTGTGTGTTTTTTTGTGTTTTTGTTTTGTTTTGTTTTTTTTGTTTTTTTTTTTTTTTTGTTTTTTTGGGGTTTTTTTTGGGGGGGTGGGATTCGGGTCATTTTTTTTTCATTCCTCTTTCTTCTTCATTATCTAATTCTTTCCTGCATTTTTTTTTTTTTTTTTAGTTCGTTAGTTGTCATTAGCTACTAAGTGCTTCTCAGTCTGTCACTCTTCCATTCACATGGATCATTTTCAGAGTGATCTTAATTTTTTTTTCAACCTCTTTCATTCGGATCCGATTTAAGTTGTTGTTGTTTCTCGTTTTTTCCATTTTCCATCATCCGAGAGTTTACCCATCTTTCATTTTCATTAGGATTCTTCTTTCTTAAATATACATTTAAAAATAGTTCTATCATAGATATCAAGAACTTTTCCAGAAAACACTGCGAAAAATCATAAGTAGTCTTTAGTTGGGTGATTGGCTGGTTGGTTTGGTTGGTTGGTTGGTTGGATTTTACGGCATGTCAACCCTTGTTTGGGTTATTTATGCTAAAGACGTATTGTTTTATTCATTCTTGATGGGTATTCAAAAAAAATTTAACTCAATTTTTTAAACTCTTTTGAACAAAGAGTGATTAGACAAACATGAATATTCCTTTTATGTTATTTTTTTTATTGTTCTCAACTAGTTTCGACCGTAGGTTATTTTTTATGAAAGAAATTGTTTTTAGAAAGTTTTAAAAAGTTTCCTAAGTGTTTGACAACCCACAAAAATTCGAGCAGATAAATATATTAGAAGTGGAGAGTCCATCTGTTCAGTGAAACACACACACACACACACACGCACACACACACACATATATATATATATATATATATATATAATATATATATATATATATGTATGTATGTATATAGTGTGGGATGGTCACTGTTTCAGCTTTTGCTGGAAGGGTGTACCAAAAGCAGTAATATATATATGTGTGTGTGTGTGTGTGTGTGTGTGTGTGTGTGTGTGTGTGTGTGTATGTGTGTGTGTGAGAGAGAGAGAGGGGGTATAGAGATATGGCAAGCCTAAACCAGCACAAATGACACACCATAGCGAAATTTATATGAGTAATGCTTTGCAGAGTAAAGCAATATCTATTCCAATTTGCAACGAAATGACAATTTTTGTGACAGTGTTTTTGCCGCTCGTCTTCTTGGGGATCATTCAAATTCTTAATATAACGTAACTGACTATGAAATACTAATCAGAATCACTCCCACTTTCCAAAAAAGGCGGTTTATGATTAAATCGAACTTAACGGACATAAATTCCACCATCGGATGTCACCCCGCCGAAAGAAAAAAATAACAAAAATCAGGGAATTAACCGAATTTAATGAAATTTTCAGTGTTGATATATTAATGAATAAAAGATATAATGCACCAGTTATTTTATTTAAAAACGTTTACATTTTTCAGGTCAGTTAACTTTGAACCACGTATCATTGAGGTGTAACACAGACTCTCAAAGATACGTGGTTCAAAGTTAACAACGGGCAGTAGAATACACAGACTGTACTACTGCAGAAGGGTAAAATCACCCCAATGAGGCAACCCATGGGTGGCGACCCGTGATGCTTAAGGATGGAATCCTGGTGGCTGAGCAGTCCATGACATGCAACAGTATACTTTGGCCCTTACTTAGGCTAGACGGGTGATTGTAGAGGCCTCAATGATCAATCGGCTGGTCACGTCAAGACCGAGCATTTTGTCCCAGCCCTATTGCTCTTATAGTAAACTCCCAACCCTTTTATCATATATTTGCTAGAAGGCGGTGGTTGAGGGTCTTAGTGTCCTGGGTATGATTTCTGCATCTAGTGGTGACGTTCCAATTTTGGAGGCCTAGTGAATGTAGAGAATCCCTTCATCGCCATTGCTTCCAGGTCCACTCTGACCCGGAGCGGTAGTACCCTTTAGGGTCCCAGCTATGGGTTAAATAGATCAAATTGATTTTTTTTAAATTGAATACCCAACAAGAGTGAATAACAAAACGTCTTCGTCATAAAATAACCTGACGAGGGTTGAGATGCCGTAAAATCCATCTAAGTACTGAACTGGTTCATTGCTGCTTAACTTTGGCTATTGTGGCTTCTAGTTGACTTTACCGTTGGCATTGGCATAAAAGATATTCTAGCAAAATTGTAGAAAGAAATCGACACAAAAAATGACAAATTCAAATTTCTTTTGAGACACAACGTCGTCTCATTTATTCATTTTTTTTTAAATTGTTTCAAACATGGCCTTTTGTTGAATTTTGAAAAGACCAATCAACGAAATAAATAAAATAAATAAATGAAAAATCTTTTTAAAAAAAAAAAAAAGAAAAAAGGAAAGAAAATTAAAAATGAACGAAAGATTTGCGAATATTTAATTTTTCCTTCTTCCTTGAAGCTTAAATCAATTAATTTGTGAATAATGTATATGTTTGTTTCAATTCAATTAATGGAAATATTCAATTGGAATGAGGTAAGTTCATCGTAGGATGATCAACGCCATGGGAGAGTCAAGCAGCATTTATAGCATTTAAAAACAGAAAGAATGCTATGCTATTTCAATCCTTTCATATCTAAGTACCTATCTATCTCAATCTTTTCATATTTAACTACCTATCTATCTCAATCCTTTCATATTTAACTACCTATCTATCTCAATCTTTTCATCTATCTATCTATCTATCTATCTATCTATCTATCTATCTTTTTCTATCTATCTATCTCAACCTTTTCATATCTATCTATCTATCAATCTTTCATATCTATCTATCTATCTATCTATATCTTTCATATCTATCTATCTATCTATCTATCTATCTATCTATCGATTATCTTTTCATATCTATCTATTTATCTATCTATCTATCTATCTATCTATCTCAACCTTTTCATATCTATCTATCTATCCCAATCTTTTCATATCTATCTATCTATCTATCCCAATCTTTTCATATCTATCTATCTATTTCAATCTTTTCATATCTATCTATCTATCTATCTATCTCAACCTTTTCATATCTATCTATCTATCTCAATCTTTTCATATCTATTTATCTATCTATCTATCTATCTATCTATCTATCTCAACCTTTTCATATCTATCTATCTCTCTCAATCATATCTATCTATCTATCTATCTATCTATTCCAATCTTTTCATATCTATCTATTTATCTATCTATCTATCTATCTATCTCAACCTTTTCATATCTATCTATCTATCTCAATCTTTTCATATCTATCTATCTATCTATTCCAATCTTATCATATTTATCTATCTATCTATCTATCTATCTCAACCTTTTCATATCTATCTATCTATCCCAATCTTTTCATATCTATCTATCTATCTCAAACTTTTCATATCTATCTATTTATCTATCTCAATCTTTTCATATATATCTATCTATCTCGATCTTTTCATATCTATCTATCTATCTATCTATCTCGATCTTTTTTCATATCTATCTATATATCTATCTATCTATCTATCTATCTTAATCTTTTCATATCTATCTATCTCAATCTTTTCATATCTATCATTCTATCTATCTCAATATTTTCATGTCTATCGATCTATACATCTTAATTTGTTAGCATCTATCTATCTATCTGTAGTGGTAGGACCTGTTAGGCTCCCATTTATGGGTTTTAAAAAAATGAGTTTAAAAAATGTGTTTGAAAAATTGAGTTTAAACAATGAATACCCAACAAAAACTCAAGCAAAATATTTTTGGCATAAAATAACCCAAGTGTTAACATTACGTAGAATATAACAAATCAACCAACTAACCATCTATCTATCTATTTATCTATCTATCTCAATTTTTTCGTATCTATCTATCTATCTATCTATCTAAGTCAATCTTTTCATATGTAAGTCAATCTTTTCATATCTAACTATCTCAATCTTTCTTATCTATTTAGGTCAATCTTTCCATATCTATCTATCTATCTATCTATCTATCTATCTATCTATCAATGATTGAAAATAGTTATTTTTTAATCATACTGTTGGATTCATTTCCATTTATTATTATTATATCTTATTTTGAGTCCTCTCTACAGCTCAAATACATCTGTTTAGATAATGTTTAACATTATTTTGAACTACATTAATACATTGACTCTTAAAACATTGGTATTGCAATTAAGTATGAATGTTTGCTATAAAACATGTTGTAAAACTACATAACTAGCCAAGCAACAAATAACAGCCAATGTTTCTCATACCTCGGGCCAACACTGACTTCTGTCCGTCGCTTATTTGTAAATTGACTTCAAATTTAATTTACAGTTCATTTTCTTCTTCTCCCAAATTAAAACAAAAAGAAGAAACCATTGTATGTATAAGGATTCCAAACACCTTATTATTTGTCTGCATTTTTAAGATGAGGCTTAATGTAAGTTATTTTGATTTTTTGGACTGTTGCCCTCATTTTTATTGTGGTATTTTGTGTTTATACATTTATAGAGGGGGTGAGAACTCGAAAACAATAACGCTAATCTGTTTCAATCGATGATGAAAAGAAGGGGGGAAAAGTGTGAAAGAGAGTTAAATCAAGATTATTATACTTTTTACATATTGAACTATTTCGCAATAACTCTTTAGTAAACATATCAAACGTTGAAATAATAAGATTATCATACTGTGGTATATCGACAGGTCCTGCTAGTAATATATTATTACCTTAAAACCTATAGGTATTTGCCTCTCATCCCTCTTATGACAATTATATGTGGGCCCACTCACAAGCCGAAGCTCATGGGTTTGTAGGCACAAAAATGCGTTGATTGATTCCCCGTCAAGGGGGCACCCCAGGAACTTGGCAATAAACCCAGCCCTGCCCCTTTAAATCAAGGGACATGTGTTGCCTGGGGGGATGCCCCCCCCCTGGGATCAACAATGTTAACTTGTAAGGTCAGTGAGCTTCGGCCGCTGAACCCCCGGTCGGTACCGGAGTTAGATATGTTGGATATATTTACCTTAAAACTTAGATACTTGTGCCTGGTGGAGGGCGCATATTTTTGCTAGTCTTTGTAACGTATACAGCGTGAAGAATCAAGATAATAGAAATATGACTTTAATAAATAAATACATGGAAGTCTTTTGACGTTAGACGAAACACTTCAATTTATTGCGAGGTAGTTAAGTGCATTATTTCCATAAAGCCGACATGTTTTTTTTTTATTTGTTTCTTTCTGGGTTTTTTTGTTTGTTTTGTATGCGTTTGTTTTTTGTTTTTTGTTTTGTTTTTTTTTTTTTGTTATTGTTTTTTTTTTTTGTGGGGTAGGGTTGTTTTTTCAATCTGTATTGCCATAAAGTATATAATATAATCAACATAAGTAAACTTATCCTTATGGAAACTTATCCCAATGCCTCCATTAATTAATTTTATTTTTCCTGGCAGCCCATTAATTATACGATTACCCAAACCAATAAATTACAGAATTAACTGTCCAATTTAAGAGGCAGAGAGACAAGGGAAAAAAGAGAGAAAAAAAAATTGGGAAAGTAGACGATGTATAAAACTTTTGGGTTCCAAAAGCTTCTTTTTAAGGAAAAGTTCGATTTGTTTTTGTTGTTTTTTTTTTTTTTTTTTTAATGGCTTATAAACCTTCATGGGTTATTTAATGCTAAATCATCCTTGTAGAAGAACAGCAGTGATATTATTTAACCTATAATTGGGGGGATAAGGAGCTCCATACATTTCCCAGGTGTATTAGACCAAACGTGCATGTAATAGACACGACTGGAGTCCTAACTCAGCTTATTACGATGTCACAGTTCAAAATCGTAGCCATGGGGATTCCCCTTAAACTGCTGGTAAAAGGGATCTTATTTCCATACAGTAGACCTGAAGAAGACCGTCGAATGAACAGTCAAAATATTCTATTTATATAATCATAGAAATAAAAGAGATTCAATTGTTTGAAGAAAAAAAAATTGGAATGCAAAGTTCTTTTGGTTAATTCTGGGTTTAAATATCGTCGTTATTATAGAATTTTCACGTCTATTGCAAAAGTGACGTTTTTCATACTAAAATACCCCAGTTCAAAACAAAGATTAAAGCGCAAGTTCCCATGTTTTCATTAGATTTTTGGTTTGGTTTGGTTTGTTTTGTTTTACGGCATATCAACCTCATTGGGTCATTTAATGCCGATAAAGTTTTGGAATAAATCAATTCTTAATGGATAATACAATTCTTTTATAAATACATTTTTCTATTTAACCCATAGATGGGACCCTAACAGGTACTACCACTCCGGGTCAGAGTGGACCAGGGAGCAATGGTGATGAACAGGTGCTCCACATTCACCAAACCTCCAAAACTGGAACCTCACCATCAGATAGAGTTTAACGTCATTCCCAGGACATGTAGACCCGCAGCCACCGCCTTCTAGCACCCATATGATAAAAAGGGGTTGGGGCTTGCCATAAGGGCAATAGGGTTGGGAAAATCATATAGGTGCTAGGGCTTGACGTGACCAGCCGATTGATCGGAGGGGACCTCTCCGACCACCCGTCTAGCCCAAGATAGGACCAAAGTGGAGTATTGCATGTCATGAACTGCTTATCCACCTGGGCTCTATCCTCAAGCATCACGGGTCGCCACCCACGGCCAACAGGTGGCCCCATTGGGGGAGTCTTGCCCCTCTGCAGAGGTGCAGTCGGTGCATTATAACGCCCCAGCCGACAGGGCACATTAGATTTTTAACATTATATATATATATATATATATATGTTGTGTGTGTGTGTGTGTGTGTGTGTGTGAGTGTGTGTTGACCATTTCTTGAACAAATCAAAAAATATTTTCCTGTTTTTTTTTCCTAATTTTTACGCTGTTTTACTTTTTAAGATTCTCTCGTGATTGCCCGAATCTCTCTCTCTCTCTCTCTCTCTCTCTCTCTCTCTCTCTCTCTCTCTCTCTCTCTCTCTCTCTCTCTCTCAAACGTAATCTAGCTGTACTAATTGGGAGTCATGCAATTTGGGTAAATTCAGCGACAGACTGTCAGTGCCGTATTCTGGAGTCTCTTATAGTAGACGGAGAAATAGCGACGAGGGGTAATACGATATTGCAGAAATCTGCGGGTTATACCGGCGGGTCTGCGAGTGGGCAGTTTAGGACTAGTCAAGAGTTCAGTTATATGCTTGAAAAAAAGAGAGAGAGAGAGAGAGGAGAAGAAAAGGGATGGAGAGACAGAGTGGAAAAGTGAAATGAAAAGAGAGCGGGAAAAACATGCTAAATAACGCTAGCGGTTTATTTTGGACGCTTTAAAGTACAGTCAGTGTGGTGCAGTGGGCAAACGTGCAGCAGAATACAAATTATTCTTATTATTTAAGGCATTAAAGAATATATATATATATATATATATATATATATATAGATAGATAGATAGAGAGGAGAGAGAGAGAGAGAGAGAGAGAGAGAAAGAAAGAAGGGTATGAAAACATACAATGTTATTAAAATGGATATATTTTTATATCATTTTCATTGCTAATATTGACAATATTTCGATTTATAAAAAATCATCATCAGAGCATAATGATAATTAGGTCCGTTTTCCCCAAAAAGCGTGTAAGCCATGCGATCGCTTCGTCTTTGTTGATTCGCTAACGCCATGTACACACATATATATATATATATATATATATATATATATATATGAAGGTCCTTGAAAAGTCGAAACACGTGTCTGTGGATGACCCTATATATGCTCCCCATCCCCTAGGGTTGAGCACTCTGGAGGGGGGATCTCGCTGACGGCCGCCAACTCAAGCGTAAACGCACCGCTCTTCTATATAAGGAATGGAGCACTCTGTGCCGGCCTTTACACACAAAGCGATGTGTGTATTAAAACAGTTAAATCCCCTTCCCATTCTGTAAGTGAAGACAGCCTGATGGTTAAGGTGCCGATCGGATTTCAATTCCGGCTGTATGTAGCTTACAAAATGTCTAGCCACACTGAAGAGACTTGATAAGTCGAAACACGTGTCTGTGGATGACCCTATAACAAATAAACAAAAACAAATTGGAAATTACCTACATTGGGCATACTACATATATATATGTGTGTGTAGATTTTTTTTTAGTTGTAAGTCTTTTGTGTATACTTTGCATATTTGTTGTCTGGGATATAATAAAATTAAAAACACTGGTTTTAAGCACGAATAAATGGTGAATCTAAGTGTTTAAATAGACTAATAGTTAAGAAACACAGTTAACTTATCGGTTATGTTATTAAGTTATGTTTATATTGAATTAATACTGTAAATGATACTGGACTCAGCAGATATACAGTGTGCTATGATAAGTTTTATAGCCACCTTTGATCACACCAATTTTGCCTTGTGTAATAAAGTCTGATTGTTGTTGAATAGTTGTAGTATCGACATTACTATCAAGAATAAATATTCATCCTTTGATGATATATATATATATATATATATATATATATATATATAGGCCGAAATGTACATTCAGAGAATGAATTTTTCTTGATTTGTTTACACTTCACATTTAAACAGATATATCCGCCTAATTCATTAATTATCAACTAATTAATTTTCAAATCAGGTATGACTTCAATTAAGCACATATTCTCCCAAAAATTATCGGCATAGCCATATCAAACTAACTGTTTGCTTACTTTCATATATATATATATATATATATATATATATATATATATATATATATAAAGAGAATACTATGAAAATAAAACAATTAATGGCAAAGTAAATTTATACACATTTACTATCACCAGAGCTTGCTTTTTTTGCAAAAATGATGAATATCTGTAAAGATGTTTTAAAACTTAGGATATAAATGGTAAGAAAAGGAAAGTCATTTCGTTGTTGCGTTCGTGGTTAAAACAGAAATCAATTATGTAAGACCAAAACTATCAATGGATCTGCGTGACTAACTTATTGCTATAAGGTCCAAAATACTGTCAAATATTAGAGAAAGGACTACTCCCATTATTCGATATCAATCAGAATAACAAGGATGTGTACCTTTTTCAAGAAGATGGAGCACCATCTCATATGAGCAAATTAGCATGGAAGGAATCGCAATGAATCAAGTCACTGCTATGGGTAACCCAAAGTCTTGACATGAATCCAATAGAGCACGTTTGGGAAGACCTTGATCAAAAAATTCGAGAGCGTACCACTAAAATCTCATCAGTGGCAAATCTTATTTCACAAAATACATCTATTAGATGATTGAGGGGGGAGTCGTCAGCGATGTTGTATCCCTGGGATTACAGGAAATTTCTGGTCTTTCAACATCGGATTTCCTCCCCCAGGAGACCAATCAGGGCTGATCAAATTCTGACCCCCCCCCCTCAGCAACTGGCTTTCACTAACCTCGCCTCCTGTTGACCATCGCTTTATATTACTGGTCATGTGACCCCCAACCAATGGCAATGGAGTTCTTTTTTATATATGATTCCTTGAATATATTAATCGAGTTTTGTCTCAATACCAGGAAGAACAGGCTGTGGCAACTCTTAAAGAAACATTGCTAAAGGAATGGCAAAATATGGATCAGACTAATGTTGATAATTTGGTCAAATCCATGAAAGATCGAATACAAGTACTGAAACTAGCAAATGGAGAACCTACTTGTAATAAGTAATTGAGAGTTACTTCCCCTGTTTTTATTATTGTGTAAATCTTTCACTCTCTGAAAGTATATAAACTCACAAGAAATTGCAACTGTATTCTAAGTAGAATAAAGCTTTCTCAAGCCCGGCCGTGTGTGTTCATTTATTATTACACTATTCCATACTTGTTCCAAATATTGTTTATTCATGTTGGTATTACGTTATTAAACTTTGAAATCGGGTGCTGTTTTTTTTTACTCCTGGCTAAAAATCTTTTCATAGGCCACTGTATATACTAATTGTTGTTTGCTTGATGTAATTTTTTTTTTGTTTGTTTTTTTAGTTTTGTGGATTTTTATTGGAAGATGGTTTGTATGCTGAATATTATTTATAAAATTATTTACTGAGAAGGACTATATATATATATATATAATATATATATATATATATATATATATATATATATATATATATATATAAACTCAACCGGTGTGAACAAAAAGCAGATATATCAGTTTTTAACATTAAAAACAATTGAAACTGATATCTGGGGCATTTAAAAAAGAAGATCAATACACCCGTACTTTCTGATAATAATCATCAGTATCGTTGGTAGTGGCCAAAAGAACAAAAAAACACAGAGGGAATTATATATGTAAAAAGTGCTCAATACTCCTATAAGGATCTACATATATCCTTATATATATATATATATATATATATATATATATATATATATATATATATATATATATGGGAGAATAAGCGCTTAATTGGAGTCGTACCTAATTTTGAAAATTAATTAATTAATAATGAATTAGGCGGGAATACCTATTTAAATGTATGGCTAAACAAATCGATTTTTCTCGATTTGTTTAGCCATACATTTAAATAGGTATTCCCGCCTAATTCATTATTAATTAACTAATTTTCAAAATTAGGTACGACTCCAATTAAGCACTTATTCTCCCAAAAATTGTCGGCAAAAAGCCATTCCAAACAAACCGTGTTTACAACATATATATATATATATATATATATATATATATCAAGTTTTCTTTTTCTTCTTTTACTTCTTATTTTTTTCATATAATAAATTTCTCCTCTTTTCTTTTATGTTCAATTTCTTTTTCTTCGCCCTTCTTCTTTTTATTGTTCTATTTTTCCTCCTGTTCCTTTTCTTTTTCTTTTTTTTTTTACTCCTTTTCTGTTTATCGTTCTTTTCTTCTCCTTTTCTCTTTATCGTTCTTTTTCTTTCTCCTTTTCTCTTTATCGTTCTTTTTCTTCTTCTCCTTTTTCTCTTTATCGTTCTTTTTAAGTGGAGGTGAATGTATTCTCGTTTCATTTCGTTTCGTTTTAATCCGAATTTTGTTTTTTAGATTGACTAAACAATCTTATTTGTGCGCCACGTCCGACAAGTGTTTCCTATCATCTACACATTATGACAGACGTTGCTTAAAGCTGTCAACGGAAGATTAGATGGATCCAACCGGAAAAAAAGATTCGCACGTAACTATTAATTGGGATTTAGCAAAGCGTAAAATATGCAGTGTTCAAGGCTCTCTTTTTCTGCGCATGCGTGATGCAGTGGACATCGCATGCCGGAATTGATTGTAAAACGAACACTCAGAATGGCGCTAATTTAAAGTCCGTCGCTAAAGGTAATGAATAAAAGCAGACGACACCTACATTTCTGATTTTTAGAAATGTTTCAATAACAAGGGGGATAATCCCCATGGCGTAGTGGATAAACTGCAACATTGTATTATGATTGGTTGGTTGATTAGATTTTACGGCATGTCAACTCTTGTTGGGTTATTTTATGGCGAAAAGGTTTTGTTTTATTCATTTTTGATAAGTATTCAGTTTTTCAAAACTCAATTTTAAAGCATATTCTTAAAGTCATGTTTTTCTATTTAAACCATAGATGGGTTGCTTGCTTGCTTGGGTTTTACGGCATGTTAACCTCTTGGGTTCTTTTATGACGAAGACGTTTTGTTTTGTGGGAATTATCTTCCCTTTGCCAGGAAGAGTTATCTTCCCGCGGTGTTGCCGTTTCTTCCCACTAGGGGACCTCTGGTATTTAAGCGCCTGATTTAAACTTCTCTTCCTCTTTTAGCACATGGATTAGACTACTGTCTACCCCTTTCTCGGCGGGGCCTCGGCCCCCCTCTTAGTAAGTGATTTTTATGTACGGACGCTCCAGTCCTTTTATGTATGTATGTTTATGTACACTATTATATTGTTTATGTATCTTGTCTTATTCCTGTGCTGTTATCTATATAAAATGTTTTGTCTCACAAACGTGTCTGAGTTTGTTATGTTTCAACTAGTTATGACTTTGTTATAACTTTGAATCTTACAGTTTTATTCATTCTTGATAAGTATTAATTTTTTAAGCTCAATTTTTCAATAGATTGTTAAACTCGTCTTTTTTCTATTAAACCCATAGGTGAGTTGGTTGGTTGGTTGGTTGGTTGGTTGGTTGGTTGGATTTTACGTAACGTCAACCCTTAGGTTATTTTACGCCGAAGATGTTTTGTTTTATTCATTCTTGATAGGTATTCATTTTTTTAACTCAATTTTTTAACTTATGTTTTTTCTATTTAACCTATAGATTGGACCCTAACAGGTACTACCACTCCGTGGCAGAGTGGACCTGTGATTAATCGCGATGAATGGATACTCCACACTCCCCAGAGTTCCAGGATTGGAACTTTCCTATTAGATGCAATTTAACGTCATACCCAGGACACTAAGACCCTCACCCACCGCCTTCTAACATATATATGATAAAAAGGGATTGACATAAGAACAATAGGGTCATGGAAATCATATAGGTACTAAGGCTTTACGCGACCAGCTGATTGAACATAAGGGGCCTCTCCGACCGCCCATCTTGCCCAAACATGAGAAAAATCTAGATAAAACAACACAGGGATGCTGTGAATTGTCTTGAATATGATGTTGATTGATTGAATTATTCGCCTCATTTATATTGTTGTTTTTTTAATTGTAAATTATTGAATTAAAATTTCTTACTATATTATTATACATTTACGTGGGGATTCTATGGGGCATCCAGTGATAAGTAATAATGGATCTGCGAGACTAACTTTTAAAAATCTCCCCTCTACCCAGGTGACGCTGGGTAGACACTTCTAGTTTCTAATAAATAAAGGACCCAGGCTGATTGATTGATTTTAACATGGAAGAAGCAACACAGAAAAAAGCAGCTGTATGGCCACTTACCTCCTATCACACAAACCATAAAAGTAAGCCGAACAAGACATGCTGAACACCATGCAATAATTAAAGTGTCATTCGCAGCTTTCCTTAGCAACCTTAAACAGCGTCCTTACCAACCTCCTTAGTAACCGTAAATAGCATCCTTTGTAATTGTTTTTAGCAATGGTTTTAGCGTCCGTTCTTTAGCATCCCAACCGACTGACACTCTAAAATCCAAAAAAAAATTAGGGATATATGTCTAATTCCTGAGTATTATCAAAAATCTGGAATTTTTTTTTCGGGGTTTGTTTTTGGGGTGGGGGTATTTTTCCATTTATCTGCGGTATATTCTGTGTAATGAGTTCGATGTGGGTTCACTTTTTGTATTTATTTATATTTATGGATTTTCTTTTTTTTTTTTCTTTTTTTTTTTTGTTGCTATTTTTTTTAAATGTATATCCTGCTATTAAAAAATGTTGCTTTTTACTCAGCAGTTTTATTTAGTCATAAAATAAACCCATCTTCTTTAGATAATAATATATAATAATAATAATAACGAGGACTGTAATAATAATTATTATTGCTATTTTATGACGTATTTTTAAAAGCCTAAAAGAAAAGACTTTCAAAAACATGAAACAAAAACATACTAGAAACTTCCCCCTGTAGTCGTTAATAGCATACCTAGCAACCGTATCTAGCACCTGTAAATAGCGTCCCTAGCAACAATAAATAGCGTCCCTCACAACTTTCCTTGGTAAACGTAAATAGTCACCCCAGCAGCCTTTCTTTCGCAACTGTAACTAGCGTACTTGGCGTCCGTAATAGCGTCGCTAGCAACCTTCTTTAGCAACAATAGATAGCACCCCTTTAGCAACTATAAATAGTATCTCCTAACTTTCCTTGACAAACGAAAATACCCCCTACCATCCATCCTTAACAACCGTAACTATCGTCCCTCACAACTTTTTAGCAACCGCAAATAGCATCCAACTTTAACAATAATTGAGAGAGTCCCTTAATAGATATATATAGAGACCTTAACAACCATAACTAACATCGCTAGCAACCTTCCTTAGTAGCAATAAATAGTACCCTTAGCGATAACAGCGTCCTTCGCAACGATTTTAGCAACCGTAAATAACAACCTCTCTTAGCAACCGCAAATACTTTCCTTAGTATCAATAAATAGCGTCCCTAACAACCGTAAATAGCATCTCTTGCAACCGTAAATAGCATCTCTTGCAACCTTTCTTAACAATAAATAACGTTCTTAAGAACCATAAACAGCACCCCTAGTAATGATGAATAGCGTCCTTAGCAATGAAGAATAGTGTCTTTAGCAAACATAAATAGTATCACTAACCTCCTTCCTTAGCAACAATAAATAGCACCTCTAGCAAGTATTCTAAGTAACAATGAATGGCTCATCTAGTAAGCTTTCTTACCCAACAAGACAAGAAAGAAAGAAAAAGAAAGAAGAAAAAAGAAAGAAAGAAAGAAAAAGAAGAAAGAAAGAGAAAAAAAAAAGTAAAGAAAGAAAGAAAGAAGAAAGAAAAAGAAAAGAAAAAAGAAAGAAAGAAGAAAGAAAGAAAGAAGAGTAAAGAAAGAAAAAGAAAGAAAGAAAGAAAAAGTAAAAAAGAAAGACCATAAAATAGCTACACTAGTCATATTCTTCAGCAATAAGTAACGTCCCTAGCAACCGTCCTTATCTATCATAAATGGCGTCAATAGCGACAATAAATAACGTACATGTTTATTGTTGCTAAACAATAACATTTCTCTGAATGTTTGAGATGAGGCTTGATGATTAGTATTATCTGCGTTATTCGGACTATTGTCCTTATGTTCATTGTTAATATAGAATAATAATTAACACAACTTAACGCCTCTACCTCAACTATGGTTAGTGAAATGAGAACAGGATACCCCCTGGACTGAATAAAGGGTTAGGTTCAAAGTTCCGTGATGACTCCCGATTACGACAATAAGGTTCCCGAGTCCGTAAAGAAGGTTCCCGAATCCAAAAAGAAGGTTTCCAAGTCCGAGAAGGTTCCCGAGTTCGACAAGAAATACCTGAAGAAGGCCGGAGAGCACATCGGCTGAAATGTTATACAGATAACAATGAAGATGGGGACAATAGTCCGAATAACGCAGATAATACTAACAATAGCATTAACAACTGCAAATAGCGTCTCTAGCAACCTTCCTTAGCAACAATAAATAGTATTCTTTACAACCTTTCTTAGCAACAAGGAATTGCATCATTATCTATTCTTTTTCAACAACAATGGCTAACTTCATTTACCAACATTAGTGTCCTTTAGCAATGATAATTAGCCTCCCTAACAAGTGCCGTTAGCAACAAAGAATAGCGTATCTCTAGCAAACGTATTTAGCTATTGTAGATAACATCCTTAGCAACAATGAATAGCATCCTTGGCAACAATAAATAACACCCTTTCTTATAATAGCGCCCTTTCTTAGCAACCTTCCTTGGGCACCGTAAATATCGTCATTATCAACTTTACTTAAAAACAATGAACAGTGTCCTTAGATTGCAATCTCTCGACCCCCTCCTTAGCAAAAAAAAAAAAACAACTAAACTAAAAAAAGACTTAGCTAAAAGAAACTAAGTTTGTAATACGCGAAATCTTAGCGATTTTTTTAAATAATTTAATAAGGAATTTTCAATATTATTTTCCGATCATCCCTTGTCTTACTCTTTTTTCTCCCTTTCTTTCTAACTCCCTGGTGTTCCTAAAATTTAGCCCAATCATGGAGCGTGGATTTGTGCTAGTATATAATAAAAGAAGATAAGATTCAAATAATAAAAGTGCATAAAGAAGTGCTCGATTTTACTATGTCAGAGAAGGTCTACATCCGTCTAACAATTGTGGGATCGACAAGTGACATTAATTAAGGGATTTTTTGAATTCATAATTTAGAATGTAAGTGTGTGGGGACGCGGGCAATTCGTTCGACACACAAAGGAGTGAAGTTCTTTCTGTTTTAGATTCTGAATGAGATATAATGATGAACGACTAAAATCCCTTCTTTGTTAGATCAAAACGTATTTATGTATTTTGGCTGGTTGTTTTATTCTACGGTGTATCAACCCTTTCCAGATCATTGAATACCGAATAAGGTAATCTATATATTAATACTCACTGGGCGCTTCAGAGCAAGCTGGTCTCTTTAACCTTGTTTAGGCAACCAGTCTAGGAGAAGAAAAACTCTGAATTCAAACTTGTTAAACTCCGCTTAAGAAATTGACCTTGGGCTACATCCTGCTCGGGCGCAGAGGTTTGTAAATATGTATTTGTTGCACACGGCATTGTGATCGGAATCCTGCTACAGTCTCACACAAAATCACGTTAAGAATTTTATATATATTTGCCAAACCCTCCACACGAGCAGGATGCGACACAAGGTCAATTTCTTAAGCGGAGTTTAACAGGTTTAAATTCAGAGTTTTCCTTCTCTTAAACCGGTTGCCTAACCAAGATTAAAGAGCCCAGTCTGTCCTCCTATTTACCCATAGCTTGAGGGAGAGTAGGATTCATACCTTTCCAAAGGCATTAGCGCTAAGTGAAATGCAATTACCACGTCCAGGATTTGAACTCGGGGCGACGAGTCCATTTCCCATGACTTTAACCATTACACCACGCGCTTCCTATAAAGAATTTGCCTATAATCTCATACGACACGGTGCCATGAATTCGACTATAATCCCATACGACATAGCGTTCAGAATTGGCATGTAGTTGTACACGGCTCTGTGCTAGGAATTTGACTTTAGTTTCATACGACACGGTGTTATGAATTTGACTATAATCGCAGTTGGTTTTGCGCTCAGAATTGGTATATAGTTGCACACGGCACGGCGCAAGGATTTCGACTCTAGTCACACCCAGAATTGAGTAATTCGACTATAGTCTCACGCGGTAGTTACAGGGTTAAATATCGACACAAGAAGAAATGTTGTGTCTATGTTAATTTCTTTTCTAGATAGGAAAACAAACTTTTAGAGTAAATTAATTAGAAGTGGAAATTGATTTGAAAATTCCTTGAAGAAATAAGATGAACTTCATTATCAGAAAGACATTTGCATTTTAATGAACACCATTTCTCAGGCCAAGTTGTAAATACACGGGACAGATAATGAAATTACACAACCCCAATCATTACGCTGGTAGCACGGATATCCATGACAATCTCTCGCCAACCGTCCCTATCGCTCATTGCACTTGGGAGGTCCACTGCACAGCATCAAGTATCTGCGCAGAGCTGGTCAATGTACGTCTTTGCTGGATGGCCTACACTGACGTGCCCATGTGTTGACTTCCATAGAAGAACGTCACTTATGAGTTCGTCCCTGTTTCTCCTGTAGTGTCCAGCGAGTCTTGTTTGTCTTACCCGGATGGTTTGTGTGATATGACACAGGTGGTCGTGTACCTGTTTTCTCGTGGTTTGTTATTTACACGGCTTGTTTAAGATTACACGCAGCATTCTTGTGCGGCTTCCATCTTGCTTATTCTCTAGGCGCTTCGTTAGGGTCCAAGTGGCGCAGCCGTACAGTAGGATTGATACAACTACGGCTTGGAAGAATTGTCGCTTTAACTTGTCAGTAAGATCAGATTTCCATATTACTGATAATATATTCATAGCAGACCATGCCTTTCCTATGCGTGCATTAATATCGCTTTCCGTGGATGAGATATTGTTGCCTAGGTAAATGAATTTTTCCACTGAGTAAAAGAGTTTACCATCGTGTGTGGAGATGCCTCCTTCATTTTTAAAACACATGAACAAAGTTTTATCGGAGTTCACGTATAGGCCGATAGTCCAGGCTGCCTTTTCTAGGCTGTGTAACAAGGATTCGGCTTCTTCGGGCGTATTTGCAAGAAGTGCCAGATCATCTGCGTAGTCCGTATCCGTAATAGTATGTGCGGGATAATGCCTGCTCCTTCTTTTTTTTTAATGTGAGGCCTTTTTCTTTTATGGGATCGAAGTACTAGGCCTATTATATTATAAATATCTATATGCCACAACCCCAAATATGAGCTTAAATTTCACTTAAAGACACACGTATGACCTAAGGTTACGTTTAAACTAAGGGTTCGTCTGTTTTCATTAAATAGTGTTGTGAGGTTTTAAGGGGTCAAATAAGAACAAAACGATGGAAAATGTATTAACGGAAAGTAGACAAATACAATACATATAAGTGGAAATTACGTCCGACAAATAGAGTTATTGGCTTACTCGCATTGGCTTACTGCCAAGCCACAATTGTCCCTGTTACTTATAGTAACCCGTCGGCGCATTCCATTAGTCTTATAGGGTGTATCACCTATAACAAATAGTGAACTCTCGGACGAAAGAAGGGAGCATACTTTCACGGACTTTGTGAATGCAACCTCTCAGTCACAGATTACTCGTTCACTGTAGCTTGTGTAGTAAACCTTATGTTATATACCCATGTACCGGGTATATAAACAGTGAGTCTTTTAACAGAGAGGGAGAGAGATAGACAGATAGAGAGATATTTAGACACATGCGTATTTAGATGATGCATAGCTGCATAACTTACTTTCCTTCTTTCCTTGACCATTTGTGATCGCGTAGTCTTCTATTCTTTCTCCGAGTCGCCATGTTGATTCTATTTCTTCGTATCCTCTCTCCGGCCATGTTGGATTCTACGTCAAGGTTCTTCTTTCTCTTGTTGCTTCTTTCCCGGCCGGTCTCCAACCAAAGGCATGCGCAATCATTTCACAACGTCTGTTGTCTTTTTTTTTTTAAACTTTATTCACTTAACATTTTTTAGGTGGTGCATATGTTGCATAGCGCCTTCCTCACTGGCACTAAATCTTATTATAATGGAGATTGTGTGTTTTTCTGTCTGTAACCGAAACTATATTACTAATCGAGTCACAATTAACATAGTTATTTACATCACATTCTCCATGATTTATTTATATTTAAACCTCAATTATTAATAAAATTTCTTCACCTTTTTATTAGTGTTGTCCATATCTACATGCAAATAACATGCAATTGTATTTATATATACAAAAAATAGCGGTTTGCAGTGTGAATGGGAAGGCTAATTTGCATATTGATATTAAAAATGTGATTTTATTAAATATATGCTTAGTATTATTGATTTCTAATTGTTTGGTTTTATTTTAATGAATATAAGCAAAAATCTCTTCAATGAATCTTGCGCGCGGAGCCAACAGCTAAAGCAAGATACGTCTCTCTCACCCAAAGTCTCGCTGTTAACTGCTTAATTAATTCAAAATCACGTGATGTGCAGGATTTCTGGTCTTACTTGTATTATTCCATGGAAAACTGCCGCCCGTGATATGAAAAAGACTATCCCTGCAGAATTACAGGGGGTTACCAATAATCTATGCCACCACATAGATTGTGTGTTACATAATCTATGCGGTTGCATAAGATTATTGTCAATCCCCTGTAATTCTGAGGGGATGACCCTTTTTCATACCATGGCCGGGTCCTTCCATGGAAAATTACAGAAGCCCGCCAAAATACCTGAAGTCACGTGGGACCTGTTCGGTCGCCAGTTTGCAGTTGGACGTCAGGCAGAGCGGTCGGCCATTTTATGCTCTATCTAAACTGGAACTCACGCGCGCTTTGTTATTTAGCAGATGTCTGGGTTGGGGATTTACCAAATAAAGTAACGTCAAAGTAAATCGAAGTCTTGTGTTTATTATCTAAAAACTAACAATGACACAGGGCTTCTGATAACGAGAAATCCCTAACAGAAAACCAGACCGAAGTCCCCAGGTCAACTCCAGACGCAAGATCTTAGAAGACGCCAGACCAAGTCAAGATGTTAGGAGATATACCAAAGACAATCAGAATACCAAAGCCGGCCAGAAGAAAAGACGACTAGAAGTAAGAAGTAAGAAAGAGGTATGCAACATTATAATTACTAGCAAATATATGCACCCTCCGGGTGCAAGTATTTAAGTTTTAATGTAATGAAATATCGTATTAAATTAGAGGCAGACAAAAAGATATGTAACAGAGAGGGGGTATAATAGAAAAATAGAAATGAAACTTACTCTTCCATCACTCCCGTCTTTCATTGCTGAATTTTACTTATTTAACTATTTAGTTAAATTAGGAAATAAAGAATAAAATGACAGTTATTTTTTCTTGTTAATGGATTTCATTTAAGATTCATTGAAGAGATTTTTGCTTATATTCATTAAAATAAAATCAAACAATTAGAAATCAATAATACTAAGCACATATTTAATAAAATCACATTTTTAATATCAATATTAGCCTTCACATTCACACTGCAAACCGCTATTTTTTGTATATATAAATACAATTGCATGTTATTTGCATGTAGATATGGGCAACACTAATAAAAAGGTGAAGAAATTTTATTAATAATTGAGGTTTAAATATAAATAAAATCATGGAGAATGTGATGTAAATAACTATGTTAATTGTGACTCGATTAGTAATATAGTTTCGGTTACAGACAGAAAAACACACAATCTCCATTATAATAAGATTTAGTGCCAGTGAGGAAGGCGCTATGCAACATATGCACCACCTATTATTACTTACCTAAAATACTCGTTGTGCTCTTCTTCACACGTTCACTGTAACTGGGATACACGAGTTACAACAGTCACTGAAGATCATGAGCGATGAATCTGCTCTATAATTAGATTGTTGATTGGTTGCTTGGTCGATTGGTTGGTTTTACGGCACACCAACTCTTATAGGGTTATTTCAAGTCGAAGACAAACTTTCTTTTAAACATAAACGTTCAAGTATGCTTGTTGGCCAGCAATTACAGTATTTTCCGCAGTTTTTTTCGACTGAGGCTGTATAATACGCCGACTGCACCTCCGTCAAGAGGTATACCCTCCTCCAATTGTGCTTCATATTAACCGTGGGCAACGATCCGTAATACCTTAAGTAGGGATCCTGATGGGTGAGTAGTTGCTAGCGAGGTATGTGAATTTCAAACAAATCTATTTGGTTTCTAGATGGGACCCTAACAGGTATTACTAATTGTTGTGGGGTTTTAAGGGGTCAAATAAAGGAACAAAACGACGGGTAACAAATGTAGGAAAATGTATTAACAAAAGAGTAGACAATTACAGTACAGAGAAGTGGGAATTACGTCCGACAATAGAGTTATAAGCTGACTCGCATTGGCTTACTCTTCAAGCCATAATTGTTTCCTGTTACTTATAGTAACAGTCGGCGCATTCCATTGGTCTATAGGGTATATCACCTATAACACTAATCTAAGCTAGAGTTGACCTGGGAGTAATGGCAACGAAGGAGTATCCCCACTGTCTTCAGGGCCCCAGAACTGGAACCTCGTCACTGGACGTGGCTTCATGTCATATCGGGAGACCGTGTGTGTGTGGGGGGGATATCTCTCTTCAGGGGATACACTTGGCCATTTCTCCAAGTAGAACTACTATATATCTATCACATTTATGGCGCCTCGTGTAGTGTAATGGTTATTAGATTAACAAGCCATTAATAGTGAGTTCGAGTCTCACTGGGTCGCTAACCATTACACTAAGATGGGACGCCCTTCGACTTAACTCGTTCGTTGAATAGTGAAATAAATCAATAGACATGTATGAAGAATGACAAGTCGATGAGTATAGCCGCATTCACATATATATATAATATATATATATATAATATATATATATATATATATATGGAATAATAATCAGAAACTGTTAAACAGGCACACACACACACACGAAAACACACACATAGACAAATACCACCCACACCACACACACACACACACACACATACGCTGAGAGTTTGGAAGCCACGAGACAGAACTAAATGGACAGCCACTAGCAACAACTTAACTTCAGTTTCAGAGATCTTCTGTAGAAGAGATTTTTATCTCGAAATATTGAGAATAAATCACAGGTTAACAAACAACACCATCGTTACCTTATTTTTGTTTACATTTGCATAGCCTTCAAAACCAACCACCAAACACAATGCTTCAAGCAAATCTTAAAACTCTTTTATATATATATATGTATATATATATATGTATATATATATATATATATATAGAGAGAGAGAGAGAGAGAGAGAGAGAGAGAGAAAGAAAGAAAAAAGAAGAAAGAGAGAGAGGGGTTAACAGTATAAGTTAGATAAGGAAGAGAAATGAATAGATAGATATTAGTACACTTATACATATATATATATATATATATATATATATATATATATAGATAGATAGATAGATAGATAGATAGATGTTGACTGCATCTACACACAGTATAGACTAGACTATGTCGCATCCATTTTGTCTCGTAGAGGTTGGGTAAATGCATGCTAGTCTAGAAAGCCCTGTCGGCTGGGTCTTTAGAATACAACGACTGCACTTCTGCAAATGACCCCCACCCCCACCCACCCCAATAGGGCTACTTATTGACCGTGGGTGGCGATCCGGGATGCTTAAGGAGGAAACCCTGGTGGTTATCAGTTCATGATGTGCAACACTCCACTTTGGTCCTTATTTAGGCTAGACGGTGGTTGGAGAGGCCCTCTCTGATCAACCGGCTGGTCATGCCAAGCCCTTGCACCTATATGATTGTCCCAACCCTATTGTCTTTATACCATCCCCAACCCTTTTTATCATATATGTGCTAGAAGGCAGTGGCTGAGGGTCTTATTATTCTTAGTACGACGTTTAACTCTATCTGATGGTGAAGTTCAAATTATTAAGCTCTGAGGAATGTGGAGTACCCCTTCACCACCAGTACTCCAAGGTACTCTGACCCGGAGTGGTAGTACCTGTTAAGGTTTTATCTATGGGTTAAATAAATAACATGTTTAAAAAACTGAGTTCTAAAAAAAGATGAGTACCCATGAAAAATGAATAAAACAAAACGTCTTCGGCATAAAATGACTAAAAGGGTTGACATGCCGTAAAATCCAACCAACCAACCAACCAACCAATCCTCCTCCTCCGAAAAATAGTAACAGAATCCAGAACATGAAGTCAATACAACCGAACGGGAAGAGAAAAGAAGAAAAGGAAAAGAAACGACTTTTCAATATTCTACTATAACTGACGCCGTTCCGATTCTTCAAAGTTACAACGCCCCCTGCACCTCCAGGACACCCAGCACCCCTTATCTTCTGTGCCTGGAGCAGTAAAGCCTCTGTTTATCAAATTTATCAGATGCCAAAAGTCGTTAGGCTGCGTATCATCAGTTTTTTGTTTTTTTGTTTTTTTTTGTTTTGTTTTGTTTGTTTTATTTTTGTTCTGGCAACTGAGTACTGGTTTACGGTCGAGCAAGTCGAATCTTATTTGGCATAAAACAAAAAACTTGGCTCAGGTAGCAATATTATTTGCTTACGCAAAGGGGGCATTTGTGAGGGAAATAATAATCCAACATTATCTACAAATTGGTAAAAAAAAAAAAACTGATACAACCTTTATCATAATCTTTTACACGGTATAAAAGTAATCCATGCATTGCAGCAGTACCTCACGATCCGCGGAATAACACTCCGCTCATACATGGAGTACCTCTTCATCGCCAGTTGGCCGTGAGTGGCGACCCGTGATGCTTAAGGACGGAATCCTGGTAGCTGAGCAGTCCATGACATGAATCACTCCACCTTGGCCCTTACTTTACCTAAACGGGCTGTCGGAGAAATCTTTCAGATCGATCAGCTGGTAACGTCTGATGCGTGGGACAAACTCCATGATGGGGCAGGCAAACGTAGATCTTAATAATCCTCACTAAGCTTTGCTTAGCAATGTCGTGAATATAGAGCTTCCTGTGTGAATGAAATTTGCTAATCAAACTAGCTTGATACTCGCCTCCTTATCATGGACAGACCTGGCTGGAGAGCCACCATCTACCTGTCTGTGGAAGAATTTGAGTCCAACCGAATTAAACATCAAAAATTGAAGCGGGCTATTTGAAAGGGTAATTTTCAACCAGCAACATTCAAAGTGGAGAAGTTCCAACATGTAGTTTATGTGGAAGAGTATGTTTTTCCAGGGCTGGCCTGGTGAGTTATCTGAGAAAACACAAGGATACAGTGTCAAATGCTACTGGCACCTAACCAGGATGATAAAACAAGGAAATGGTCTAACTCGAACACGAGTTGACAACCATTATCATGGTTAGATGATATACTACTTATCTAGGTTGAAAACTCTGAAGCGCCCGGTGAGGTTCAAAGTAGTTAACATGGTATATATATTTACCAACTCCTCTGCACGAGCACGATGTGACATAAGGTTAATTTGTTAAGCCGAGTTTAACAGTTTTACATTCAGAGTTTTCCTTCTCCTAGACTGGTTGCCTAAACAAGGTTAAAGAAACCAGTCTGCTCTGAAGCACCCAGTGAGGTTCAAAGAAGTTAACATGTATATATATTTACCAACCCCTCTGCACGAGCAGGATGTGACACAAGGTTAATTTGTTAAGCGGAGTTTAACAGTTTTAAATTCAGAGTTTTCCTTCTCCTAGACTGGTTGCCTAAACAAGGTTAAAGATCCCAGACTGCTCTACTGTTTACCCTTAGCTTGAGGGAGACTAGTTAGATGCATACCTTTTCCACAGGTATTAGTGCTATTTGATTTTATACCGACCCATAATGAGTGATAGTAATGGTAGCGTTATGTTTATTGAATGATGTCTTTCATTGAAGTTCACAAAATGTCATTTCTTAAAAACAATATTCTCCAATTTGACTATCTCCTCCAAGATTGATATCTCTCCAAAATGGTTACCTACTCTAAGATGGCTCTATCCATAGATGGATACCTACTCTAAGATGGCTATCTCCTCCAAGATGGCTATTTTCTCCAATATGACTATCTCCTCCAAGATGGATATCTCTTCAAATGTCTACCTACTCCAAGATGGCAATCTCCTCCAAGATTTCTATCTCCTTCAAGACGGCTGGCTGAATTTTAATGCATATTCCTTTTTAGTACACATCGAAATTAACCGTGGGCGGGTGTAGTTTCACAAATCGTGTAGGGTATCGTAATCGTTTAGTTATTAGAGAGAGAGAGAGAGAGAGAGAGAGAGAGAGAGAGAGAATTATAACACTGTAGTGGTGTTATGGATTGACTGGCGATATCTCATTAGATAGTTGAAAAAACAATGTTGGTTAACTTTTGGATATAAAAATAACAATTGTGTCTAGAGTCGTACAAGCGATGTACAAGTCAGGGGTGGGGTAACGTCAACACAAGATAGGAAAAATTATTCAAACAAAAGAAATTCTAATGGCTAAAATCGGTTGATATAAAACGAATGGCTGTTTTATACATATGTTGTCATATTGTCATTTACGTGAAGACTGAACAAGATAAGAAAAAAATTACTCGAACAAAAGAAATTTTAAAGGCTAAAAAGTCGGTTGATATAAAACGAATGACTGTTTTATACAACTGCTGTCATATACATATCTATTGTCGTTCTGCATAAGATAAGAGAATTTACTCAACAAAGTTAGTTTAAAGATTAGATCTTTAAAATATAGATTCAGTAAGAATAACATAATCCGTGACCAATTTCTGGGAATTATCATAGCAACTGACAGATAAGTCTTGCACAAGACCATTTATACAATAATAAAAATATTATCAGGTGCCTCACCAATCAGGAAACCTCCAAGATGTGTAACCCAAGGCCATGATTTCGATTGGCCGTCCAATCAAATGCGACCGCGTGGGTGGGTTTTTGTACACCTCCTGATGTTTACACTGTAGGGCCATTGGTCCGGCGTTTCTATTGGCTGGCCAATCAGAGCCCTGGATTCAGGGGTTTGGAACCCATAAAAGAGGTCCCAAAAGGGTTCCAAGTCAGATTGGAGAGCTGGTTCTTGGCCAGATTGGAGAGCTGGTTCTTGGCCAGATCGGACAGCTGGTTCTTGACCAGATTGATAGCTCCGTCTCACAGCCCTTGTCGCCGTCTTTGCTTTGTCATCTTGTTACTCAAAGTCCTGAATTCTAATCAGAACTCAACATATATCGCCAGTCAGTCCATAAAATTCCGACTCAACTTCAACTTCGACACCCCTTGTGGTTGTACATGATTTTTATCACCGTATAACTAATAAAGGTATTTTGTTATTGAGAACGCGTCCGTTGTAATTGTGGAACAACATTGGTGTACTTTCAGGTACAGCCCGGAACAAGCCTTTCAACTTTCTGTGGGTCAAAGAACACCCATCGTGTTAGATTCGGCGCCGCGACAGCATATTGGTACATTTGGTTCCCGTAGGAAGGATAGTATTACATTTGGTTCCCGTGGGAAGGGTAGTATTACAGAATCTAAATATACCATTAATCTAAATAATACAATTAATTTTGTTTAAGATATTATGAAGTCATAATGTTCAGTACCTTATTTCCTATTAGTTTATTTACGGCTAACTATCCCCCCACCCTGAAGGTATACATAATATAAAAATGCTATTTCCATTATTTTTTGCAATAATGAGTGATATTAATGGTAGCGGTATATTTATTGAATTATTTCTTTCACTGATTTTCCCAAAAATATCACTTCTTAAAAACAAATTGACTTTTCAATTTTAAACAATATTTTCGGATAAATATCTGAATTAAATTTAATGCTCTTTTGAAATCTTTTTTCTTTTTTTCTTTTTTGTTTTTCCTTTTTCAAAACCATTTTGTGCTCCGAGGTAAGTTATCTCTCTTGCTACAAATCTGAATCCTTATGCTCAATCATAATGAACTAACCATCAGTTCTTGTACTTTGCTTCGGTATGGTGGGAGAGACGCCGTGAGCAGCTTAAAGTAGTCAAAGAGTGAAAAAAATATTCAGTGAAAATTGTTGAATAATGTTCGAGTCACCACCGACAGAATGAAAATGACGACCGTTAGTGTTTCTTGCGGGGGGGACGGGGGGGACTCAGAACTGAGAAGGACAGATGACCTTTGTTAGGGCCTCCGGATCGACAAGACACAAGATGATCAATGCTTAAGAAAAAAGAAAAAAATGGGAGGTGATTTTACGGTTGTAATTAAATCTTTTTTCTTTATAAATAAATTCAATTTATAAAATCTGAGCAGATTTCCTTTTTCAAATTGTTGAATGTCGTTAATGTCAATAACAACAGGATGAAGATGACTTCAGTTTGGGTCTCTTGCGTGGGTGCAGGGCCGACAAAAGATGATCAATGATTAAGAAAAAAGAAAAAAAAGAGGAGGAAAGAAATTTTACTGTCGTAATTAAATCGTTTTTCTTTATAAATAAATTAAATTTCTTAAATCTGAACAAATTCTGTTGGTGAACCGCGAAAAACTCGCTCGTAATTGTGAAGCAGTTTTTTAAATATGTAAATAATGGAGGCCAAGGAGAGGTTGATTGGTTGGCTGGTTGGTTGGTTTTATGGCATGCTAACCCTTTTTGGGATAATTTATGTATATATATTTACCAACCCCTCCGCACGAGTTGTCGAACGTTAATGCAATAGCGTGACTAGAGTTCGAATTCATTTACTACGATTTCACAATCCAACACGTTATCCACTACACTATAGAAACTCCCTCGTCTTTATTTCCGTTGCGGTTGGTATATACATACATTTACCAACCCCTCCGCACGAACAGGATGTGACACAAGGTTAATTTCTTAAGCGGAGTTCAACAGGTTTGAATTCAGAGTTTTCCTTCTCCTAGACCGGTTGCCTAACCAAGGTTAAAGAGCCCAGTCTGCCCTACTATTTATCCATAGCTGGAGGGAGAGTAGGATTCATACCTTTCCCAATGGTATTAGCGCTAAGTGAAATGCAATTACCACATCCAGGATTTGAACTCGGGACGACGAGTTAATTTCCAATGACTTTAACCATTACACCACGCGCTTCCCACATAATTTATGTATAAGTAAGTTTAACTATTATTGTCTCGAGAAGACGAAGCGAAAATTCTGTAGCCGTATCAGTGCTACTGTATGACTGCACTAATTGAACTCTAACAAAACGCTTGGAGAAAAATAGCTAGATAGGATCTGTACAAGGAATATGCGTGCTTTCCTGATTAAATGCTGGAAGCAGCACTTCAGAAATTATAATTTGGACGCAGCTTTGTAAATATGTAAATATGTTAGGGTGTTTTTTGCGTGGATGAAGGGCCGAAAAGAGACAAGACGATCAATGATAAACTCCCAACCGTTTGTATTATATATGTGCTAGAAGGCGGTGGCTGAGGATTTTAGTATCCTAGACATGACGTTAAACTGCATCTAAAGGTGAAGTCCCGATTCTGGAGCTCGGGGATGTGGAGTTATTTTATGACTTGTCTTATGCAGAAGATCTTTTTGTTTTATTCATTCATGTTCGGTATTCAAATTTTTTAACTCATTTTTTTATCTATTTAGTCCATATGTTGCATAATTTATAAGCAGCTTATAAATTATGAACGTACCTATAGTTAGAATATTTTGAATTAGGGTCCGTTAGATTTAAAATAACTGGGTTCTATGGAAAATTACCCAACAATTATGGACGGGTAGTAACCTTTGTACTTGACCCCGTGAAAGAGCGCGATTAGGTACCGAGATAATAAGTTTTAGTTTAGTTAGTCAGATGCGGCAGAGAATCCATGTCAAGCGGACCTGTAGGTCGCCGCTCTGAGCCGGTCTCACTGCAGCGGAATCATGGGCTTGGTTCTGGAAATAAAGCTTTAACAAGAAAGCAACCAAGTCTTGTTTGTTCAGTAATTAAAACAAGAAGAAACCAGACCAAGAAATCAACAAAGAAAATTAACCCTTAAGAAGTCCACCAGATCCACAAGAGAATATGGCGACCGAGTTAGACGAAGTTTGGTCTTTTGACTATAATCATTACTTATAATCATTACTTATAATCATTACTTATATTTTTCTCTGTGAGAGTTTTTCACTCCCGTCTAAACTGATGGTTCACCGGAGTCTGGGTAACAGCAAGTCTCATCAGATTTCCAGGAATCTTCTGGGTGTTGTATACTCTCTTTCCTTTCTTACTTCTATTATTCTTCTGCTCATCTTTGGTATCTTACGTTCTTCTTCTAGCGTCTATTCTAACGTCTCCGTTCTTGCTGGTTGGTCGTCCTTGATTCATTTCTTCTTCTAGGTCAGTCTTGTTGCCAAGACATTCATCAACCACAAAACCATATTATTTATTTAAACCTTTATTTACTTAACTAAACATTTTCCCCTAACTAATCACAGCGCGCGTATGCAGTGAACTCCAGCTAAGGCAGATACATCTTCTCTGCCTGATGTCCAAGCTGAAACTGAGAGCCAACCAGGTCCCACGTGACTTCACGTATTTCGCGGGCTTTCTGTAATATTCCATGGAAAGTCCGCCCGCGATATGTAAAGGGGCCATCTATTCAGAAATACAGGGGGTTGACAATAATCTATGCATAGATTATGTAACATGGGTATTCTAGCTGATCTTAACAATGCTGTTGTTTGGATGGTCTCGATTCTTCCTCTGAATTACAATTGGTACGACATTTACCTTAATGTTCCACAGTTTTTTCAGCTCTCTTGCCAGGTCTAATTATTCGTTTATCTTTTCGTTTTCTTTCAACTTCATTCTGTGATCCGCCGGACGGCATAATCTACGAATGACACTTTTTTTCTTTTTGTTAATTAATACAAGGTTTGGTCTCCAAACCGGGATGAGGTGATCGGTCTGTGTCTCAAAGTCCTAGAGAATTTAATGCGTTTCATTCACTAGGACGGATATTATTATTATTAGTTTTTCCCACCAGCGAGTTTGAATGACAACAAGAAGCTGAGTTAAAAAAAGTAAAACCATCATCTAATAATCTATCATATCATCTACTATCTATCTGTCTATCTCTCTCACCGACTATATATATATATATATATATATAATATATATAATGATATACATATATATATATATATATATATATATATATAATATATATATATATACACATATATATACATAGGTTGTGCGTGTTTCTGTAATTTTTATGTTATAATAACAGAAAAATTACAGAAACACGCACAACCTATGTATATATATATGTGTATATGTGTGTATATATATATATATATGTATATCAATATATGTACTGATCAAAGCCTGAAGAAGATACCAGAATATCTGAAACACGTGTTGCGTATGTGAAATAAAAAGAATAAAAAAATTTTTCTGAGAACGATACATTTTGCGGACCTTCTTTTTTTTATAAAATATTACATTTTCTCCCGTTGGAACCAGAACAACATTTATATATATATATATATATATATATATATATATATATATATATATATATCTTTAGGCCGCCCCGTCGACTTTACTTTACTTTATATATATATTTACCAACCCCTCCGCACGAGCAGGATGTGACACAAGGTCAATTTTTTAAGCGGAGTTTAACAGGTCTGAATTCAGTTTTCTTTCTCCTAGACTGGTTACCTAGCCATGGTTAAAGAGTCCAGTTTGCCCTGCTATTTACCCATAGCTGAAGGGAGAATAGGATTCATACCTTTCCCAAGGGTATTATCGCCATGTGAAATGCCAACAGCTTCGTCCAGGAATTGAACTCGCGTTGACGAGTCCATTTCCAACGACTCTAACCATTAGACCACGCGCTTCCATATACATCCACCGATTATTTACACCCAAGTAAAGGGGTATATAACACATAGATTGGACTCTAATAAGTAGTACCCCACCGGGTTAGGGTGGACCTCGGAGTAATGGCAATAAAGGGATACTCAACAATGTGGTAGTACCTGTTAGGGTTCCATCTATGGGTTAAATAGAACAAAATGAATTTTTAAATGAGGTGCTTAAAAAATGAGTTTTAAAAAAATTAGTACCCATCAAGAATGAATAAAACAAAACGTCTTTGGCATAAAATAACCCCAGATGGATTGTCATGCCGTAAAACGGACGAAGAAACCAACCAACCGACCAACCATCGATAAATGAAGGCCTGTCGAATGTTAAGTAAATTCAATTTAGTGGGCTTTGCGGTTATTTTCATTGGTATTTGTTTTATGTATAAAGTTTTGACTTCTCTCAAAACTTTCACAGGATCAGAAAAACTATACAATTAGATTATTGTTGAAAGTAATTCAGCTAGACAGCAATAAAATATACGTTTGCATAAATATACGTGGCTGCAGGGAGAAGGCATACAGACAAACCTCTCATCAACGGACTGGTTGAAGGAGGGGTGGTTCGTTAAAGTCCGTAGATGGGAAGGGATTATTTTTAGTTATAAACCACTATAGTATATATCAAAAGTTATGTAAAATAATATAAGGTTATGTGTATATGGCATAAATAAATATATACTATATATAATGGCATAGGGCCGGTTTAGCTCAGTCGGTAGAGTGTTCGACAAGGAATCACAAGGTTCTTGGCTCGATACCGGCCCTCGCCAACTCAGCGTATGAGTAGCACAGGGATCTTTGCGGTAAAATGAGGAGCTGGTGGTAGATGTGGCGCTCCACCTCGGATGCTAAAATAATCCTCTTGGTCTAGCGCTAGTGAAAAGGGAATAGACTCCCTCGCTGTCTGGCTGATACCGACATTAGGCCGCCCCGACGACTTGACTTGATATATACAGTACTTAAAAAATACAGCGGAGTTAAGCACGTTTGAATTCGGAGTTTTCCTTCTCCTAGACTAGTTGCCAAACCAAGCCCAGCCTGTCCTAGTATTTACCCATAGCCTGAGGGAGATTAGTCGGATGCATACCTTTCCCAAGGGTACTCGCGCTATGTGAAATGCAAACAGCTTCGTCCAGGATTTGAACTCGGGTTGACGAGTCCATTTCCTACGACTATAACCATTACACCACACGCTTCCTTTGCTTCTCTTTATAACCGGACGACCCTATCCTCACCCTGAAAATCCCAACTTCTCCGTCCAACTTCTCTTTCTCTCTTCTGTGAATTCAATAAAATTGTGTTTTTTTCTCGTATGGATGAAATTTATTATTGTTATATGTCGACACGTGTTTCGACCAAAACCTGTTTACCCATATAGTATATTATGTAAACTTATCTTCAATTATTTAATAAAGTAACAATAATAATAGAAAAACACAAAATTAAACATATAAGCAAAAGGTCATCATCAGGGCAGAGTGTTTTGATTTTCCAGTTTGGTTTGAGAATCGCATAGGCGAGAAACTATCAGTAACCAAGCGCCAATGACTTCCCATTTTTCGTTTATATATATATATATATAATATATATATATATATATATATATATATATATAATGAATAGTGAATGAAAAATGAGAAAAGTATTTGCATGAAAGGAGCTCAATGCTAATAAAGCAGAGCAGATTTATAATTAATGGTAATATTATGATTTCACACTCATAACTTAAGTTTCTTGTAGTCCAATCATCAGATGAGAAGTGGTTGAGATGTCAAAAACCAGTCGTGAAAGTAAAAATCAAATTTTTAGCGTTTATATGCAGCGTTTTTCACGCGATATGTAAAGCTAAAAATTGTTTTTTTAAACTGTGGCTTGTTTAACGTTTATGTGACGTGGATTGTATTCACGTGATGTAATGTCATGACGTTAAATTTGTATTTAAAAAACATTATAATCAAACAAACTTGCATTGGTGTTAATGCACGCAGTGTTCAGATGAATTTTTTTTATTTTTTTTTAATAAATAAATAAAAGGAGAGCGAAAATCAGGGATCAATAGGGTCAGGTGGCAAGTATTTCGAAACGAGTTCACTTCTCTTATTTAACAAGTTATATATATGTATATATATAGTCACCGACTTGAAATGTTGTATGAAACAAAAACTTCATTGCTCAAGTTGAGAGAAATAAAATCGAAAAGCACACAACTAAAACATTCCCGCTAGCAGAAATAGGGACCACATATTGTTTGCAATGGCCTCGCATGAGCTCCCCTTCATACGTGGCTCCCGACGTAATATAATACTTTACGTCAATCCAGGGAGTAAAAGTTTAGGTAACGGACATGTATGACAATATATATATATATAGTCACCTATTTGAGATGTATGAAAAAAAACGGTGCTCTTCTAATATGTGATCTACCGAAAGTTTGTGATCTACAATTGATCTACTATTAATGGCATGTGATTACTAGGAAAAAAAAGACAGGGTTAGGGTTAGGGTTTAGGGTTAGTTTAATGGGAAAATAATGAGTAGGTAATGGGAAGATCACATATTGGAATGTAAATAACTCGGTAGATCACATATTGGATTAGAAACCATTTGGTAGATCACCTATTGGAAGAGCACCTAATATACTTTCTCTCTTCTGGGAATTCAATAAAATTATGGGGTTTTTTTTGTTTTTTGTTGGGTTTTTTTTTTTGCTTTTTTGTTGTTTTTTTTTTTTTTTTTTTTTGTTTTTTTTCTTTGTTTGACTGTGACAATTGAGCCTCTGGGAATTTTTCATATTGCGACCAGCACACACGTTTGTTTTGAAGGCGAGAGAGAGATATAATTAATATTCAGCTTGAAAAATGACTTGCTTTTTATATTCTTCTTCTTCTTCTTCTTCTTCTTCTTCTTCTTCTTCTTCTTCTTCTTCTTCTCGACGCTTTTAACGTCGGATAAATTAATTATTAACTGTCAATCATGATAAACAGTGTTGCAAAAAAGTGATTATTTTCTTATTAAATATATAAAGGGAATAGGAAGCAGCTTCAACTGTGATTCATGACACTAGTTAAACTCTCAGTGCTCTATCACGGGCAGGCACACACACATACAGATAAACACATGCACTTGCACACACACACACACACACACACACACATATATATATATATATATATATATATATATATATATATATATTTAAACATTGAAGACAAGTTAGCATCCAATTTGATTCATAACACCAGTTAAATGTTCAATGCATACACACACATACACACAAACACACGCACATACACACACACACGTTATATATATATATATATATATATATATATATATATATATATATATACATGGTAGTAACTTTTTGATGAATATAATATATATATATATATATATATATATATATATATATATATGATTTTATATGAAAAAGGTGACTTACCGGTGAAATTGGTCACAATGGTTAGTTGATGCAAGTTTCACAATGATAAGACAGCGATATAACAAATATAACGTGCTCAATACGTGAGTAGAGCAAATTTATTATTATAATGGTATACAGTAATAACCTACTCGAGTTTCACCATAAGGATCTTCAGGGTTAAATCCACTGAATTAATCAAGATATTGATTAATTACAGCCGATTGCACGTGTGTATTTTTTGGCAATGACGGTTAGTGACAAAACTATATATATATATATATATATATATATATATATATATATATATATATATATATATAACAACTGAAGAATAAAATAAAATAAAACAGGATAAAAACTAACAACTCTGAGTTTTGCTTGGCTGATCTTCAGGTGAGCCAGCACTGATACGTTTTTATCCTGTTTTAGTTCATAATTAAAATATTGTAATATTGTACTACATTTTTGTGCATAAAACACTGCATTACGGATAGTTCAAACTATTTATATTGAACTGTCCGTAACCAAGAGGCGTCAACTTCATGTTCACGATAGATTAACTTAGATATACAAAATCTATCAAAGATATTGAGCTCTATTTCCTTATAAATATAGCACACATACTATATATATATATATATATATATATATATATATATATATATATATATATAACAGCTCTTTCCCTGATATTGAGCACTCCACTGATAATACCACAAAAAACTTGGTCCATCACAAACTCACCAAGTGAGCAAAGGATAACCATATACTATTAAAATACACACATACACATACACACACACATATATATATATGTGTGTGTGCATGTGTGTATGTGTGTGTATGTGTGTGTTTGTGCGTTTCAATGTGTGTTTCAATTGTGTGTTTCAATGGCATGCAACACTCCATTTGGCCTTTACTTAGACTAGACGTGTGGACGGAGAGACCCCCCCCCTGATCAATCGGCTGGTCACGTCAATGTCCTGTCCCTATTGTCCTCATGACAAACCACCACCTTTTTTATTATATATGTGCTAGAAGGCGATGACTGGGGGTCATGTGTATGACGTTAAAGTGCATCTGGCGGGAAGTTCCGATTCTGGAACTCTGGGGAATGTGGAGTACCCCTTCATCACTATTACTTCTAGATCCACCCTGACCCGGAGTGGTAGTACCCAAGTTCCATCTATGTGTTGAATAGATAAAAAAAAAACAACAGTGAATCCCGTTACAGGTCAATAAGGGGTTAAAGCTTGTCCGTCAAATCTATCTGAACTTATCTGTATTTTCCAGTATTACGGTTAAATTCAAATCTTTACACTACATTAAAAAAAATGATAAGCTCTGCCTATTCATGCAACGTTAGTATAGTGACCGATGATTGACTTTGAAACCGTATCAACAGTTAGAAATTCCTATATCTTGTTCCAGCGTTCATAGATGTGGCCCGAAGAGCGTGCAGACACACATACAAAATCACTATGGACCGTTAATCGAGTTTCCCATTAGATTCTACACAAGAAAGACGAAACGTTCGCCCACGCACACCCACGCACACCCACGCTTGCTACTCGGCTGCGTCTTCATGAGAAACGAAAAGAAAACAACAACAAAAAAACTTATCTTTTTGCCTCTCTCTCTCTCTCTCTCTCTCTCTCTCTCTCTCTCTCTCTCTGATTTCTTTCTGTTAGTTACCGTTTGGGCTAATACTAGACTTTTTATGCGTATCAATTTCTTTCTCTCTCTCTCTCTCTCTCTCTATATATATATATATATATATATATATATTCTTTGTTTCCGTTCGTAACAGTATTCGATAATTCTACCAATGACTCTCTCTCTCTCTCTCCTCTCTCTCTCTCTCTCTCTCTCTCTCTCTCTCTCTATCTATCTATCTATCTCTCTACCCCTCTCTCTCTCCTCTCTCTCTAGCCCCTCTCTCCCCCTCTCTCTCTCTCTCTCTCTCTCTCTCTCTCTCTCTCTCTCTCTTTCTTTTCTTTCCGTTTGTAACAGTTTTGGCTAAAACTACCAATAACAATCTCTCTCTCTCTCTCTCTCTCTCTCTCTCTCTCTTCTTCTCTATCTATCTATCTATCTATCTCTCTCTCTCTCTCTCTCTCTCTCTCTACTCTCTCTCTCTCTCTCTCTCTCTCTCTCTCTCTCTCTATCTATCTATTCTATCTCTCTCTCTCTCTCTCTCTCTCTCTCTCTCTCTCTCTCTCTCTCTCTCTCTCTCTCTCTCTCTCTCTCTCTCTCTCTCTCTCTCATTCTTTCTTTCTTTCCGTTTGTAACAGTTTTGGCTAAAACTACCAATAACAATCTCTCTCTCTCTCTCTCTCTCTCTCTCTCTCTCTCTCTCTCTCTCTCTCTCTCTCTCTCTGTGCCAACAAGACTTTCTCGTTGGCACACAGAGAGAGCAACGAGAAAAAAAACCCCGTAATGGCGTCTGACCGACCATTTCTTCTGTTTGTGCACTGCCCTGGAATGTCCTTAATGAAAGATTTTCGCTGCACCGCGCTCTGTTCTCAACGGAACCGATAGAAAGAACGCTAGACAAACTCTTGATTGATGATAATGACCCCTGCCTCAAATGACCAAAGATGATTCTTGTTTCTTTGAGAAACGATGGAAGGGGAGCAGTTTTCTTTTTCCTTTCTTTTCTTTTTATTGGAGCATGTATATGATTTTCATATGAGCAGAAAGAAAACTGGAATAATGAGTGGGTGTTCATTTAACGTTTGGCTGGATACATTTACGCATACACATTAATTCAACCAACCAATCAACTAACAATATATATATATATATATATATGTGTGTGTGTGTGTGTGTGTGTGCTGACTTTGTCGGCATAGCCATATCAAACAAACAGTTTGCGTACTTTTATACTGTCGTGCAGCAAGTCTCCAAAAATGTTGGATATATGAGTTTATAAACAAAGCGAGAAATCTGGAAAGACCAGCTAGTGTAACGGTTAGAATCCCCGACTGTCAGCCAGGCAGTTAGGTTCGAATCACACACAAAGCGGCTTCGAGTCTATAACTCTGCTGATGAGGCATAATAGGCCGAAATGTATATATATATATATATATATATATAAGGGAAAATTTTGGCCTTCTTCAGGTATTTCTTGTCGGACTCGGGAACCTTCTCGGACTCGGGAACATAATTCATAACAATGAAGATGAGGACAATAGTCCGAATAATGCAGATAGTACTAAAATTTTGGTTGTTTTAAAAGAATTTTTTTTAAATGATCAGAAACAAAATGATGAATATTGTATTCTTAATCCTATTTATTTACCAATATTTCGAGATTCGTACTTCTTTCTCAAAGGTTTAAGATAGACTGACTGTTCCTTCTCTTGTCTGTGCTGTTGCGGTCACGTGATGTTCTGGACCCCATAAAAACATAGCCGCATAGAGGCAGGAGGTGATGTAAAAATGATGAGGCGGCGGAAGGAGATAGAGAGGGGGTAGGTGGTACCACAGATGTATGGTAGATCACAAGATGGAGCATTTAGTAATTAATGAGGGGGTTTGTCTTGTAGGAGGCTACAGGCGTCAACTTGTTTGGTTTCGCCTGTGTGAGATTAGACTATGTTAATTTCGGTGATTCTGAAATTTTTATGTTTATAAAGTTACCGTTTCTTTGTCAAAAGTTTAAGATAGACTGACTATTTCTTCTCTTGTCTGAGCTGTTGCGGTCGCGTGGTGTTCTGGACCCCATAAAAACATCATAGCCGTCAGAACTAGACACAAGTTGTATCTCAGTCCATCTAGCCTGGAATACTTAGCCCTTCTCCAGGTAAAAGGTTATACGTGTATCTAGAATAGCTTACACCCCTCAGCCCTCTACCAGATGGACTGGCCCATAGCCATAAAGTAGCCTACGATTAAAGTAGATTAACTAGCTGAATAATATTCAGACTGACTTTGCTGCATTGGCTATACCGAACTGGACCTTCTCTTTTAGAGTAAGTTCGTCTTGTTAATTGTTTGTACTTATTTGTTCTGTGTATGTATCAGTTGTGTCTCAGTCCATTTAGACTGGAGGGCTTCATCAATTCATCAATATGCATGGTATAATAAAAACGCATAGTTTCAGTGTTTCTGTGATTTTACGTTTCGTGTATTTTTGCGTTATCTATCATTTGTCTGTACATCTTGAATTAAGAAGATATCAAATAAAATATCAGTTTTTACTTATATCGCACGTCGTCTTCTAATCTCCGTCTGTCGATGGATTTATCAAATCTGCCAATGCCAACTAATATGACAGGCTACGTAACCGAATCCGTTTCTGAATTCATAAACAATTGTTCGTGCATCTTTCTATTTGTTCTGTTGAAGTGACGTTGATATTAAAGGGAGGTAATTCATTCGATTATTCCACTTGAATGTTTTAATAATGTCCCTGATCAATGCCAGATGTGTCTACTCGAGTCTTGTGAATGTCATGTGCGTGGGCGGCTTTCTTCTTTGAGGAACGAAATCAAGATGAGGCTGTGTGACCGAAAACTTTATCTCGATTTATAAAAAAAAGAAGTTTCACCAACTTCAACATTTAGTAACGATTGGTTCATAAACAAAGTTTGTTTTATTTCTTTGAATTTTGAGGATTGATAATTTTTATTATTTGAATTATTCGGACTATTTTCCTCATCTATATTGTTATCTGTACAACGTTTCGGTTGATGTGCCTTCCGGCCTTCTTCTTGTCGGACGCAGGAACCTTCTCGAACCTGGGAACCTTCTCTTCGAACGCAGGAACTTTCTTGTCATTCACAGAACTCTGAACCAAACGTTTTTATTCAAACCACTGGGGTATATTGTTCTCATTCTCCTAACCATGACTGCGTACAAGTGTTAAGTTGTGTTAAAAATATTCTATGTTACTGTTGCTCTAGACCAGGATTGAACCTGCAGCCTATATACAACTGTCACTTTAAACTGTCTTAACCCAATGCCTATATCCATTACACCATATGTTCAATTGGATACATG
>CM042160.1:54084155-54121655 GCA_023376005.1 Doryteuthis pealeii | reverse complement strand
CAAAATTAGGTACGACTTCAATTAAGCACATATTCTCCCAAAATATATATATATATATATATATATAATATATATATATATAGATAGATAGATAGATAGTTTAAAATAGAGATAGGGAGTTACTTTTCAATCACCCTGTATATATATATAAGTAATTGCTTGTAAATAAAAGACTGTCTTTTAACAAGACGCAAAACCATCCAACCAAATGTGACATTTCCTATGCACAATGTAACTTTAGAGACGAAAATTTAAGAGTGTCATAGAAAGTCTATAGCCATTAAAATCCTCTTCTTTTTCTTTCTTTTTCTTTCTTTTTTTTTTCTTTAGTACACATAGTTACGCAAATACGTGTCGATGTATTCATTTAAGAAGAAGAAGAAGAAGAAGAAGAAGAATATACAAGGCAATCTTAACCACTTATGCTACTGCACGCACACCACTGCGCAACTTCCGGCTGGAGGGCGATAACTTGTTTTTAAGAAACAGTCTTTGGTGTCACAATTGCAAGACCCAATATCAAACACTCATATATGCACATAGACTAAATAGAGATCAGACCAAACACGCACACGCACACACACACACACACACACACACACACACATATATATATATATATATATATATATATATATATATATATATATATATATATGCAAACATACACACAGGTTCCCAAACATAAACACATAGACATACGTTCGCAAATATGAATATACGCACACATGTACACTAACATTCTCACAAATGCACACACGCACATACACACATACCTACACACACGCACACACATACACACTCACTTACAAACACACATACAAGCACGCACGCACAAACGCTCACACACTATTATAAACACACCCACACATACTATCATAAACACAAACGCACACACACTCACAAACACACCCACTAATTATTAATAATTTATTCAGGTGGTCCCATTAAAAAAAAAACTCTAAAAGTCGTCTGTAAACAATTAACCGGATTTTGACGGTGTAAATGGAAACAATGTCCCCACGAATCGAAATCGCAAAAGGTCATATGGTCCCAAAAATCAACAGGCCTGTCGCGGATTGCCCGAAACTCCGGAAAATGTCGACGTTGTAAATGTTTCAGTTCAACAGTCTCCACGCCGTTCAGCATGTAAAAACACATCACTGTAGCGTAATTATTATGGTCTACGGGGAATTTGGGGATTGAAAGGAAGGCGGGAATCCGGAGAGGGAGAAGAAAAAGAAATAAGAACAAAGGTTAAAATTTTGAAGGATGAACACTCAACGGGGAGACCGTCCACTGACCGACCAATGGCCCCGGAACTAAAGTTAAAAATAAAAACGGAAGTTCTAGTTTCCGCGGAGGAGCGGAAGTTTGGTGACCCTCCCACTCAATTCCTCCCTCTCCACACTGCCACTGTGATCCAAAGGAAAGGTAAGAAGCCAATGCAGTTTGGCAGTGGTAGTGTCGCAGGAGTTGCTAGGTAACACTGGAGTTCAGCATCACACCACCTTAGGGACTCCGGCTCCGGGTTTGTTTTCGGGATTTACTCCCCTAGCCTTCCCCTGGGATGAGGTAAAGCCGCTTGGGAGCGGGGTTTTATATCGGACTTTTCCTTATCCTAGATGGGTTGCTGACTAAGGTAAAGAGCCCCTTCTAACTCCCTTGGAGATTTATGTGAGTAGTAAGTACCCCAATCCTACTACTGTCTGTGTGTATGGTCGTAGGATCCCTTGGAGCTCATTCGCTCTTTGACGAATATTCATCTTGTTTTTGGTAATACTGATTGTACACACACGCCTCACCGATCAAACGAGGATTGCCTGGTGAGAGTGCCAATTGAGTCACTTGTTAGATATCCAAGTTTTAACTTAGTATGAGTCCACAAGTCCACTAAAGCGTCCGAGAGGTTCTGACATTCAATGAATTTATACTCGACACAAAAATAATAGATATTCTTCCTTCTAGTCGGTAGCCAATGGGGGCGTAGGGGTTAAGGGTGTAACTGAGAGGAGAGATATTTAACATGAAATAATTCTTTTCTTTCATACACGTGGTCCTGAAAAATGAAATAAGATTAAAGAATATTTTGTATTCTATAGCAAATAAAAACAAAAGACCCCCTTTTCGATATACATGTCCGGTGCCTAAGCTTTGACCCCCCTCTCCTGGTTAAAGAAGAAGTACATTTGAAAAATGAAAACATATCTTTTCATCATTTATTCTATTTGGCTTTTATTAAACCTACAGATCATTTCGCCACACCCAATATATTCCTACTGTTGGGCACCTTACATGGTGTAATCGTTAGCCAGCTAGATTCGCCAAACCTTTGATAGATAAAAAAGGAAAGAAAGAAAGGGAAAGAAAAAGAGCGAAAGCTAAGAATGAAACATACGGTGAAAAATAATAAATATGGAAAGAAAATGAAAGAAAGGAAGAAGAAAGATGAAAACAGAGAAAGAAGAATTGAAGGAAAGTTTAGATAGAAAAGACTATAAGGAATATTTTTTAGAAAAACGAAATTTCTAATATCAGAAAAAAATAGATAAGTCACAAAAATCTGGTAAAACGCAGCAGTGTATAAAGTAAGAGAGAAACAAGCAAAAAAAAAGATATAAAAGCCGTTAAAATTACAAGAGAATTAAAGAAAGAAACACAGAAAAAAGAAAGAAAGAAAGAACGAATGGAAGAAAGAAAGAAAGAAATAAAGAAATAAAGACAAAAAATGAATAAGGAAAAGTAAAAGAGGATATAAAAATTGATTGAAAAGAAAGAATAGCAGAAGAAAGAAAGAAAGAAAGAATGAAACAGAGAAGAAAGAATAAATTAAATAAAAAAAAGTTAAGAAATAAAAGCCATTAGAATTATAAGGGAAATAAAGAAAAATCACAGAAGATAGATAGAAAGAAAGAAAATATGATAGAAAGAAAGAAAGAAAGAAAGAAAGAAAGAAAAAGAAAGATAGATAGAATGGATGAATGAATGAATATATGGCATAATATCTTTGATAGATTAGCAAACCATTGTTAGTGAATTCGATTCTCACTGGGTGCCCCATACTTCTGTCCTTGTGCTACATCTAAGCTTAGCTATAGTAAATAACTATATATTCCTACCGTTCGAGAAAATGATATATACAATAGGGTTGGTTGATTTTTCAGGAGGGTTTTGATTTTCAAATTGTCCAGGGATGCGAAAGTTGTGTGTTAGTATACTAAATATTGACACCAAAAACTAGTTTCATACTTGCACCATTGTTTGAGGAAATAGCATCAACGATTGTCTACGAAAATGCACCAAAAATCGTCGTTTTCGCAAACTTTAGCCTAGAAATTGGTTAGAAAATATAGCAATTTCAATATTTAAAACAGAAAAGCTTGTCATTTTAAACGAAACCAATAAGATATTATAACTAGAATTCAAATTGAAAATATGCCCCCATTACCACCGACACTTCCGATATGTTGCTCTTTATCAAATGATTAAGCTGTAATAGGGATAACATATTAAAAGATTGAAATATATTTCCTCAAACGAAGGCAAAGTTTTGTGTGGTAATTCTTTATGTTAATTTGCAACTTTCACCACAAGTGAGATATTACAGTTCCAAAATCAACCTACCCTAATATACAACCCTACAATCATTCCAATTAACAAATCGGAACTTAACAGTTACTACCCCCCCCCCCGGGTCAGAGTGGACCTGGAGATAAAGCAACGGAGAGGTGACTTTACCCTCACTAAAACTCCAGAATTAGAACCTTAATGCCGGTTGCAGTTTAGTGTCATACCCAGGACACCCTTTTTATAGGGAAAGAGGGTGTGAATGATCTTACCTCCCACCCCACTGAATGGGATGCAATTCTCATTTGGCATCAAGTTGCTGGTATTTATAAATCTCTTCTTATATGTTTGCGTTGAGTCTTTGCCAATGAATTTAATTATATGTCATGGTGCGCTCTGTCGGTTCATATTACTGGGATTGACGAGTGAAGCCCTTTATAAGCGTTTAACTCGTAGGTGTGGAGTCCAATAGAAGAAGAAGAAGAAGAAGAAGAAGAAGAAGAAGAAGAAGAAGAAGAAGGTCTTTATTAACTATAAAAATGAAATATTTTACCAAACCCTCTACACGAACAGGATGTGACACAAGATTAATTTCTTAAGCGGAGTACCAAGTTTAAAGCTGTATTTACCAAGATAGAAATGAAGAATGAATGGAACGTTATTTTTTTTTCAGAATACGAGGTGTATCAAAAAGTACAAAAAATCTCAATGCTTTTTTGACAGAACTTGTATATATACATTTACCAACCCCTCTGCACGAGTAGGATGTGACACAAGATTAATTTATTAATAAGCGTAGATTAATAGGTTTGAATTCAGAGTTTTCCTTCTCCTAGACTGGTTACCTAGCCAACGTTAAAGGACCCAGTCTGTCCTACTTGTTACCCATAGCTAAAGGTAGAATATTTTGATGCATATGTGTCCGATCGTGGCGTATTCGTTAGAAAACTAGTCTCGAAGATCTATTACAATTGTAATAGTGATTTCGATCCTCGTTTGGTGCTCCATACCTGTGATCTCAGATCCTACCAGTGCCAAACGAGTTGGGTAAATACATACTTTTCCGATGAGAATTAGCGCTATGTAAAATGCAAATAACTACGTCCAGGAATTGAACTCGTGTCGCCATATCTCTTTTCTCCAATGATAACCATTGCACGTCAAATGCCTCGAAAGTCGATTGAAATAAGAAAAATGTTTTATTTTCAATTTTTTTTTTTTCAATTATATTTAAATCCTTCCGAACGAAATTATCCAAATCAACCGAATTAATCTACAGACAATTTAGTAAATAAATTTTTTAAATTGCATTTAAAGTTAGATTCAATTTCTGAAAAAAGATTTTTTTTTTCGTATACGACTCTCCAGAAAAAAAATTCGTAAGATCAACCAACAGGAAGACTGCAGAAAGTCTGATACAGTAGATGATAAATCAAAATGAATCTATATCTATATATATATATATATATCTAACTATCTATATCTATCTCTCTCTCTCTCTCTCTCTCTCTATATATATATATATATATATATATATATATATATATATATATATATATATATATGGGGGGGGTCTGTATAATATTTTGAAAAAATTGAAAAACACAAGTTTATAAACGAGTAATGTTTATTTCGCCTACGCTGCAGTGTTTCGATCTGTTTCGATAGATCTTCATCCAAACACTGCAGCGTAGATGAAATAAACATTACTCGTTTATAAACTTATGTCTTTCAATTTTTTCACAATATTACATACTGTCGGATTCACTTCCACTTTTTCTTCACACACACACACACAGACATACACACACAGACACACATATATATATATATATATATATATATATATATATATATATATATATATATATAGAGAGAGAGAGAGAGAGAGAGAGAGAGAGAGGTGGGGGGAGAAAACAGTTTCAATTACTTTTTGCTGTCTTCCGCTTGGTTCATCTTAGGATATTTTTTTTCTGAAGAGTCGTTAGCGAAAATAAAAGATCTTTTTCAGAACATTAATCTGCTTTTAAATGCCATCTTTTTTTAAATTTTATACACACAGTAAATGAATTTTACAGCTTTGTCTGAAAAACTGCACAGAAATATTGTTTATACTAATAATAAAAAGGCAAAGTCTATGGCGCGGCCTATTGTCGGTATAAGCCGAACTGCAAAGGAGTGGCTCCCCTTTTCACTAGTGCTAGACTAGGGAGAGTGATAACCAGGGACGCTATTTATGGTTGCATAGGGTGCTATTATTGGTTGCTAAGTACGGTCGCTATGTACACTATTTACGGTTACCAAGGGGTGCTATTTATTGTTTCTCGTGAGGGTTGCTGTTCAGCAAGAATAAATAAGTGATTCTATTTACGGTTGCAAGGAATGTTGCTAGAGATGATGTTTGTTGTTGCTAAGGACGGTTGCTAGTTGCCCTATTTACGGTTGCTAAGGAATGTTACTAGGGATGATACTTATTGTTGCTAAGAAAGGTTGCTCTGGGTGCTATTTATTGTTGCTAAGAACGCTATCTATTGCTTCTCAGAAACGTTGCTAAGGACGCTATTTATTATGTCGGCCCACACTAGCATGTCCGTGTGTTGGCTTCCACAGAAGAATGTCGCTTATGAGCTCGTTCTTGTTTCTCAAGCAGTGACCAGCATGCCTTGTCCGTCTCACTCGAATGGTTTGTGAGATGGGGGCAGGTGGTCATACAGCTGTTTCCTCATGGGGTGCTGTTTCCACGATTTGTTCGAGACTGTACGCAGCATTCTTGTGCAGCTCCCATCTAGCTTATTCTCAAGGTGCCTCGCTATGGTCCAGGTGGTGCATCCATACAGCAGTACATTAACTTGTCAGTGAGATCGGATTTCCATATTACTGATAATTTGTTTGTGGCCGACCATGCTTTTCCTATTCGTGTATTTACATGTAATGAATTATGTGCTCTAATACGTTTTAATGTTTATTTCAACGGGGGAAATTGATTTGACACATGAGGAAATTGAGTTACGAGCAAAACGAATTAAACTCGTAAGTCAAAGTACAAATGTACTTGCGCAATGAGAGCCAAGTTGTCCACAAATAACTTTTATGATCAATTATGAACTACGAAACCAGAGAAACCTGTTTTTATCACAACGTATTTTTGCAAGACAATGTAACCGATAAAATATGTAAGATAAGATAAAAATGGATGTGAGAGTGGAAAATTGTGGGTCTCATTTGGTGATTTTTCAAGGAATGAACAAATGGGGGAAGGGGGGGGGGGCAAAGAAAATATTCAGGAGCGGAAATGTGTCCGTGTTGTAAACAACGCCAACTGTTGGCCAATGTTTCAGATTCAGATCGAGGCTGGGCTATTTACGTCATTCTTCTGTAAATTGATACATAGACGGACAGCGAATATGTAATTAGATAGATAGATAGATAGATAGAGAGAGAGAGAGAGAGAGAGAGAGAGAGAGAGAGAGAGAAAGAAAGAGAAAGTGAGAGAGAGAGAGAGAGAGAGATGCTGACGAAACAAAGGAGAGAGAAAAAAACAAAATGCTTAGGACTGTTTCTTCAAGTCAAAGAAACATGTGTCGGCATAGCATTAAGGGTTTCTTTGTGTGTCTTTATTGTTTTTATTGTGTGTCTTTATTATTCGTGTGTCTTTATTGTTTTTATTGTTTTCCCTGAGTTTGTTTATTGTTTTTTTTTCTATTGTTTTCTTTTTATTGTTTTATGTTTTCTATTGTGTTGTTGTTAATTGTCTTTTATTCGTTTTATTTTTTTATTACTCTTTATTATGTTTATCATTTCTATTGTTTTTACTGATTGTATTTGCTTTTCTAATGTTTTTTCATTGTTTTATGTTTTTATTGTTTTTATTGTTTTATGTTTTTTATTATTTTTTATTGTTTTATGATTTTTATTGTGTTGTTGTTTATTGGATTATTGGTCAGATTGTTTTATTGTTTTTTATTGTTTTATTGTTTTTAGTACTTCTTTTATTTTTATTATCTTTACTATTTTATTGTTTGTTTTGTATTTGTTTTTATCGTTATTATTGTATCATTGTTGTTTTTTATTGTTTTAATGCTTTTATTGTTTTTGTTTTTATTGTTTTTATTTCTTTATTGTTTTCTATTGTTTTCGCTGATTGTTGAAGAAAATTAAAAAGAAAAGATTGTGTGCGCGTGTATCTTTGTGTGTGACAGACAGACAGGGGGAGCAGAGTAGGTATGGCCAAAAATTCGGTACCTGTTAGGGTCCCATCTATGGGTTAAATAGATTTTTTGTTAAATGAGTATTAAAAATGTATCTGAAAAATTGAGTTTGAAAAAAAAAGCTGAATACCCAACAAGAATGAATAAAACAAAATGTCTTCAACGCAAAATAACCCGACACGGTTTGACATGCCGTGAAATCCAGCCAACTACCCAGCCAACTAAGTCTTGAAAATAACGATATTAAATTCAAAACTCTCATTTCCTGCTATTATTATTTTTATCATAACAGAGATTCAGTGTATGTCTGTCTGTAACCGAAACTACGTCACAATACCTTCAGGAATTGCGTAAGTTTATCAATTAGTATCTAATCTATACTCAAAATCATTAATACATTGAATAAATCTCATTTATTAACGATGTCTCTATGAAAATCGGAGTTAGATTTTCCTCAAAACAGCCCATGTTATTAGTGCATTTAAAATCCTGTAATGTATCATATACATCACTAAGAAATAAAGGTTTACATAATATATAGTGTGATTAATTTGCACACTGGTTTTAGCAAAACTAGGTTCAATAATTACTTGGTGTTATTGATCACTAATATTGTTTTATTCTCCAACGTATTGAAATCAATGATTTTATATAGAAATCAATTAAAATATAATTAAAATAAGTGTAATTATATGCGTTCTAATTTAATTTCGTTAGTCTTTCTAATTTAATATATTCCATTACATTAAAACTTAAATACTTACGCCCAGCGGAGGGTGCATATTCTTGCTAGTATAAATATTCTATTCTCTTTTTAGATGAAAATATTTCATAAAATGTGATCGTATTACTTAACAATAAATTGGTGTCGTTTTAAATTTCTCTTTTTTTAATACCATTTTTAAAACTGGCCACCGAGGAAAACTTTGGACGTGTAATTTAATCTGGAGATGTTTGTAAAATCTCTCTCGTAGACTGTCACCCAATTATCCTGGCTCGTTGCTGTAAATGTGCCAATTTTATTTTCCGAGAATGAATTACTTATTTTCCTCTCTAAATCTCAGCTCACCAGGGGGAGCACTGGACTGGCCTACATCCAAGATGGACTCTTTAAAATTCTATGCGAAGGTAATTAAAAACTATAATTCTTCATTTTGTTGCTGACAGGCGTGCTGTATATTGTGGACTTGAAGATGTGGGCAGTAAAAGGGCAGCATAAATCGTATTCTAGCTGATCGTTGGAAAGTGAGATAGAGATAGAAAGATAGAGAGAGGGGGTAGACAGAAGGGGAGAAAGAGAGAGAGAAATAGAGATAGATAGAAAAGAATAGAGAGAGAAATAAAGATAGATAGAGAGAGAGAGAGAGAGAAATAGAGATAGATATATATATATATAGAGAGAGAGAGATACAGATAGAGATAGAGAGAGAGAGAGAGAAGAGAGAGCGAGGATGGAAACCTGATAGCTGGCTACTAAAATGTCGCCCACATGCTTGATCGTAAAGAAAATAACAGACGCAGAACGACATATTAACCAGACGATTAGTTTGGTTTGTTTTGCTTTGGTTTCTTTTCTTTATTTAATGGAATATCAATTCTCTTGGGTTATTTAATGCTATAGCTATCCTCGTAGATATTTACCTAACCCGTTCGCCACGGGTAGGATGTGACACAAGGCCGTAAGTATAGGACATCCAATGAGTATCGAACTCGCTATTCAGTTGAAAGAATAGCTTGCTAACCATTACACCACGAAGGGACACAAAAGCTATCTTTTTTTAATAACTAGGTGTACTATTTAGACCATAGCTTGACGACGATTAGAGAGAGAGGTTTACTGGTTAAGGATGCCTCGCGTAAAAGTATAATGGTGAGCGAGTGGGACTAGCGGATCATTGACAGTGAGTTCTATCCTCACTGGGAGCCCCACTCGTCTGGCCGTGTGTCATAACTAAGTGAATTTAAGTAAATAACCATATATATTTTTTTTTCGAAAGAAAATTAACGGCTAAAGAATGCCAAATCCGTTCACTTCATTTAATTACTTTTTTGCCCTCATATACAGCATTTAATTTTTTTTCTTCAGACCGTCTGATATACCTTGAAAAAGGGTGAAGGTTCACCCGAATTATCGGAATTGATCAAACCAGGAACAGAGAAACGGTTGAATATATAGAAATTCTGATTTTTGTTCTGTTTAACTTGTTTTTGTTCTTTTATCCAATGCTTCAAAAGACCAAACAAACAACGTTCACAAGAACATAACATACATAATATATATATATATTATATATATATATATATATATATATATATATATATATATATATATATATATATGGACAATTTTTCTTTTATGCATAGGATGTTGAATAAGACAGAAATTTCATATCTGATTAGTTTTTTTTACGACGAGTTTACTTTTTACTTTACTATATACAGAACACTACATTTAGCAAAGAAATGACTTAAATACCGGTCATATTAACAGTTATTTCCCAACGATATCGACCGGCTTCATCAGACTGCAAATGGAAATGGTACAAGAGAGAGAGAGAGAGAGAGAGAGAGAGAGAGAGAGAGAGAGAAAATTGAAGAGAGTTAGGGTTAGGGTTTAGGGCTAGGGTTAGGGTTTATGGTTAGTTTAATGGGAAAATAAATAATTTGGGTTCTGTTTTTTCTGGGTCGCTCATGTTACTCAACTAGGAAATAACCGAACAATGAAAGAGGGAAATAAAAAGGGAGAGAAAGGAAGAGAAAGAGAAAGTGAGAGAGAAAGAAAGAAAGAGATGAAAGAGAGAGAAAGAGAGAGAGTTTAAGGAAGAAAGAGAACAATGAAGAGAGATAAATAAAAAGGGAGAGAAAGGAAGAGAAAGAGAAAGAAACAGAGAGAGAGAGAGAGTTAAAGAGAGAAAGAGAACAATGACAGCTATTTAGCCAAGAGAAATAATCAATTATTGTATAGAGAATATCCTTTGATATCAAGAAAAGTTTTTTTTCTTTCTTGTGCTTCAAGGAAGAAAACGTCATTGTTAATCGACATCACGGATTGTAAATCGCCGACTTAATCTTAAATCCTTAATGAAAAAATCATTGTAACCGCGTGTAAGTCGTGCTAAAAGTCTAAATCATCAACAATTCCTAATTATAAGTTATAACAAAAGATGTGAAGAGTTCTAATTAAGCTCTTCGCCTCTTGAGACCGCCATTTTGTGGATTTTAAACAAGACTGGGGAATGCGCATGCGTGCGTACAATAAATTTTATAGGAAGAATTGTACTTATCTTCTAAGCTTAGCTTAGATGTAGCACAAAGCTTAGAAGTATGGGGCGCCCAGGGGTAGTCGAACTCATTAACAATGGTCTACTAATATAGCTTGTTAACCATTCCACGATGCAAGGTCACACACACACACACACACATATATATATATATATATATATATATATATATATATAATATACCAAGCGTGTTGGTAGATCCTTGCGGAGAGAAAAACCCAGCAGAGAGTTTGATTGTAAAAATATACTAAACATCAACCAGGAAGAAAAAAATTTTGAAAAAAAAATCGTACCAACAAAAAATAATCTATTGGTATAATATTTGGCCAAAAGAAAAAACAATTTATATGCATATATATGTATATAAGATATATATATATATTCATATAACCGCTATGAGAAGCTAATCTGTAAAAAGTGCTCGATACCTAAGTAGAGCCAAGTAATAAAGATAATCTACTGAGTCAGACGAACCTACTATTAGTTTCGCATAAAGCTCTTCAGGGCTAAAATCTGACTTTTAGCCCTGAAGAGCTTTATGCGAAACTAATAGTAGGTTCGTCTGACTCAGTAGATTATCTTTATATATATATATATATAACCGGCTTAGCTCAGTTGGTAGAGTCTCCGGTTGGGAAACGCAAGTTTCCTGTTTCGATTCCGGCCCTCGCCAACTCATGGATATGTGCGGTAAAGTGAGAAGCTGATGGTAGGAGTCGGGCTCCGCCTAGTCGCCCAAACAATCTCCTTGGTCTAGCGCTAGTAGAAAGGGGATAGACTCTCTTGCTATCTGTCTGATACCGACTTTAGGCCACTCCGAGGACATATATATATATATATATATATATATATATATATAAAACACACACACACACACACACACACACACACATATATATATATATATATATATATATATATATGAGATCTTCAGAGCAATTCTAAAGTTAATCTGAAGATCGCATAGGCGAGAAACTGTCAGTAAACTGGCAACGTTGACACCATGTCTACGCTACCTTAACCTAGATATGAATATATACGGTAAATTATATATATATATATATATATATATATATATATATATATATATATATATATATATAGTGTTATATTGCCGTTGCAGTAGCATTAGTAATTTATCCAAATAGTGATTAATATATTATAAACGTAGAGCATTAATAGTTGAAGAAAAATTTCGGTTTCGGAATTTACTACGAGATACATATATACTACAGGATACTAAATTAATTCGCACTGTTGTTATATTTTAGTGACCGGCCCATCCTGTGTCTACAATTTCCTAAAGATTCAATTTTACTATTTAACAGGCTTTTCTCATCCGGGAATCTAATTATTTCAAGTGTTGGACTTTTGTCGTCGGGCGTAAGCTCATTTGTTCAACTTGAAATTGATTTCATGGGCCAATTTCCAAAATTAAATCTTTTGAAATAAAGGTCTTCCTCTTGTTTACAAATGATTATTTTATCATTAAATAGGCACAGTTAGTTAAAACCATATAACTGCTATCGAAAAAGGAGACTGGCTTTGACATTAAATGACCCATTAAATATTGATATGCCTTAAAAAAACAACCAACCAATCTTTAAAAAAAAACTTCATGTTTTCACTAATCTAAATAACAGTCGATTTATATTACAAAAAAAAAACACCCCCAATCCCATAATCGCTTGGAGAATGGAAATATATTTTTCTGAATTGATATTCCCCATCCAATCGAAAAGCTTAGAATTAATTCAAATTGCTTTCAGCCAAATAACCAAAACTCGGCGATGCTTAATAGTGGGTTGCAGGCTGTCCCAAAATAAATTGTTGACTCAATAATCTAATGATTTATATTAATCTATTCCGATATATATATATATATATATATATATATATATATATATATATGTGTGTGTGTGTGTGTGTGTGTGTGTGTGTGTGTGTGTGTAAAAATGGAAATTGGAAATGAATCCGACAATATGAGGAAGAATGAATAAAGAAAAAAAGAATAGAATGGATAATAAAAGATGAATTTAATCAATATTACTTACACATGTGTTTCGGTCAGTTTATCTGTGTGAAAATATTTCGCACACAGAGAAGATTCGACCTTCATCAGAGTGAAATTTTATTTTGAATGAAAAAATTCGTTGGGGAACAACGGAGAAATTTTGGAAATGTTCGAATAGAATTTTTTTTTTTAAATCACATTTGGAACGCAGAAATAGACCGTTAGAATTTGGATATTTGATTTTTCGAGGGGTTATGGTAGAAAATAATTTTGTATTGCAAAATAAAGTGTTATTATTTATTCCTAACATGTATATATATATATATATATATATATATGTGTGTGTGTGTGTGTGTGTGTGTGTGTGTTATTTTGGAAAAGGTGACTTACCGGTGAAGATGGTCACAATGGTTAGTTGATGCAAAATTCAGAAAGGTAAGACAGCGATATAACAAATAAAAAGTGCTCAATACGTTAGTAGAGCAAATTTATTGTAATACAGGTACAAGTGATAACCTACTCGAGTTTCACCATGAGGATCTTCAGGGTAAAATCCACTGGATTAATCAAGATATTGATTAATTGCAGTCGATTACACGTATAATCGACTGCAATTAATCAATATCTTGATTAATCCAGTGTATTACAATATATATATATATAATATATATATATATAGAGAGAGAGAGAGAGAGGGTGTGTGTGTGTGTGTGTGTGTGTGTGTGTGTGTGTGTGTGTACTGTGTGTGTGATATTGGTAAATATTTAACAACCTCCGGACGAGCAGGATGTGATACAAGATCAATTTTTTAAGTGGAGTTTAACAGGTTTGGATTTAGGGTTTTCCTTATCCTGGACTGGTTGCCCAATCAAGATTAAAGAGCCCAGTCTGCCCTACTATTTACCTATAGCTGGATTAATAAATGTTGGATTCATACCTTTCCCAAGGGTATTAACGGTATATGAAATACAAACAGCCTCGCCTAATATACATATACGAGGACGAGGCTGTTTGCATTTCTCGGTAAGGCTTAGAACTTTTTGAACCACCGCCGTATATATATATATATATATATATATATATATATATATGTGTGTGTGTGTGTGTGTGTGTGTGGAGAGAGAGAGATTATGTGCTTAATTAAAGTCATACCTAATTTGTTAATTAATTAATTATAATTAAAAGAATTAGGCGTGCATATCGGTTTAAATATATATATATATATATATATATATATATATATATATATATATATATATATATATATATCAGGTTAAGTAAACAAACAAATGTGTTTACTTTTATATGGCTTTAAGCCGACACTTTTTGGCGGAAATGTGCTTAATTGAAGTCATACCTAATTTTGAAAATTAATTAGTTAATAATTAATGAATTTAGGCGGGCATATATGTTCAAATGTAAGGCTAAACAAATCGAGAAAATGTCAATCCCCGAATGTACATTTCACGTGGAAATGGCAAGCTTGTGTAACGGTTAGAGACTTCGCCTGTCAGCTTGACAGTCGAGGTTTCGAGTCACACACGGAGCTGTCTCCCATGTCTATAACCTTGCTGATGATACCTAATAGGTCGAAATGTACATTCGGGGATTGACATTTTCTCGATTTGTTTAGCCTTATATTTGAACATATATGCCCGCCTAAATTCATTAATTATTAACTAATTAATTTTCAAAAATAGGTATGACTTCAATTAAGCACATATCCTCCAATATATATATATATATATATATATATATATATATATATATAGTTTTTTCCGTAGTTAAGGTCTTTCCATGTATGGTTTAACCAAGCTGATGCAGGTAGACCATAAGGAGAGCTCAATGTGCCTAATACCAGTGAATAAAAGGACAGAGCAAGAAATTTAGTAAATGAAGAAAAACTCTAAACTTGCTTCATTACAATAATTTATTTCAACCGTATTAATACGGCATCTTCAGGTAATCACAAGAACATGACTCTTACCTTCATGTTTTTGTGATTACCTTAAGATGCCGTATTAATACGGTTGAAATAAATTATTGTAATGAAGCAAGTTTAGAGTTTTTCTTCATTTACTATATATATATATATATATATATATATATACGAGGGTCGTTCAAAAAGCTCTAGGGCTGACCGAGAAAGAAGAAAGAAGAGCCACCTCATATAAAACTAGAAAACTAATTTAGTCTCAGTACAGGTGAGGCCCATACAAATGTCATACAAATATGGGACAAAACAAGGGAAGAAGAGACGAATCCACACCTTTCCTAAAGGGTGTTAGGTTAAAATGTGGGGGGGGGGCGATTATGTAATGGTCATCGTAAGAGGAAATGGAATAGACGAACCGAGTTCAAATCTTGGACGAAGTGTTACATAATCATTAGATACCTAATGATTATGACAATAGTGTAGAAATCATATTAGTGCAGCTGATGGCCTTGAGAGTGAGTGACAGCGTTTGACCTCACTCTGACCTTGCGTTCTGGGGATGATCGTGAGAATCGGAAGCCGATAGAAGCCCCTTCCGGTTTAAGGTGTAAGCAACTCAGCCAGTTTACAGTTAGAACTTAGAAGCGAAGCTAGCAAGATGTAAGGATCCGCGCGCATTGTCTGGTCTGGGGGTTTATGGAATAAAGTAACATCATCGTAAATCGAAGTCTTGTTGTTCTTACTAAAAGCTAACAATAGCACAGGGCTTCTGATAAGCAGTGATCCCCAACAGAGACCAGACCCGGAATCCTCAATAGAAGACCAGACGAGACCTTAGAAGATATACCAGATCCGGCCAGAAGAGTAGACGACCAGAGTAAGATGTAAGAAAGTATATAACATATAAATATTAAGTGCCGGTAAAGAGGTATGCAACAGAAGCTGTTTGTGTTTGATTTCCTTCTAATACCCTTGCGAAATGTATTTGAACACAACAACGATGTTAGGATAAGACTCCTGTCGCCAATGTGTAGATATGTAACTACATGCTTCCAACTGGTCAGGTCTGCATGCGTCGCCACACATCCATCACCATGGGACTTTTTGAGAGGTTGATAGATGAAAAGAAAGCAAGGGAACATTTGTACATCATGGTATTATAGTGTTCAACGCTTGTACAACATGAATACCACTCTCTAAATTTTCATGATTATTATCCAGTGACAAACCGAAACAAGATAACCGGTAATCATGTCAATCGCAGGTGTTAAATCAGAGTTATCCTTCTCCTAGTTGGATAACCTAACAAGGAATAAGGGGTCCAACACTCCCAGAAATAATGTTCTAGATGGCCGCTGAGCCAATAGCTTCCTCCGCCCTTTAAAATCTACATACATATGAAAAGATAGATAGATAGATAGATAGATAGATAGATTGATGGATATGTTCAGGCTCAATTATTTTTATATAATTCAAAATATTCCTTTCCGTCATTCTTTTTCTCATGTTTTTTTTTTTATATTTCTTTTTATACGATTATATTTTATTTCTTTCTTTCTTTCTTTCTTTCTTTCTTACTTTATTTTATTTCATTTTATTTCTTTTCTTGTATAATTTCTGTTTATATTGTTCAAAAAAGTTTTTTTTTCTTTCTTTTTATATATTTCTTTTTATATAATTTGAAAAAAGTTTTTTCTTTCTTCCTTTCTTTCTTTTCTTCAGTCGGTAGAGCGTCCGACTAGGAACCACAAGGTTCTGGGTTTGATACCGGCCCTCGCCAACTCATTAGCACAGGGATCTGTGCGGTAAAGTGAGGAGCTCTGATGGTAGGTGTGGCGTTTTGTCTCGGACGCTCAAAACAATATCCTTAGACTAGCACTGTCTGACTGACACCGACTTTAGACCACCCCGACGACTTTATATTGTCCAAAAGGATTTTCTTTCTTTCTTTTTATATATTTCTTTTTATACAATTTGAAAAAAAGTTTCTCTCTCTCTCTCTCTCTCTCTCTCTCTCTCTCTCTCTCTCTCTCTCTCTCTCTCTCTCTCTCTCTCTCTCTTTTATTTTGTTCCTATATAATTTCTTTTCATATCATTCAAAAAAGGTTTTCTTTCTTCCTTTCTTTTTATATATTTCTTTCTATATAATTTGAAAAGGTTTTTCTTTCCCTCTTTCTGTTACATTATTATTGGATCCCTAATACTTTTTTAAGGTAGTGTAGAAACATAATGGCGATTAGTGCAGCCCACGGCCTTGAAGGATGAGTGACAACGCTTGACCTCACTCTCACCTTGCCTCCCAGGGATAAATCGTGAGAACCGGAAGGCATAGAAGACCCTCTTCCGGTTTAAGATTACTAAGTAACGCAGTCAGTTAGAAGGTAGCAGCGAGCTCGAAGGGGTAAGTCGTGTTATACACGCGGTCCCTCATCTGCGCAGATTGTCTGGGTTGGGGATTTACCGAATAAAGTAACATTAAAGAAAATCGAAGTCTTGTGTTTATTACCTAAAAACTAACAATGACACAGGGCTTCTGATAAAGAGAAATCCCCAACAGAAACCAGACCGGAATCCCCAAGTCAACACCAGACGCTAGACCAGATCAAGATGATAGACGATCAGAATAGCAAAGCCGGCCAGAAGAATAGATGTCCAAGATATAGAAGCAAGTAAGAAGTAAAGAAGTAAGAAAGGGTATACAACATTATATCGATTTGGTACTGTGAAAACCTCAGTACGTAACATTTCTTTTTTTTCTTTCTTCTTTTCTTTTTTCTTTTCTTTTGTTTTCTTTTCTTTCTATATGATTTCTTTTATGCAATTCAAAAAAGGTTTTCTTTAATTTTTTTTATATAATTTTAAAAAAGTTTTTGTTTGTTTCTTTTTTTCTTTATTTCTCCTGTGTTCGAATCTTTTTATAAATTCTTTTTTTTTTATATGGTTTAAAAATGTTTTTCTTTTCTTTTCTTTTCTTTTCTTTTTTTTTTTATTTCTTCTTTTAAAAACGTTTTTCTTTTGCTCTTTCTTTCTTTCTTTTTCTATCTCTTCTTTCTTTTTCTTTCTTTCTTTCTTTCTTTGTCTCTGTCTTACTTTATTTCTCCTGTGTTCCAATCTTCTTTTTTCTTTCCAACTTAATGCATTTTAATCCTACCCCCCAGAGCATGGTTTATACATCTCTTTGAAAGTGTAGAGTAGCGTATCATCATTACCCGACATTTTCTTACGAGTTTTGTCCAAATTTAGCGAAAATAGTTAGAAGTATTAAAAAAAATACAGCATTTTGCGAGCACAGGTCTTTTAGAAAATCGATTAAATTTTGGCTTAGGCTGCATGACAAAATCTTTTGATCTTATTAAGACGTCGTGTTTAACGTTATCAAACGAGGGAAAAAATTTACGCGATTTTTACAAACGTCATGCATTTTGCAAAATTGTCAATTTTAACCCTTGAATACAGAATGTCATACTTGTTGGTTGGTTGGTTGGAATTTACGGTATGTCAACAACCCAATGGGTCATTTTGGCACCAAGACATTTTTATTTTATTCATTCTTCATGGGGTATTCAATAATTTTTTTAATCGATTTTTTGCTTTTTAAACACGTTTTTTGAAAACTCATTTTTTGATTTATTTAACCAATATGTAGGATTAGTATTATTTGTATTATTCGGACTATTGTCCTCATCTTCATTTATTATCCGCACAACCTTTCGGCCGATGTACCCTCCGACCTTCTTCAGGTATTTCTTGTCGGACTCGGGAACGTTCTCGGGCTCGGGAACCTTCTTTTCGAACTCGGGAACCTTCTTTTCGAACTCGAGAACCTTCTTGTCGTAATCGGGAGCCATCACGGAACTTTGAACATCTCGATTACGACAAGATTTTTTGATGGCTGCCGATTACGACAAGAAGGTTCCAATTACGACAAGAAGGTTCCCGAGTTCGAAAAGACGGTTCCCGACTCCGAGAAGGTTCCCGAGGCCGGCAAGAAATACTTGAAGAAGGTCGGAGGTTACATCGGCCGAAACGTTGCACAGATAACAATGAAGATGAGGACAATAGTCCGAATAATACAAATAATACTAATCATCAAACCTCATCTCAAAAATTCAGATAAATACAATATGTAGGACCCTAACAGTTACTAACACTCCGTGTAAGGGTGGACCTGCAAGTGTTGGCAAATTTTTAAAAAATATTTTTCTATCTTCGTCATTTTTCCACAAAAAGCAAGAACCGGTGATATTTAATGCGTATATATATATATATATATGTGTGCGTGTGTGCGTGTGTGTATATATATATATATATATATATTATATATATATATATATATATATATATATTTACTTTGTCGTTAATTGTAGTATTAACTATGAAAAAATAGATACGACCAGTGTTGATATGAACAGAATTAAATAGATACATAGATAGATAGATAGATAGATACGAACAAAATTTGATAGATAGATAGATAGATAGATAAGAACAGAATTAGATAGATAGATAGATAGATAGATACGAACAAATTTAGATAGATAGATAGATACGAACAAATTTAGATAGATAGATAAATACGAACAAAATTAGATAGATAGATAGATACAAACAGATTAGATAGATATAAAGATAATTAGATAGATAGATAGATAGATAGATAAGAACAGAATTAGATAGATAGATAAGAATAGAATTAGATAGATAGATAGATAGATAGATAGATTAGATAGATAGATAGATAGATAGATAGATACGAAGAGAATTAGATAGATAGATAGATAGATACGAACAAAATTAGATAGATAGATAGATAGATAGATTTAGCAGAGTGTGACACGTAAAATACATACCCACAAGATTATATATAGGTTAATAAGATCTGCAGAATTGAATTCGAAAATCAGATTTGCTTTCATCTTTCCCCAAAAAAGACAACAATAAGTCAATTAGCAAAGATTTTCCATGTGATTGCAAAATGCAACAAAAATTTCATTGCAATTAACGACATTCTTTTTGACGGCGGGTAAAATCATCGGCCACAGAGCGACGCAAAAGGCCGACACATTGATGGCCGACACTCGGCTTGCTTGCGAGGTTTCCTCCTCGCTCAGATCTGCATTTGACTAGGGGGGGGGAATCTAACAAGAATGGAACATCCAATCTCTTTCTTTTTTTTCTTCTTTTTTTTCTTACGTAAACAATACACGTGCTTTTTTTTTCTCTCTCTCTCTCTCTCTCTCAATTGATTACGTGTGGGTGCATGTGTACTTACGTCTCTCTCTCTCTCTCTCTCTCTCTCTCTCTCTCTCTCTCTCTCTCTCTCTCTCTGTGTGTGAAAAGAACCCATCAGCCTAGAAAGGAATAAACAACCCCTTTGTGACTATACGACTTGCGTATGTTGTTTCTGAACTAACGACGACTATTAATATTAACGACTACAACTACAACTCGAATTTGGTCCTGTGCGACACCACTACTCTTGGCCTTTACATTAAAAGTTAAAGTAGTCGGGCTCAAAGTTTAGATACCGGACATGTATGCAAGAAAATGGGGGTACCTTAAGGAAACATTGTCATATAGTATAGTCTTCCTCCTGTCATTAAACTTTTATGAAAAAAACATTAGAAATTGTTAATTGTCTTTTTTTTTTCTTTTTTTCATAAAGAACAGATCCGGATATGTCAAAATGGGGCTTTTTTGCCGTTTTTTTTTATCGTGAAAAAAATTGATAGAATGTTGTAAGTCTTACATTTTTTGCTGGGACCCCTTCTACGATTTGGCGAATAGTCAGGATCTGAGGGGTTGTTGACCGATTTCTGCGGAATCCGTTTTGGTTTTTTCTAAGGATTTTCTCTATTTAAGGTTTGATGCGATTAAGGAAAAGTGCGTTATATATCTTAGCAGCTATATCAGTAAGGATTATGCCTCTGTAGTTCTTAGCGATTCCTAGGTCTCCTTTTTTGGGGGGAATGGGAGGATGCAGCCCTTCGTCCATTTTTCTATCGGGTTTTGTCTGTATACTGCATTGCATAGTCTAAGTAGTATGTCATCAAATTTACTTATTTTCCAGACCTCGCAGAGTATTTCGTCGTGGCCTGCAGCCTTTCTATTTTTTAGTTTTCTTAGTACTTCATCGAGTTCCCCCATTGTAAAATCTCTTAGTCTAATGTTTAGTTGGTTATTCATTATATTTTTGGGTATCATTTTCTATATTAGGGTGAGTTCCTAATAGTTTCTGGAAGTGTTTTTTTTCCATTTCTGGAGTCTATCTTTTTGGCTGGATGCTTTCAGCTTTGATCTAGGGATACTTTTCCTACAAGTAGTCTTACATTCTATGGATTTCTTTTGCAAAAGAGATAAAAAGAACTGGCAAAATGCCCCATGTTGACTTATATTGATTTTGATTCATGAAATCCTTCCTTTTTAAAGGCTGTAAACAAATAATTTTTACATGTGATTTTTTTAAATCCCTGCTCTTCATAACACAACAAAGATTACGTTAATTTCTATTCATTTTTATTTTTTTATTTTTTTTAGTTTGTTCAATTCTAATTCCTGCAGTATTCAAAGACATGTGAATGTTTTGACATATCCAATGGTGTGCAAAAATACACTTAAGATACATCATCATCAGGTCGTGCTGACAGCTCTCTCTCTCTCTCTCTCTCTCTATATATATATATATATATATATATATATATATATATATATGTATATATATTATATATATATATATATATATATCTTTCAAACACACTCTCACTCTTTTTCTCTTCCCCCTCTTCTCTCCCTCCCCTCTCTCTCTCTCTCTCTTTCTTTCTTTCTCTCTCTCTCCCTCTCTCTCTCCAACCATCTCTATCGGTCATATATCGGATGTTTCTATATCAGATTGAGTGGTAGTACCTGTAAATAAATTTAAAAAATGAGTTTAAAAAGTGAGTTTTAAAAAAACATTGGAATACCAAATAAGAGAATTAGAGTAACCTCCCTTGACTTTCACTTTGAACTAAGCCGGTAGCTATTTTGAAAGTCTCCTTGCGAAATAAACAAAATAATTTTATGCTAGGAATTTAGCCAACTGACTTTCACTTTGAAACAATATACAAATCTTAGAATCGTTTCGAAAACAATACAACTGCATGCTTTTACACAAAAATGTCATAAAATCTGTTCTTAATAACAATTAAGTTCATTTCAGATAATGCGCACGCACAATTTTATGCTAGAGATTTTGATAACTAAAGGTGAAAATTACCCACTATTTTTGTATGCTTCTAATTGAAAACAACAAGATTAAACACAAAGATGTATTTTACAAATAAGACCTAATTTATTAAACAAATTTATTTAGCTGTGTCAGCAATATGGAAAGGTAAATTAACAGCTCACCAGTAATCATAGTAACATAGTTAATTGCATTCACATTTATTGTTAATGAGATGGATGTGCTTGGTGCAGGGATATCAACTTTTCAACATCAGGCTAGAACTCACTAAAAATAAGTGGTAGATCCCCACATTCAGTAATCCACGGCATGTGATAACTGATGCGCCACTCTGTGTATTGTATACAGGTGTAAAGCAAACGTTCAGATTTTCACTCTGATTTCGGACTACATAACAAAACTATGCATACGCTTATAATTTTTATGTCAGTTTTATTCTGTTTAAACTGCATACGTGTTCCTTTACTTTAGTATTTATGACATATATTTTGTCATTTAGAGTTTGTAAAAAAAACAAGTTATTTATTAATTGCTACTAATGCCACCTTGTCACCACTCCACCTCTTTTTGTCTCAACGCCTCCCCCCCCCCAGATCCTCCTACGCCCTCAGAAAAAAGAAAATGAATGAAAGAAAAACCAAGAAAAGAAAGAAGAAAAATGAAAACGTACTGAGAAGAATGAAAGAAAATAGTAAGAATGAAGAAGAAAAGAAGAAAATAGATAAAAAGGAAAAAAGGAAAAAACGGGGGGGAGTAAAAAAAAAATTTAAAAAAAAAGAAAGAAATACAGAAAAAAACAGAAAGAAAGAAAGAAAGAAAGAAAGAAAGAAAGAAAGAAAGAAAGAAAACACGGCGAGAAAGAAAGAAAGAAAGAAAGAGAAAAAAAAGAAGAAAAAAAACATCGCGAGAAAGAAAGAAAGAAAGAAAGAAAGAAGAAAGAACACGTGAGAAAGAAAGAAAAAAAGAAAGAAAAAAAGATAAAAGAAAGAAAGTTTTTTACACTGCGAGAAAGAAAGAAAGACAGAAAGAAACACGGTGAAAAAAAAAAGAAAGAAAGAAAAAAGAAAAAGAAGAGAAGAAAACAACACCGCAAGAAAGAAAAAAAGAAAGAAAGAAAGAAAGAAAGAAAGAAAGAAAGAAAGAAAGAAAGAATAAACTGCGAGAAGAAAGAAAGAAAGAAAGAAAGAAAGAAGAAAGAAGAAACACGGCGAGAAAGAAAGAAAGAAAGAGTAAAAAAGAAAGAAAAAAGAAAGAAGAAAAAAACATCGCGAGAAAAAAAGAAGAAAGAAAGAAAGAAAGAAAGAAAACATCGCGAGAAAAAAGAAAGAAAGAAAGAAAGAAAGAAAACACGATGAGAAAGAAAGAAAAAAGAAAGAAAAAAGATAAAAGAAAGAAAGAAAGTGTTTTTTACACTGCGAGAAAGACAGAAAGAAAACACGGTGAGAAAAAAGAAAGAAAGAAAGAAAAAGAAAAAGAAGAGAAAGAAAACAACACCGCAAGAAAGAAAAAAAAGAAAAAGAAAGAAAGAAAGAAAGAATAACACTGCGAGAAAGAAAGAAAGAAAGAAAAGAAAGAAGAAAGAAAGAAAGAAAACACGGTGAGAAAGAAAGAAAAAAAAGAAAGAAAAAAAGATAAAAGAAAGAAAGAAAGTGTTTTTACACTGCGAGAAAGAAAGAAAGACAGAAAGAAAGAAAGAAAGAAAGAAAGAAAACACGGTGAGAAAGAAAGAAAAAAAGAAAGAAAAAAGATAAAAGAAAGAAAGAAAGTGTTTTTTACACTGCGAGAAAGAAAGAAAGACAGAAAGAAAACACGGTGAGAAAAAAAAAAGAAAGAAAGAAAAAAGAAAAAGAAGAGAAAGAAAACAACACCGCAAGAAAGAAAAAAAGAAAGAAAGAAAGAAAGAAAGAAAGAATAAACTGCGAGAAAGAAAGAAAGAAAGAAAGAAAGAAAGAAAGAAAACACGGCGAGAAAGAAAGAAAGAAAGAGTAAAAAAAGAGAAAAAGAAAGAAAGAAAAAAAAACATCGCGAGAAAAAAGAAAGAAAGAAAGAAAGAAAGAAAACATCGCGAGAAAAAAGAAGAAAGAAAGAAAGAAAAGAAACGGTGAGAAAAGAAGAAAAAGAAGAAAAAAGATAAAAGAAAGAAAGAAAGTGTTTTTTACACTGCGAGAAAGACAGAAAGAAAACACGGTGAGAAAAAAGAAAGAAAGAAAGAAAAAAGAAAAAGAAGAGAAAGAAAACAACACCGCAAGAAAGAAAAAAAGAAAAAAGAAAGAAAGAAAAAACACCGCGAGAAAGAAAAAAAGAAATAAAGAAAGAAAGAAAGAAAGAAAGAAAGATAAAGAATATCGTAAAGATAAGGACAGGTCAACAATAACCGACAAATAGAAAAGATGTTCGTTTTGAACTCTTTTAAAAAGTTCTGATTTATCTCCCTTGAAGTTGACCCGTGAGCAATTCTTTTAATTGGTCTGTAAATAGACGATTGATAAACATGGCGCAATTATTGACGACGAGTGACACGTATTCATGTTTAATTCAGCGGAAAGAGTCCCACGTGCTTACGAAGTCGGTCAGTATCTTCATTAAAATCACAGATTCTTATATCAACATCATGACCGTTATCAAATCCTTTCTTTATAATCACCAGAGCCAATTAAGCGTTTTTTTGTGTTTTTTTGTTTGTTTTTTAATGTCCCAGCTTTTAAATTTTCTAATGTAAATATGCGACCTTTTCTTTTTGTTATCTGCTAAGTGTTATATAATGTGGGAAAAGTTTCAGTGAGCTATCCCTTGCATCGTCTGGACACTCACTACTTGCTTCCTGTGAACATACAAGGTTGTTATTATTATGAGTGTTTTTGGGGGGATTTTTTTACATCAGGTCTATCTGATTGTTTTATACTGGAGTTTAAGTGACAGTAAGTCTTTTCGTGTTTGCAGGACTCTTCTAAGTTCTCCCAGGTCTACTCTGACCCGGAGCGGTAGTACCTGTTAGGGTTCCATCTATTGGTTAAATAAAAAAAATGAGTTTAAAAAATATGTTTAATAAATTGACTGTGAGAAAAAGACTGAGTTTGAAAAAGATGTTGAATACCCATTAAGAATAAATAGGACAAAAACGTGCCCGGCGTAACATAACCCCACAAAGGTTGACATGCCGTAAAATTCAGCCATCCAACCATTGAAAAAAAAATCGACTTTTTATTTATTGGTTCCCTTATTTAAAAAGGAAACGGTTTAGCTCACCCGGTAGAGCTCCTGCCCCGGAAGCGCAAGGTTCCGGGTTCGATACCGGTCTACGCCAAATCAGCGCATGAATAGCACAGATTTGGTAATCTGGTCTGTCCAGTAAAGTGGAGAGCTGGTGGTAGGTGTGGCACTCCACCTCAGAAAAAAATACGCTCCCTGGTCTAACGCTAGCGAAAAGTGGGTAGACTCCCTCGCTGTCCGACTGATACCGACAATAGGCCATCCCGCCAATTTTACTTATGTAACGGGATTATGAAGGTCCACCGGAGTTTGATAGTGGAAATAAAGCTGTGAGAGGACTGCTATAGAAAGAGAGGAAGAAGAAATAAGAGAAAGTAAAGGTTAAAAAAGTAGGAGCGGACACACAACGGGTTGCCGGTAATTTGATCGGGGTATGACCCCCGAAAGGGGAATTGGAAGCCGAACGGAAGTTTCGGGTGTTGACCGGAACCGGAAGTCACTTGGTGACGAGGAACGAGGAACAACAAGATCGGCCTCTCTCTTTTGCTTTCCGGCGGCGTAGGTTTCGGACGGGACTCTGGTCCCTAGTGTGGGACAGCGATATAGTTGGTACTATGTTAAAAGGTACAGTAATTTAAGTGTCCCCTCTCTCTCTCTTTCTTTCTGCCTTTCCTTCTCTCCGAAACAGAGCCCACGACACGAGCCCGAAAATAAATGCTAACCCCTTGTGACCATATATCTCACGTTTTGTACCTTTTTTTTATTGACAATGACGACCGCCGCGTAACAAATACCTTTTTAGTGTCGTGAATTTTGAGGCACGTTCACAAGCCCCGCTATACTACACTTAAATGTACGCAAGTGTAGGTAGATGGATATCCCAAGGGTATTAGTAGAAAGGGAAAGGTAAAACAGCCTTATACAAGTTGGTTGGATTTTATGGCATATCAACCCTTGTTGGGTCATTTTATTTTATGGGGATACTGTCAATGTGAAAATTTTCTTTTTTTTTTTATTCCAATAGGAATTCGTCCGGCTGAAAATCAAAATGAAAGCAATTCTACCGACTTGTAAATTCTTTGTATTGTGATGACGTCATTGATTATGGTGAAACCTTTCTCGTCTCATGCAATATTGGCCAACAATGACAACGTTCAGATTCAATAGAGTTATTAAAAACACGCAGAACACATGGCTCGTCTTACAAGAATCTAATCGATTTCTTTAAAAGAAATGTATTTTCTTTTTTACTTCTAGAAATGACTTCAGTTTCATATGTCAAATTAAATGTATTGGATCGTTTCGTGTTTCTCCTCCCAATTCTTTGCGGACGATAATGACATAAACAATGAGAAAGTGGAAATATTACGGAGGCAATCAAATTGCGAAATTTTATTTCTCTAAGGTCAATTGGCCTTCAAGATCTGAATGCAGTTGATATTCCTCCTTGGAAATGATCATTTTCATTATTCAACACCCGACTGTCATAATTGATAATGTATATAGCAGCCATCCGTTAGAAGGACTGCTTGTTGTAAAGAAGGTGTCTATTCGCCTTCAAGATCTGAATGCAGTAGATATTCATGCATAGAAATGATCATTTTCATTATTCAGCACCCGACTGTCATAATTGATAATGTATATAGCAGCCATCCGTTAGAAGGGCTGTTTGTTGTAAAGAAGGTGTCTATTCGCCTTCAAGATCTGAATGCAATTGATATTCCTCCTTGGAAATGATCATTTTCATTATTCAACACCCGACTGTCATAATTGATAATGTATATAGCAGCCATCCGTTAGAAGAACTGCTTGTTGTAAAGAAGGGGTCTATTCGCCTTCAAGATCTGAATGCAGTAGATATTCATGTATAGAAATGATCATTTTCATTATTCAACACCCGACTGTCATAATTGATAATGTATATAGCAGCCATCCGTTAGAAGGACTGTTTTTTGTAAAAAAGGTGTCTATTCGCCTTCAAGATCTGAATGCAGTAGATATTCATGCATAGAAATGGTCATTTTCATTATTCAGCACCCGACTGTCATAATTGATTATGTATATAGCAATCATCCGTTAGAAGGACTGTTTGTTGTAAGGAGTTGTCGTCGGGGTGGCCTAAAGTCGGTATCAGCCAATCAGCGAGGGAGTCTCTCCCCTTTTCACTGGTGTTAGACCAAGGAGATTGTTTTTGCGTCTGACCATCAGCTCCTTACTTTACCGCACGCATCCCTGTGCTACTCATACACTGAGTTGGCGAGGGCCGGTATCGAACTAGGAACCTTGTGGTTCCTGGCCGAATGCTCTACCGACTGAGCTAACCATGAAAGGGTCAATTCACCTTCAAGATCTGAATGCAGTAGATATTCATATTTAGAAATAATCATTTTCATTATTCGGTACCCAACTGTCATAACTGATAATGAATATAGCAGCCATCCGTTACCATTGTCTAATAAGAAGGCGCGCTTCGTGTAACGTTTATCGTCGTAGTTAGTGGAATCGGCAACCTGAGTTCAAATCTTGGACGAAGCTGTTGGTATTTCACTTCGCGCTTTTGTGTAAGGCAACAATCCATCTGTCCTCCCTCCATCTATAGGTAAAATCGTAAAGCAAACTGAGTTCTTTAGCCTTGGTTTGTCAAGCAATCTAGGGGAATAAAAAAAACTGGATTCAAAACAGCTTTACTTCATTTAAAAATTGAACTTGTGTTATATACTTCCCAGGGCGAAGAGGCTGGATAAATGCATACCATTGTCTCATCGAGAGGTTTTAGGGATTGGGTACAGTGGATATTTATTCATATAAATAATCACTTCATTTTATTGGCACCCCAATTGTCATGACTGAAAAAGAAAATAGCAGCCATCTGTCATCATTGTCTGACCGAGTGTCTCTTAACTCTCTATCTACTTTAAACCGCTCACATCTCATTGTTTTACACTTTGGCATTGAAGGCCCAGACGGGTTGAGATGCCGTTAAACAAAATTACCAAATAACTAACATAATTATTTGTACCAATTAGTACACATGAAATAATGAAAAATCTAACATAAAAATTTATTTGCTAATATATAAATACACATATATATAAGAAAATAAGATTTGGAAACAAATAACCCCACAAGGGTTGATATGCCTTTAAAGCTCAATCGATAAACCATACGATTTTATACCGTGATCATGAGTGAACTATAACTTTCAAATTCGTCCCTCTCCTATTAAAAGCCTCCTATTAAATTCGTCCCTCTCCTGTTAAAAGGGGAGGATGCCCCAGTGTGCCCAACATGCAAAGTACAACTTACAACCAAGCATATCCTTCTAAATTGTAACAGACTTAAACATATCCGCACTAATTACTATCAAGCAAGAAACCTGAATACAAACCCAGAAAACATTTTTAATTTTCTTTAAAATAGCAACCTTTTCAACAAGACATAGCAAAACATAACCGAATATCTCCATAGAACTACTACTTTAAAGACTGAAATCCAAAATAACCTTTTTGGCATTAAATGACCCACAGAGGTTGATATGTTGTTAAACAAAACTCAAACTTAAACTCAAAACTCTCCTATGGGAAAATTGTTTTGTTTTTCGTCGGGTTTTTTTCTGTTTTTTTTTTGTTTTGTTTTTTTTTGGGGGGGGGCATATCATTTAGATGCAAATATGAATACTTTTCTTTTCCCCAGATAGTAGAAATGTTTGGTTTCTTTGTTTAATGGCATATCAACCTTTGTGGGTTATTCAACGCCAAAGCCATCCTTATAGAAGAACATTAGTGGTACTTATTACCCATAGCTTTCCCAAGGATATTAGAAAATTCGTACTCGCTTACTATGATATCGCAGTCCAGCACATTGGCCACTACGCCACGGAGATTGCTGAGATAAGGTTTCATAGATGAATTAATTTCGTCTTTTTCCGTCTGTTTTTCTTTGTAAGATTATTATTCCACGTTTTATTTTGAGACATTTCTTATTGTTTTAAGCCAATAGTTAAAAATAGCATAAGTATTAAGTTATGTAAATTGTTAAGAAAGAGAGAAAGAAGAAAGAGAGAGGAAAAAAGAAAGAAATAATGAAGGTAAGAAATAAAAAAAACAAACAATGGAGGGAATAAAGAAAGAAAGAAAGAAAGAAAAAGAAGAAAGAAGAATGGAGGGAAAAGAAAGACAAAAGAAAGAAGAAATTAAGGAAGAAGAAAAAGAAGAAAGAAAGAATGGAGGGAAGGAAGAAAGACAAAAAGAAAGAAAGAAAGAAATTAAGAAGCGAAGAAAGAAAGAAGAAAGAAAGAAAGAAAAAGAAAGAAAGAAAGAAAGAAAGAATGGAGGAAGGAAGAAAGACAAAGAAAGAAAGAAAGAAGAGAAGAAGAAGAAAGAAGAAAAAAAAAAAACAAAGAAAGAAAGAAAGAAAGAAAGAAAGAAAGGAGGAAAGAAGAAGACAAAAGAAAGAAAGAAATTAAGGAAGCGAAGAAGGAGAAAGAAAGAAATAAAAAACAAAGAATGAAAGAAAGAAAGAAAAATGGAGGGAAGAAGAAAGACAAAAAGAAAGAAAGAAAGAAATTAAGAAGCGAAGAAGGAAGAAAAAACAAAGAAAGAAAGAAAGAAAGAAAGAAAGAAAGAAAGAAAGAAAAGGAGGAAGAAAGAAAGAAAACCAGGAAAACATATTAATAAACGAAGACCTTCAGGATATCTCAAAACTGTTGCCAACGCCATCTTAATCTACCCACCCAACCACTTTTACGTGTTTTTCTCTCCAGCTCTACTTCAGTAGAATTGACAAAGCTTTGCTTAGTCCAACACACAGGTTTCAGTTTGCTTTCTGTACCAGCTGTTAAGAAACGGTCACTCATCTAGGAACAGAACAGATCTATCGTTGCTTAACTTTATTGATCCGAAGAGAACTGGTACTTTAAATGGGATATGACCATAAGTCTTCCTCATATTCTCCCTCCTTACGTCCTTTTCCCTCCCCCACATGAATGCTGGCACGTGTTGTAATGGTTATCGTCGTTGGAAATGATATGTTGGATTCATACCTTTCCCAAGAGTATTAGTAAAATGCCATCAACGTCTCTCTCTCTCTCTCTCTCTCTCTCTCTCTCATATATATAATATATATTATATATATATATATATATATATAAAAGTAGAGGATGGTTTGGTTCAGTCGGTAGAGCATCCGACTAAGAATCGCAAGGTTCCGGGTTCGATACCGACCCTCACCAACTCAGCACACGAGTAGTACAGCTTGTATAATCTGCTCTGCGTGTTAAAGCATATGGGAGCTGACGGTAGGTGTGGTACTCCATCACAGCAAAACGCAATCTCCCCGGTATAGCGCTAGCAAAAAGGGTATAAACTCACTCGCTCTTCGGCTGCTACTCTCTCTCTCTCTCTCTCTCTCTCTCTCTCTCTCAATATTTTTCCTTTCTTGGGAGCGACCGTAATAAACACTTTCATCCCAATTATCTACATAGCATTTACCTCCCACACATGTGTTGAGATATTGTCTAAGTGTTTTGCAAGCCAATTAATTTTTTTGTTAAGAAAAGAAAAGGCCATTTAAAGAACAATCAACAAAACAGTTTGCACAGAAACTGTTGACGTCATCAAGACGGTGATTTCATTTCCACTTGAAATCATCAATTGGCTTCATTAATGAAGATACACACACCTTCTTATTGTTGTTGTTTTGTGGTTGTTGTTGTGGTTGTTTTTGTTGTTGTTCTTGGTGGGGGGGTAGAAATATGTGGGATTATTCCCAGTGACAGATATGAGCAATCATAGATAGATAGATAGATAGATATGAACAGACTGAGATAGATAGATAGTAGAAATCAAAAACAGATATATATGAACATAGATAGATAGATAGATAGATATGGAAAGATATATATATATTAACATAGATAGATAGATAGATAGATAGATAGATAGATATGAACAGACTGAGATAGATAGATAGATATGAAAAGACAGATATATATTAACATAGATAGATAGATACAAACAGACCGAGATAGATAGTTAGATAGATAGATGGGATAGATATGAACAGACTGAGATTGATAGATGAATAAATAGATAAATATGAAGATAGATAGATAGATAGAAACAGACATGTCTTAGATAGAACTATGGGTGTTACTTTGATTAATTGATTGATTGATTGATTTTTACGGCACGTCAATTCATCCAGGGTTATTTTATGCCAAGCGGTAAATTATGAGGGGATGTTTACATTCATTGTTATGTTTTTTTCATGGATTTTTCTTGATTTTGACAATAAGTTGTCCGCAGTTGTTTGTTATATCAAGGACCCTCTCAAGAAGCTAGCATAAATGCCGCCTGATATAACGGCTTTTAAGCTAGTTTAATAATAAATTATATAATTTTTTTTATTATCTATTTTTTTAATTTTTGGTGATGTATAATTAATTTTCCTATAAATCTGATGAATTTAATAAATTGGAGGCGTGTGGTGTAATGGTTAGAATCGTAGGAAATGAACTCGTCGACCCGAGTTCAAATTCTGGACGAGGCTGTTTGCATTTCATATAGCACTAATACCCTTGAGCGAGGTATACATCCAACTACTATGGGTAAATAGTAGGGCAGGCTGGACTCTTTAACCACGGCTAGGTAACCAGTCTTAGAGAAGGAAAACTCTGAATTCAAACCTGTTAAACATCGCTTAAGAAATTGACCTTGTATCGCATCCTACTCGTGCAGAGGGGTTGGTAATTTTATATATACAAGATTTGTCAAAAAAGTATTGATTTTTGTACTTTTTAACACACCTTGTATTCTGGAGAAAAAAAATAACGTTCTGTTCATTCTTCATTTCTATCTTGGTAAATACAGTTTTAAACTTGTACTTTTTTATATACCTTGTATTCTGAAAAAAAATAATGAATGGAACTTTTTTTTTCAGAATACAAGGTGTGTCAAAAAATCTTGATACTTTTTTGACACACCTTGTATTTTATTTTATTTTTTAGATAAATGTATGATGATATTTTATTTAGGCTGTGATAAACAAATGATATTTAGATCCCATACTAATTAAGAATAATCATTCAACTATAAACGCCAATCAACAAGCAGTAACGAACCTTTTTCTACACGTTTTCCAAACTCAACGCATTCTAAACATCCATCATCTTTTATCCACATAAATCCTTTTTTCTTAAATAATTTCATTGTCCTGAAGAAGGTTTCATTTGTAAAAGGAAATGTTTGAACATCGACTAATAAATTTCCATCTATTATAACATCCCGGGTTTGTTCTACATTTTCTCCACATCCCATACTAAAATAATATTTGACGTTTGTAGACCACGTTAGTAAGTAGCTCGACAACAAAATATCACTGATCTATCTATTTTATAATCTAGTCCCGCCTGATAAATATATACATGCATACATGCGAAGTGACACAGGCGTCACAGTGTGGTATAATAGTTAGCAAGCTAGACACGCAGATCAATTATAACAGTAAGTTCGCTACTCGCTGGGTGCTGTATACATGCGCCTTTGTGTCCAGACAGATAGATAGATAGATAGATAGATAGATAGATAGATGAATAAGGAATCACTTTAAGTTTATCAGGTAAAGTTTATAGGCTTAAGTTTATTGTTATATTTTTGGTATAATTTTGTTGGCACATTTCCGTCCACTAAGGACGATGTCGTAGTGTCCAAAAAAATTATCTGCATCTGCGCAACTGACTCTGCAGACCAATTCTTAAGTGACAGTCTTTGGTGCACTGAATGCATACAAACTGTGATGCTTTCTGTGGCTGCTGTCTTTTCTCCCTTTTCTGGCTCTCTTTGCTGTCGAGGCTACTCTCTTCTCCGCCTCACTCCTCTCGGTTCTTTGTTTAGCATTAAGCTCTATTTTTTGCATCTACCTCCCTCGTGTTTGTGTCAATATGGTATGTCCTCATGACTCTCATGCAGACATCTTTGGTAGGTGTGGTCTACCAACCGATCGGGGGCCTTTTACTAATTCACTGTACAAAAGATCTTTTGGGATGCGGCCATTTTATTTGTACCAAAAAGAACAAAATGTCGTCTATATTGACATAAACCTCTCATGTAGTAAAACATTGTTTAACAACAGCAAAATCATCACATTTTATTATGCTACTTTGATTTGTGATCTACGTGGCATAAAATTGATTTGGTATCGACATGCCTAACCCTAACCTTAACCCTAACCCTAACACTAACCCAACCTTAACACGAATTAGCTTCCTTTAATTTTTTTTTCTCAAATAATAAATGCGAATCTTATTGTGTCAGTGCGTAAGATTTTTCAACTTTACTCCTAGATGCCGTAGACGAACATATCATACCATTTTTGTATCAGGCTGAGTCTGTAAGCAAATTAAAAACATTCCAGGATAAATCTGGAACAGCAATCCTAAAATTTCCAAGTTTTAATTAGCGTGATTGTTTTCGATGATCTTTAGGGGATTTTTCTTCTTCTTCTTCTTCTTCTTCTTCTTCTTCTTCTTCTTCTTCTTCTTCTTTCGCTTCTCCTCCCCCACTAACTTCTTCTTCTTCTTCTTTTTTTTTCTTCTACAAGTATCAAGTACTTCGATTCTTTATGAATGAACTTCCGGTAGAACCGTGGTCGGTAACATTAGAGCTCAGCTCCGATAGAACTGTCCCCTCTGGCTCTATCTGACTATTACATTTAACAGAGTTAATCCAAATACTTCACCATGAACAGGATGTGGTAAAAGGTCAATTTTAAGTGGGTTATAGCTGGGGTTAGCTCAGTCGGTAGAGCGTTCGGCTAGAAACCACAAGGTTCCTAGTTCGATACCGGTCCTCACCAACTCAGCGTATGAGTAACACAGGGATCTGTGCGGTAAAGTAAGGAGCTGATGGTAGGTGTGTCGCTCCACCTCAGATGCTAAATACAATCTCCTTGGTCTAACGCTATTGAAAAGGGGATAGACTCCCTCGCTGACTGGCTGATACCCACCCGGCCCCATTCAAGGGATAGAAGAACTTCCCGTCATAGAAGCCCCATGATCTCCAGTTCACACAGTCAAGACAAACCACAAATATGGCGACGTATTGAACATAAAAATCGATTGTTGGTTTCTATCATTTCTATCATCGTGTTCCCAAAATGTTTATGACATGCAACAATCCACTTTAGCCCTTACTTAGGCTAGACGGGTGGTTGGAGAGAGCCCTTCAAACCAATCGGCTAGTCATGTCAAGCCCTAGCACCTATATGATTGTCGCAACCCTATTGTCCTTATGGCAAACCTCCCACCCCTTTTATCATATATGTAATAAAATGCAGTGGCTAAGGGTCTTAGTGTCCTGCGTATGACATTAAACTGCATCTAATTGCGAAGTTTCCTTCATTGCCATTGCTCCAAGGTCCACTCTGACTCGGTGTTATATCAGTAATTGCTTACTGATAAGAACGAAATAAAGGTTATGCCCCTTGTTTCGTAGACGTGACTTGGGGTCAGGGCAGTTGAATAAAAGTTGTAAACCCATCAACGCGTGTCTGGTCTTGCCTCCTCCTTTGCATGCTCGTTATTAGCATTGCCGGCTACTAACCTAACCTCCGGTAGAAGTACGTTCGTGCATGAAACAGTCGGAGTGGTAGTACCTGTTAGGGTCTGGGGTATTGGTTAGATAGATTAAAAAATGAATTTACAAAAACATGTTTAAAAAACAAAAAATTGAATTTGAGAAAAAAAATTGAATATTCAACAAGAATGAATAAAACAAATAATCTTCGGCATAAAATAATCCACAAGGAATAGGTTGATTGGATTTTATGGTAATCTGAACAATAGCCTCATAAATTAGAGTCTCCCCTGGTTTGTTTCACTTTGAGGAAGCCGTTTGTTTTGGTCGGCCATTTTCATTTCTCCTTAAATCTACACTGAAAATACGATGTCAAATTCTGGCGCGTGGTGTAATGGTTACAGTCATAGGAAATTGAATTGTCGACACGAGGCTTTTTGCATTTCACATAGTGCTAATACCATTGGGAAAGGTATGCATCCAATTACTCTCCCTCCAGCTATGTGTAAGTAGGACAGACTCGGCTCTTTAATCTTGACCAGGTAACTCGTCTAGGAGAAGGAAAACTCTGAATTCAAACCTGTTAAACTCTGCTTAAGAAATTGACCTTGTTTCGTATCTCTACCCGTGCGGAGGGGTTGGTATATATATATATATATATATATATATAATAGTGTGTGTGTGTGTGTGTGTGAACAAAAAGTATTAAGACAATCAGGAATATTTCTTGTATGTTGTTTATTCTCAACTAGTTTCGACTTTAGGTCATCTTCAGGAGAAAATTTCTTATTTGAAGAAATTGTTGATAGATTATTAGAAAGGGAGCATTATAGAAGAATTATAAAAGTTCAAGTGTTTTTGTGGGTTTAACATGCTGTTAAAATCCGGGTGGGCGAGTGTGTTTAATAGTAGCATGTCCATTTGTTCCGTGAAGAACCTCTATGAGGTAGGTTATTTTGTAGATGCTCTTATATATGTGAGGGAGGGGTTCGTGGGAGTTGTGTGTATGACTGTATGTGTATACATATATATGTATGTGTGTGTTTACATATACGTGTGTGAGTGTGAGTGTGTGACTGTATCACGGTACTGTGCGCGTAACTTCTAGATTTTTAATTGGGTCAAGAGTGGCTTGTTTGATGCGTGGTGGTCAGTGTTTGTTTATTTAGGTGACCTCGGCCACCCTCGTAGGTGTAGACAGGTTTATTACCCACTGTTAAAGTGGACGTGTTTTTTTTATTAAAGCCGTACGGATGAAAGCTTTTTAACATTTGTATCCATCTGTATTCGTGGTTTTCGATATATATATCTATATATATATATATATATATAAGATTTTTGGATGTTTGTTTATTTTAGAAGCATTGTTGAATAAAGTATATATTAATATTTATATTTTTTACTTGAAGGCAATTACAATGCGCATATCGCATACAATTCGATGATTATAGAAGATAATAATGACAAGTGAATTTCGCAAAGAATTACTCGGTGTGTAGAATATCGTACAGACTGTTTGAACTTTATTAAGTCTCATCAGCAATATATACTAACGATTTCCCTCCGACAGAAATCGAAACCGGGACTTCAGCAGGATAGTCAGAAACTATACTGTTTCGGTCACGATACAGCACGGAGAAATTCCTGCGAAATTAACCTGTCAATGATACTGAGACGTCTCTACCATATGAGGCAAGGGGGCGCTGAGTGAACAATAACAAACCCGGGCTTTAAGCTCTTCGGCGAAGGAAATAAGATTTTTGGATGTTTGTTTATTTTGTATCGACTTTTTTTAAGAAGAGTTAACAAATCAGTAGACCAAGATGAGGATGTAACATTTCGTTCCCATGCAAGATGGGGGGGGGGGCATCAATCTTTAATATCTTAAACTATCAAAATATTTCACGTTTCTCTTCATAGTTTGAAGGGTCGATCTTAACACATGGAAGATTTTATAGTTTGACTATATTTCTTTTGTTTGGTCACGTAGGTAGAATTTCAAGCAAGATTTGTAAGTGATAAATCCCCAAACTCTTCTTCTTCTTCTTCTTCTTCTTCTTCTTCTTCTTCTTCTTCTTCTTCTTCTTCGTTGTTGATGTACTTCATCTTCCTCTGTCACTTCTTTCTTCCGCCTCTCCCTTTCCTTCTCTTTTTTTCAGCTCTTTCTCCTCCTTCCTCCTTTCTCTCCTCTCCTACTTACTACTCCTCTTCTTTTCATCTGTTTTGCTATACTTCCTCCTACTATTTTCTATTCATTCGCCACTTCTTTCTTCCTCCTCTTCTTTTATTTCTTCTTCTTTTGCTCTCCTCTGCTTATCTTTCTCTACCTCTTTCTCCTCTTCGTCGCTGTTTTTCCTCCTGTCACTTCCTCTTCCTCCACCATTCTTTCTTCCTCCACTTTCCTTACATATTCTTCGCTGCTCTTTCTCCTCCTCCACTTACTCTTTTTTTTGGAGGGGGGGGTTGCTTCTTCTACTCTTTCACCAC
>CM042160.1:54056655-54079155 GCA_023376005.1 Doryteuthis pealeii | reverse complement strand
TAAATAACAGCAGGTTCTGCGCTTAATCGAGAGTTAATATTTCAGCGGATAGCTGATAAGACCGCCTCGCGTTTAGCCGACGCATTTGTATTTATTTGTACTACTCTTCTTGGTTAATGTATTTGTTTAACTAATTTCCACTCTAGCTTTTTCTGAGTAAATATTTCAGCGGATAGCCGATAAGACAGCCTTGTGTGTAACCGACTCATTTGTATATATTTGTACTACTGTTCTTGGTTAATATATTTGTTTAACTCATTTCATCTCTTGTGTCTAACCAGGCCACAAAACTTACTTTTCAAATGAGAATTCTTTTCTGTCTTAAGGAGAATTTGTTTCTGTCTGAAGGGAAACTAAAAGTACTTTTGCTATTAGAGCAGAATCGAGGTCAAAGGAAGAGCGTTCAATAAGTAATGCCCCTGACCCACTTCCCATAGCAGTAGAGCAACGGAACTTGGCACAGTTATTAGTCTTTTTCTACATAGGAACCACCCAGAGTTACGCATTTCTCCCATCGTTTGATGCAGCTCTGGAGACCGTTTTTGTAGAACACCCTAGGTTGGTCCTCCAACCACGACGTGACTTCAGAAATCAAGGCTGTATCATCTAGGAAACGCTTTCCTTTCAAAAACAACTTCATGGCTGGGAAAAGGTGAAAGTCAGGGGGTGCAAGGTCAGGAGAGTGGGGGATGGGGGAGTAGTTCATAGCCGCACGCCTGTGCTTCTGATCTGGCGACACGCGAGTTGTCGACACTCAACAGGCTCCATTTCACACTTGACTCAGTTCAAACACCTGTAAATCAGAAAGCACAATTAGTTAAGAGCTGTAATTTTCCGCTTAATCTAAAGAGATATAAGTAATTGCACATGCAAAATTTCAGTTAGATCAAACTAGTGGAAGTGGGTCATGGGCATTACTTATTGAACGACCCTCGTAGCATCTTGAGTTCGGAAACTCAAATGAGAATTCTTTTCTATCTTAAGGAGAATTTGTTTCTGGTCTGAATGGGAAACTAAAAGTAATTTTGATATTAGAGCAGAGTCGAGACAAAGGAAGACTATTAGATTCTTTGAATATTCTGGATATAGCATCTTGAGTTCGGAAACTCTGGGGAGTCTGGAGTATCAGTTTATTACCATTACCATAATAGTACTTTTTAGTGTTGCATCTATTGGTCAAATAGATGTATTTGAAAATTATTATTACTAGCAAGAATATGTACCCTCCGGGCATAATTTCCCAGGCCCATCCGACCATGTGATACATTAATGTGGGATCAATATACCGCTATATAGGTAAAATGAATTACCTCGCAGAGTTAGAACTCACAACCTCCAAAAGAGTAGGGAAAGATAGAGAGAGGGAGTGAACGCCCGGAAGTAATAACGCTAATCTGTTTCAATGGAACATAATGAAAATATGTAAAAAAGGAAAAAAGGATTGACAGAGAGTTAAATTAAGATTATTATACTTTTTACATAATGAAATATTGCAATAGCTCTTAAGTAGATACATCAGATGTTGTAATAATTAAATTATCATACTGTGGAATATCCACAGGTCCTACTAGTATGATAATATTATCTATACTAGCAAGAATATGCACCCTCCAGGCGTAAGAATTTAAGTTTGAATGTAATGAAATATATCAAATTTTGAAAGACTAACAAAATTAAATGAGAACGCATATAAAAAGATTACACTTATTTTAATATTTTAATTGGTTTCTATATAAAAATTATTCATAGGATTGATTTTAATACGTTGGGGAATTAAAACAATAATATTCAGAGAACAATAACACCAAGTAATCATTTATTAAACCTGGTTTTATTAAAACCAGTGTGCAAATTAATCACACCTTATATTATGTAAACCTTTATTTCTTAGTGATATATAAGACACATTGCAGGATTTTGAATGTACTAATAACATGGGCTGTTTTGAGGCAGATCTAACTCAGATTTTCATAGAAACAACGTTAATAAATAAGATGTATTCTATGTGTCCATGATTTTGACTGTGAGTGAAATACTCATTGATAAACTTCAATTTCTGAGGGTAGTTTGATGTAAGCAGTGACGTAGTTTCGGTTACAGACACCGAATCTCCATTATTAGAGTGTATAACTGTGTGCTGTGAAATCATATATATATATATATATATATATATATATACAAGTTTTGTTGAATTGAACAGACAATTCCTGTCTGACAAGTCTTTCATTGATCCGTTCCAATCTTCGGGCCATCCTTCTGGTGTCAGGGTGGAACTGGTATAACAGTCCACCGGTTTAACACTAGCGCTCTCGGCAATACACTTTGCCATCCTCAGGTGGGAAACGATGGAATAGTTTATTGAAAGACTTGTCAGACAGGAATTGTCTGTTCAATTCAACAAAACTTGTATAAAAGAAAAAATGCTGCCAAATAATATAATATATATATATATAATATATATATATATATATATAATATATATATATATATTATATATATACGTGTTCCTTAATTGTACGACCATTATCATCTTGCAACACCTTCAGGATAAAAATGAAAGCGTCTAAATCCTCCAAAATGAAATGCAAAAATGAAATGCAAATCCTAATTATCTGGTGTTGCTTACTTATTTCTTATGAGTGTCGTCACCTCAGCTATTCTTCTTCATTTATATCCATTCAAACAAAATGGCCATTCGCCAAAACAGAAAGTATTCCTCAAATTGCATTTTATTGTTGAGAGTTACTCAAAGAAAGTTCAAGACTGTCTAAAATGTTTAAACTTTTTTAAAAAATCAAAAAGTTTATTTTTTGTTATCATTCTCTAAATTTTAGTTGCTTTATTTATCGATCACAAATCAATTGCTTTCTTTTTGCTATTTTAGCAATAAAAATCTGTTAATATCATCAAATTTATCTTGTAACATTTTAATTGGAATTTTTTAATGTAACATTGGAATTTGTTATTTTTGCATTTATTCTCTGTTTTTTTAGATGAATTTGTTAGATAAATTAGCAACTTTGTCAAAAAATTTTCTATTTCATTTTTCTGTAACAAAACAGAACCAATAAATATACATTCTGCTTTTATTATAAAGAAATAAAGGAAAGAAAACGACATGTAACACAGAAAATATAATAAGAAAGAAAGAAAAAAGAAAGTGTAGAGGAAAGTTAGAGAGAGAGGGTTGAGCGCTACGGAAGCGATAACGCTAATCTGTTTCAATTGAACATAATGAAAAATGAAAAGAAGGAAAGAAAAAAAAGAGAGTGAGGGGGAATTAAATCAAGATTATTATACTTTTACATATGGAACAATTTCAATAGCTCTTAAGTAAGCATGTCAAACGTTATAATAATTAAATTATCATACTGTGAAATAAGCTGGCTATCACCAATTGGTCAGCAGTGTGCATTTTACATTTCTTGTGTCAAATTGGAAGCTTCCATACTGATGCTCCTGACTTTGACCACTTGAAAGAAGCTGGCTATCACCGATTGGTCAGCTCCCGACTTGACCAATTGAGGGAGGCTGGCTATCACCAATTGTCAGCAGTGTGCATTTTACATTTCCTGTGTCAAATTGCAAACTGCCCTACTGATGCTCCTGACTTTGACCACTTGAAAGAAGCAGTCTATCACCGATTGGTCAGCTTCCGACTTGACCACTTGACTTGACCACTGAGCGGTCAGCAGTGTGCATTTTACATTCCCTGAGTCAAATTGCAAGCTGCCCTACTGATGCTCCCGATTTGACCACTTGAAAGAAGCTGGCTATCACCGATTGGTCAGCTTCCGACTTGACCGATTGAGGGAGGCTGGTTATCACCGATTGGTCAGCAGTGTGCATTTTATATTTCCTGAGTCAAATTGGAAGCTGCCATACTGATGCTCCCGGCTGGACCACTTGAAAGAAGCTGGCTATCACCGATTGGTCAGCTTCGACTTGACCGATTGAGGGTGGCTGGTTATCACCGATTGGTCAGCAGTGTGCATTTTATATTTCCTGAGTCAAATTGGAAGCTGCCATACTGATGCTCCCGCTGACCACTTGAAAGAAGCTGGCTATCACCGATTGGTCAGCTTCTGACTAACCGATTGAGGGTGGCTTTATCACCGATTGGTCAGCAGTGTGCATTTTATATTTCCTGAGTCAAATTGGAAGCTGCCATACTGATGCTCCCGGCTGACCACTTGAAAGAAGCTGGCTATCACCGATTGGTCAGCTTCGACTTAACCGATTGAGGGAGGCTGGTTATCACCGATTGGTCAGCAGTGTGCATTTTATATTTCCTGAGTCAAATTGGAAGCTGCCATACTGATGCTCCCGGCTGGACCACTTGAAAGAAGCTGGCTATCACCGATTGGTCAGCTTCTGACAACCGATTGAGGGTGGCTGGTTATCACCGATTGGTCAGCAGTGTGCATTTTATATTTCCTGAGTCAAAATTGGAAGCTGCCATACGATGCTCCCGGCTGACCACTTGAAAGAAGCTGGCTATCACCGATTGGTCAGCTTCTGACTTAACCGATTGAGGGTGGCTGGTTTATCACCGATTGGTCAGCAGTGTGCATTTTACATTTCCTGAGTCAAATTGGAAGCTTCCATACTGATGCTCCCGGCTGGACCACTTGAAAGAAGCTGGCTATCACCGATTGGTCAGCTTCTGACTCAACCACTTGGCTATCACCGAGTGGTCAGTAGTGTGCATTTTACATTTCCTGTGTCAAAATTGGAAGCTGCCCTACTGTTGCTCCCGATTTGACCACTTGAAAAAAGCTGGCTATCACCGATTGGTCAGCTCCCGACTTGACCGATTGAAAGAGGCTGGTTATCACCAATTGGTCAGCAGTGTGCATTTTACATTTCCTGTGTAAAATTGGAAGCTGCCATATTATTGCTCTCGACCCATTTAAAGAAGCTGACACCGAGTGGTGACAATGTGCGTTTTTCATTTTACCCCGATCAGATGGGAAAATAGTATACTCATATTGTCAGTACGTCTGAAAACGCAATGAAAAATGCTAAAATTTGACGAATGCCAGGTAACATTACATTCGGTCGTCTTTCATTTGTGACTCGAGAAAGGTGAGATCCCCGATACCTGACGAATCCTATTTCTTCTTATATAGCGCTTATATAAACGCTGACTGCCATTTTGTAAATGACAATTTAACAAAATGGCTTTGGGTGACATAAACGGCAGATATCCTTTTAGTGACCAGTCGGTGTAGTCCGAGCGGACAAACGGTGATTTATCTGACAAGGTAATTAAGTACCGGTCAACGTCTTTCTCGAGAAATTAACCTGGCGCTGAATCTGGGCGGGAATGTGGACGGCCATTCTAAAATATTTGTTTGCGCATGCCCGGAATCGTTTAGAAGATGCAAAGCGTTGTTTTCGAGCCTCGCTGCATATGGTATCAGATTTTCAGACGCTGTTTGTTCGAAGGGAAGAGGAGGTGGAGGAAGGGGGTGAGAGGAGGAGGAGGAGCAGGAGGGGAGCAGGAGGGAGGAGCAGTTATATCGGCAGATGCTAAAATAGTGTCTATTACAGAATGACGCGTTTTCCGGTAGAGATTTATGGCGGCGCTTCCGGTGAGTAAACTGACAGCAAGCCGAGTCGAAATATTTTATGCGCATAGTTGGTACATTTAGTGTATGCTAGTTATAGTCCTAATGAACAATAGCGCGCAAGAGATAATATAATTAGAATCGCATTTTACGTATAAAAAAGCCGTTAACATGGTAGCGGCATTTTTTTATTACTAGAAGGACCTGTGGATATACCACAGAATGATATAAGGACCGGTTTAGCTCAGTCCACCAGGAAACCATAGCTTTCTGGTTCGATATCGACCCTCGCCCACTCAGCGTATGAGTAGCACAGGGATCTGTGTGGTAAAGTGAGGAGCTGATGGTAGATGTAGCGCTCCACCTCACAATCTAGAAAACAATCTCCTTGGTCTAGCACTAATGAAAAGGGGATAGACTCCCTCGCTCACGGGCTGATACCAACGTTAGGCCACCCCGGCGACTTTACTTACTTTACTTTTATGATAATTGAATCATTACAGCGTTTGATATGTTTACTTAAGAGCTATTGCGATATTTCAATATGTAGAATGTACAATAATCTTGGTTTATCTCTCTCTCTCTCTCTCTCTCTCTCTCTCTCTCTCTCTCTCTCTCTCTCTCTCTTAATTTTTTCATTATGTTCGACTGAAACAGATTTGCGTTATCGCTTCTGTGCGCTCAACCCCTCTCTCTATCTTTCCCCTACTCTCTTTCTTTCTTTCTTTCTTTCTTTCTTATTATATTTTTCTGTGTAGCATGTCCTTTTTCTAACCTTTATTTCTTTATGATAAAAACGGAATGGTCCATTATTTAGCCAAGGTGACAACACTCATTAGAAATAAGAATTCGACAAATAAGCAACAACAGATAATCAGGATTTACATTCTTGCATTTCATCTTCGACAATATGGACGATCTGTTTTTAACCAGAGGGTGTTGCAAGATGATAACGGTCGTTTTTTATAAACACCATTATTATTATTATTATTATTATTATTATTATTAACAACTGTTTAATATGAGATTGGTAAAAAAAATGTATCATGTGATGGCCACATTTGAATTTGAGTGGCAGACATTAAATATGCCTAACAGGCACCTCGGGGAGTGTAGACCTGGGGGTAATGGTGATGAAGGGGTACTCCACACTCTTCAGGCTCCAGAGTTTAACGTTATCTCCAACCTTCGCCTTCCAGTACATATATGATTAAAAAAAGTTGCCATAATGGCAATAGGGTTGGTACAATCATATAGGTCCTAGGGCTTGCTGATTGATCGAGAGGGACTCTCGGACCAACCGTGGGCCATAGTGGAGTGTTGCATGTCATGGACTGCTCAGCCACCAGAGTTGCGTCCTTAAGCATCACGGGTCACACCCCACGACCAACAGGTGGCCCCATTAGGGGAGTCTTACCCCTCTGCAGAGGTGCAGTCGGTGTATTCTAAAGCCCCAGCCAACAGGGCTAAGGGAAATAAGAAATTGTTGGGAAGAAGAGATATATGTTGTATGTAATGCATATTTTAGAATCGTGCCGAAGTGCCTATTGATTTTATTGAATTAGAATTCGAAATTCTGGATTTTATCAAATCTTACAAACACAAGCTGGTACAAGAGGCTATCGTAGCCGGCAAATCAAAACCTTGCTAATAGATAGCTAGACAGACAGATAGGTAGATAGATAAGAATAGAGATAGATAGATAGATAGATAGATAGATGGAATTGAGATATTTTTGATAAAAACTGAAACATTTTAACGTTGACTTCACCATCTATAATGAATCTATCATTGATTTTTCTATTTTCTACATATTGAACTATTTGCAATAGTTCTTAAGTAAACATATCAGGCGTTGTAATAATTGAATTATCATACTGTGGTATATACACAGGTCCTGCTAGTTATCATTGTGTGTTCGTGTTTGTGTCTTTGTTAGTATGTCGTTTTGATCCTAATGCAAAATGGCGCGAAGAGATAATATCATTAGATTACGTATAAAACATTACATTTCCATACATTTCACAGAAATACCCGAAACCTTTGAGAAGGTTTAGGGTTAGGGTTAGGGTTAGGGTTAGAGTTAGGGTTAGGCTACTTCAGGAGTTTTCGTAATCTAATGTTATTTATACGTAAAATGCGATTCTAATATTATCTCTTGATCAACCTCTGTGGGTCATTTAATGCCAAAAAGGTTATTTTGGATTTCAGTCTTTAAAGTAGTGGTTCTATGGAGATAATCGGTTATGTTCTGTTATATTTGTTGAAAAGGTTGCTTTTTTTTATAGAATTTAAAATGTTTTCAGGGTTTGTATTCTTATTCATTTTGAGGAATATAATACAAGGTTGTTCTTTATTCTATGTATTGACGGTTTTGGGTAATGTAGCGTAAGCAGTGACGTAGTTTCGGTTACAGACAAATTAAGACCGAATCTCCATTATTAATAGATTATTTGTCTGTGTTTGTATCTAAATGAGTATGTTTTTTTCTTTGTCATGATTATTGCTCCTACGCATTCTTGGTAATATCGTTAATCAAGAAATTAACGAAGTCCATAAAATCTTCTTCAAATCAACCGTTACGTTCACCAACATTAAATATAGAAGAGAAATAAAATAATCGGCGCCAAATTCCAAACGCTCAACGTTTTGAAGGTGCGCGCGCGCATGCGCAGGTGCTACTTATCACGAAACTAACGGAAATAGCCGCTCATAGAGTAAGTAATAAAAGCAGTTAACAAAGAAACATTTACACTTTAGTAAAGAACGAAATACAAGGGTCGAACGAAATGTGGGCGGAATTAGATATAAAAGAAAAAATACCTGAATGTCATTCAGGTAATAAAAATGTTTGTACGTACATGTACATACATGAATGATTGCCGAATCCCAAATTGAGGTTTAAGGACTGCCTCAAGGACACTATGAAGAACATTGTTATTGCTGTGCAGGACTGGAAGAAGCTAGCTTGTAATAGACCTGGAGAGCCACCATCTACCTGTCTGTGGAAGAATTTGAGTCCAACCGAATTAAAGACCAAAAATTGAAGCAGGCTATTAGAAAGGGTAATTTTCAGCCCAGCAACATTCAAAGTGGAGAAGTTCCAACACGTAGTTTATGTGGAAGAGTATGTCTCTCCAGGGCTGGCCTGGTGAGTTATCTGAGAAAACATAAGGATAGAGTGTCAAATGCTACTGGCACCCAACTATGATGATATAAAAAAAAATTAAAAAACAGGAAATGGTCTTACTCGAACACGAGTTGAGAGCCATTATTATATTATATGTATGTATGTATATTGCGGCAGGTCACTCAATGCGCTACTGGTACTATGCAATCCAGTACGACTTGTTTTATAGTCTAATCATATATGTATGCATGTATGTATGTGCAAACCCAAATTGAGGTTTAAGGACTGCCTCAAGGACACTCTGAAGAACACTGCTATTGCTGTGGAGGACTGGGAGAAGCTAGCTTGTAATAGACCTGGAGAGCCACCATCTACCTGTCTGTGGAATCAAATACTTACAAATGATATGTGTATTAAGTATATCGATTGTTATTGTATATTTTTGTATTATTCATTACAAAGACAACAGTGGGATTTATATGTAATGAAATTGTAAATCATGTTTTCTTTTAGATTTTGATTTGTTTTGTTTCATGAAAATTCCAATGGTCCCGAGGATAGAGTGTCAAATGCTACTGACACCTAACTATGATGATATAATTTTTTTTTTTTAAACAGGAAATGGTCTTACTCGAACACGAGTTGACAGTCATTATTATTTTCTGTAGGGGGAGGGGGGGGCTAAAGTCATTTTGTTAAAAACGCATTTTAGGCTCATTTTGCCAGTAGCTAGATTAAAACATCCCAATGATTCCTTTTGATTATTATTTAAAAAACTATTATAGTTTTACAGTCATGTGTGTCTATCGAAATCAGAGACGAAGGTTAAAAATAAAACCTTTTATTTGTCATTTATTAATGAGAAAGCTTGTCTAATTACTTCAAAGCAAATAATGAAGGTAGTATTTCTCAAATTAATTAATTATTAAACAATAGGTATAAGCAGACAGAAATTGAACACTTTTGTAGGTGGGTGTGTGATCCGACATCTAATATTGGAAAATCAAATATATGTATGCTTGTATGTATGTGCAAACCCAAATTGAGGTTTGACTGCCCCAAGGACACTGTCTGTTGAAGAATTTGGCCTGGTGAGTGATCTGAGAAAACACAAGGATAGAGTGTCAAATGCTACTGACACCTAACTATGATGATATAAAAAAAAAATTTTTATCAGGAAATGGTCTTACTCGAACACGAGTTGACAGTCATTATTATACATGATTCATCTTGCATGTAAACCTTTCTTTCTTTCTTTTTCAAGAAAAACCTCCGGTGCAAGGCAGTGTGCATCGTACAGAGCGTCCTTGATCTATAGAGTGTAGCAGTTGACTTCGCCAAAAATAACCGTCTTACGCGTCTCGCTTCAACATTCGCACTGCCATACGTTCGTGTGGTTTGCCTTTTATTGAGCTGCTTGCTCATGCATGGTGACGGAATTGCAAATGGCGGAACAACTCAAACTCCGGGGGCGTTTTGATCTCACTTCACTACAGATCCATATGTCCATTATCAATTTCTGCCATGGTAAATATAGTCTCGATACTTTTTGAACATATCTTGGATTTTGAAGAAAATTAACGTTTATTTCATTATCCATTTCTGTCTTTGTAAGTATGACCATAATCTCGATACTTTTGGAACACTTGTCGGATTTTGAAGAAAATTACTATTTATTTCATTATCAATTTCTGAGTTTGCGTTTGAGTTTGAGTTTTGTTTAACGGCATATCAACCTCTGTGGATCATTTAATGCCAAAAAGTTGTTTTGGATTTCAGTCTTTAAAGTAGTGGTTCTATGGAGATAATCGGTTATGTTCTCTCATATCTTGTTGAAAAGGTTGCTTTTTTTAATAAAATTAAAAATGTTTTCAGGGTTTGTATTCTTAAAGATGTCTCTCAGGTTTCTTGCTTGATAGTAATTAGTGCAGATATGTTTAAGGATGTTACAATTTAGAAGGATATGCGTTGTAAGTTGTACTTTGCATGTTGGGCACACTGGGCATCCTCCCCATTTCTGTCTTGGTAAATATGACCATAGTCTCAAAAGTGTTTAACACGTTGTCCATTTTAAGAATCTACAGAGTATCATATAAGCAAGAAGGTCCAGTTATTTATTCATTTCGTTAAATTTCTGCCACAAAATTTGGTTGGATTTTATAGCATGTCAACCATAGCCATTTTATGGCGAAGACGTTTTTCTTTTATTCATTCTTGTTGCGTATCATTCCTTTAAACTCATTTTTTCTCCATTTAATCCACAGATTGGACTCAAACAGGTACTACCACTCCGTGTCAGAGTCGTAGTAATGATAAGGAAAAGGTACTCCACACTCCCCAGAGCTCCAGAGTTGGAACTTTAGCACTAGATGCAGTTTAACATCATACCCAGAACACACAGAACTTGGTTGGTTAGTTTTGGTTGGTTGGTTGGTTGGTTGGAATTTACAGCGTGTGAGGTTATTCTATGCCTTAGAGGATAATTTATAGGAAGCGCGTGGTGTAATGGTTAAAGTCATGGGAAATGGACTCGTCGCCCCGAGTTCAAATCCTGGACATGCTAATTGCATTTCACTTAGCGCTAATACCCTTGGGAAAGGTATGAATCCTACTCTCATTCCAGCTATGGGTAAATAGTAGGGCAGACTGGGCTTGGATAGGCAACCGGTCTAGGAGAAGGAAAACTCTTAATTCAAACCTGCTAAACTCCGCTTAAGAAATTGACCTTGTGTCGCATCCTGCTCGTGCGGAGGGGTTAAATATATATATATATATATATAGAATTTTTTTTTGCTCGTTTTATAGTAAAATAGAAGCACCATTTATAATACGATATATTTTTTTTTTTTTTGAAGGCAAAATAATACAGATTCATGTTGAGAAACATATTTATTGAAGCATTCTTAATTTTCGGATAATATCCATCTTCAGAGAATTTATTATAGAGTTGAAAATGTTCCATCTGTGTTTTTTAAAAATCAAATCAACTTGGTTCTAACGTTGAGTTGATGGAGATATGAAATTTAGAAGTGATCGTAATCTTCCGTTAAGATTTCAAATTCGGTAGAGTTCGTGTAGGTCCGTTGAAGTCCGTGAGTTGTTAAATTGCGGGACGTTTGATATATATATATATATATATATATATAATTGATAATTTTGAATCATTACCACGACCAGACAACTCGGCAAAACCATTTGCGACATCCGGAGCACTGGACAGCTGTTTCGACCTCCTTTGGTCTCATCAGCAGTGCATACCACAATCTCCGCCACTAGAGATTGAACTCGTGGACCACAGCGTGAAGAGCGGGGACTTAACACACTGGGCCACCAGCCCATGCCACAAACGGAGAATGCCAAATCATCTAGTCAATGGTAACATTACTTCAAATTATCCTATATATATATATATATATATATATATATATATATATATATATATATATATATATATATTATATAGGATAATTTTATGCCGAAGACGTTTTGTTTTATTCATTCTTGATGGTTATTCAAAAATAATGTTAATTCAATTTTTAAACACACTTTAAGCTTATTTTTTTATCTATTTAACTCATAGATGGGCCCCTAGCAGGTACTACCACTTCGGGTCAGAGTTGACCTGGGAGTAATGGCCATGACGGGGTACTACACACTCCCTAAAGCTCCAAAATTTGGAACTTCACTATTAGATGAAGTTTAACTCATACCCAAGACACTAAGATCATCAGCCACCGCATTCGTGCACACACATATATATATATATATATATATATATATATATATATTTATCAAACCCCTCCGCACGAGCAGGATGTGACACAAGGTCAATTTCTTTGGCAGATTTTAACAGGTTTAAATTCAGAGTTTTCCTTCTCCTAGACTGGTTACCTAGCTAAGGTTAAAGAGCCCAGTCCGCCCTTCTATTTACCCATAGCTGGAGGGAGAGTAGGATCCATACCTTTCCCAAGGGTATTAGCGCAAAGTGGAATGCAATACCACATCCAGGATTTGAACTCGGGGCGACGAGTCCATTTCCCATGACTTTAACCATTACACTACGCGCTTCCTAGCATTCTTCCACATATATGATAAAAAGAGTTGGGAGTTTGCCATAAGGGTTGGGACAATCATATAGGGCCTAGGGCTTGGCATGACAAGCCGATTGATCGAAGGGTGTTGCCCGTGTGGCCTAAGTAAGGGCTAAGTGGAGTTTTGTAAGTCATGGACTGCTCAACCACGAAGATTACGTCCCTAAGCATCACGGGTCGCCACCCTCGGCCAACAGGTGGCCACATTGGGGGGGGGTATACCCCTTTGCAGAGGTGCAGTCGGTGCAATCTTCTGTTACAACCGACAGGACACGCTGAATTCGGTTTCAGTTAGTGTTCTTGTTCTTGTGAAGTAATAAACTTGGCGGAGTGGCCAACTGTCAGTATTAGCCAGACACCGAGTGAGTCTATCCCCTTTTTGCTAGCGCAAGACTGGATAGATTGTTCGTGCTGAGGTGGGGCCCATCAACTCCCTACTTTACTGCACAGATCAGATTAGCCAGGCTATTCTACTTATACGCCGAGTTGGCGGCGACCGGTATCGAACCTGAAACCTTATGGTTCCTAGGATAGATGTTTTACCGAAAAAAATCTTCTGAAGTACTCTTTTCGTCCTTTTTTTTTTTTTTTTTCTTTGTTTCTGTTTTGTTTGATACTTTTAATATTCTTGTGTATCTGTTGTTTTCTTTTTCTCGCAAATGTCCGAGTCTTTCCTGATTATGCAGTTTTATTTCTTCAGTGGTTTATTGTTTCCCGCTTTTTTTTTCATCATGGCACATTTTTCAATCACAAATCCCATTTCCCGCGTAATTGAGTGTCATAACAAATAGCAATGGCGAGAGAGAGTGAGAGAGAGAGAGAGAGGTGAAGAGGGAGATGTATACAGAGAGAGAAAAGGACAGAGAGAGAGAGTCTCCCTGGAAGATGCCTCTTTAGATTTTCACCTCTATTAGGTTTTTTACGCCGGTTGTTAATTCCGCTTTCATAATGATGTTTATGACTTTGTCGGATATTTTGTACATTGTCACACATTCAATTATCCATGTTTGCGGGGCCATGTCATAGGCCTTTCTGTGGTTCATCTGTGTCATGGCTTCATTGTTTTTGTGGGTTTTTTTGCCATGTAAAATAATTAGGGGTCTTTTTGGCCTTGTAAAATAATTAGGGGTCTCAAAACAATTGATTTTGTAAATGAAAAAAAATTTTTTTTTTAATATTTTGAAAAAAAATTTTGGAAAAATATTTTGGAAAAAAATATTCTTTTTTTTTTTTTGCTTTGTAAAATAATTAGGGGTCTCAAAATAATTAAATAATGAGAAAGAAAAAATATTTTGGAAAAAATATTTTGGAAAAAAATATTCTTTTTTTTTTTTTTTCCTTTGTAAAATAATTAGGGGTCTCAAAATAATTAAATAATGAGAAAGAAAAATATTTTTGAAAAAATATTTTGGAAAAAAATATTCTTTTTTTTTTTTTTTTGGCTTTGTAAAATAATTAGGGGTCTCAAAATAATTAAATAATGAGAAAGAAAAAATATTTTAGAAAAAATACTCTTATTTTTTTCTTTCATTTCTATTTATTTGACACTGCTTCCAATATTCCCAAATATTTGTAATTCTCTTTTTCTCAAAATGTTCTTATATTTTCCTGATTTGGTAGTTCTTTTATTTCGGTCCGTTAGAGTTTTTAACACCTGTCTTAGCCGATGGTTTACCAGAGACTGAGTGACAGCAAGTCTTCTAAGATCTCCAGGACTCTTCTGAGTATTCTAGCTGATCTTAACAATGCTATAGTTTGGATGGTCTTGATTCTTCCTCTGATTTCCAGTACATCCAGATTCTTTTCCAGACCCTTAGGAACCGTTCCCAGGGCACCAATTATTATTGGTACGATCTGTACCTTTATGTTCCACAGTTTTCTCAGTTCTCTAGCAAGGTCCAAGTATTTGTCTATTTTTTCGTTTCCTTTCATCTTCACCCTGTGATCTGCTGGGACTGAAAAATCTACCAGTTGATAAGTTTTCTTTTTCTTGTTATTCAATACTAGGTCTGGTGTTCTGGTTGGGATAAGGTGATCTGTCTTTATCTCAAAGTTCTAGAGAATTTTATGTGTTTCATTCTCAAGAACAGCTTCTGGTTTATGCATATTCCATTTGGCTGTATGGTCAAAATTTAGTTTTTTTGCACAATTCCCAGTGGATCATCTTTGCAACCCAATCGTGCCTAGTCTTGTATTCTCGTTGTTCTAGTTTACTGCATCCACTTAATACATAGTTGAGTGGTCTCATCACTGTCACCACAGTACTGTTCAATTGTTCACTTTTGATCACCAGTGTTAGCTGATTGTATTTCACTGAGTCTGAGTGACAGCAAGTCTCCTCAGGTCTCCAGGACTCTTCTGAGAATTCTGCAGATGCAGCATGCAGTGTTCTGAATGGTTTCAATGATACTTTCAAACCCTTCTAAACCTTTTCCTTTGGGACTGTTCCAAGTGCACCAACCACAATTGTATCACTTTCACTTTCTTGTTCCAGAACTTTTTCAGTCTCTGGCAAGGTCCAGATATTTGTCCATTGTTTCATTGTTTCATTTTCCTGTGATCTGCTGCACTGCATTGACAAGTTCTTTCTTTTTTGTTATCACACTAGTCTGTCTCTTGCTGGATTATTATTATTATTATTATTATTGTTGTTGTTGTTGTTGTTGTTGCTTCCCTCCATAGGAGTTTTTCACACCAGCATGGTCTTTCACTGGGTTCTGAGTGACAACAAGTCACCTCAGGTCTCCAGGACATGTTTTTGATAAAGATGTTGTCTAGGCGGTCTCAATCCTTCCATGATTTCCAATTCCTCTAGTTGGTTTTCTAAACTTTTGGGGACCGTTCCAAGTGCATCAGCTACAATTGGTATCACTTTGACCCTATTAGTATCTCACAAGAAAGCAGCTATGCCGCCACATACCCCCTGTTACACAAACCATCCGAGTAAGGCGAACAAGACATACCGGACACTGCTGGAGAAGTAAGGATGAGCTAAAAAGCGACGTCCTTCTGTGGAAACCGGCATATGGACATACCAGTGCGGACCGTCCAACAAAGACCTACATAAACCAGCTATGTGCGGATACAGCATGCTGTGCGGAAGACCTCCCAGTTCAATGAGCTATAGGGATGGTTGGCGAGAGATTGTCATGGATATCCATGCAGCTGGCGCGACATAATGATATGGATGATGATGATGATGATGATGATGATGATGATGATGATTGATGATGATTATTATTATTATTATTATTATTATTAAAATATATTTTTGCTGGATTTAATCCTCCAGATGTTACATGATGCTTAATGTTTTGTAAATATTTATGTTAATATCGTTTGATTTTTATCAGCAAAATTATTTCCGAAGATTTGTATGATCACAGGAAATATCTTAAAACAAATACTGAACCGTCTTTAATATTCAAATAATAATTCAAGTAATTTATTGTTTAAGCTTACATTGAAAGATTTACCGACAATAATGAACCCTTTCTTATTTACAAGTTGAGACCGTGTCGTTTATGCGCATGCGCAGACAGATGTTCAGTCCCATTAAGAATTGTATTTTTATCGATTATAAACAAGATATATAAAGAAATATGTATAAATTATATAAAATATATATTTAAATAAATACATATTCTATATTACACTATAGTCTATATTACACTCTCAGTGTTTGCCTAGGAATCACGAGGTTCCTGGTTCGATACAGGCCCTCGCCAACTCAGCGTATGAGTAGCACAGGAATCTGTGCGGTAAAGTGAGGAGTTGATGGTAGGTGTGGCGCTCCACCTTAGACGCTAAAATAATCTCCTTGGTCTAGCGTTAGCGAAAAGGGGATAGACTCTCTCGCTGTCAGGCTTATACCGACATGAGGCCGACCTGACGACTATATATTATAATATACTATATATTTTTACACTATTATATATCTATTATATTCTATATCTTATTAATAATGGAGATTCGTTTCCGGTTTTTGTCAGTAACAAAAATTACGTCACTGCTTACTTCACATTACCCAAAATCGTCATAACATAGAATAAATACACTCAAAATTTGAACATGCAACATTAGACAGTCCTCATTGTTTTTTAAAACAAGTTTTAATAAATACATGACTGGTATTATATATCTATATATAGTTTGTTTTATTTAAATACATATTTAAAGTTTACATTTCAAATTGTTTTATTTTTTAATTCTTTAATGAATTTGATGATTTTACTTACTTAGGGTACAAACTCGTTGACATTGAATTTTTTACTCCCACCCATCAGGCAGTATGTTTAAAAAATCTATTTTTACATCACCCGGAGGACGTTTTTTATTTTGTACTAGTTATACTAAATATATATAAAGAAATATAGAAGAAATATAAAGAAATATAAATATATAGACAAATATTGAGTGCCATTAAGAATCGTATTTTTATCGATTATACAGAAAGTCAGCTGTTTCTAACTGAGGTAAGAAAAAAATACCACAGATATATAAAGTAAGTAAAGTCGTCAGGGTGGCCTAGCGTTGGTATCAGCCAGACAGCAAGGAAGTCTATCCCCTTTTAACAAGCGCTAGACCCAGGAGATTATTTGTTAGCGTCTGAGACGGAGCGCCACAACTACCATCAGCTTCTCACTTTACCGCACAGATCCCTGTGCAACTCAGACACTGAGTTGGCGAGGGCCGGTATTGAACCAAGAACCTTGAGGTTCCCAGCCAAATACTCTACCAAGTGAGCTCATTCAATACGTTCATTAAAACATGAATATACGAGGAAATTTTATTCAAAATACGAAGTGTGTTCAAATATTAGCAAGACTAAAGCTGTATTTACCAAGACAGAAATGAACGATGAATGAAACGTTAATTTCTTCAGAATACGATGTATGTTCAAAAAAGTTATTAAAAAGTAGCGAGATTCTGAAGAAAATTAACGTTTCATTCATTGTTCATTTCTGTCTTGGTAAATACAGATTCAGTCTCAATACTTTTCATGCCTAGACATAAATGAACAAAGAAACGTTAATTTTCTTCAAAAAGAATAGACCGCCCTGTCGGCTGGGGCGTTAGAATGCAAAACTTTATCGGCATTAAATGACCCACTGATGTTGATATGCCATAAAACAAACCAAACCAAATCAAATCAAAATATTGAAGTCAAGTATTTTGAAAAAAAATTAATGTTTATTTCACTTTCTTGGTTGTGGCGAGAAAAATCATGCACATGGTAGCTCAAAGCGTGCATGAATATGCCTGGCGTGCAAAATGAGATCAGGGGGGAGTGCGGCGGACGATTAGGGTGATTGAACTCGCATCCTCCTGATCGTGAGTAGTGCTAACGTCGGACTACCTCGTTGGTGGGCACGCAAATTACTACACTGCGCGATTGACCAGGATGTGGGATTTTAGTCAGGGTAGTGAATTATTTAAGACCTGCCCGAACACACCAGGATAGTTGCGTTCCAATCTTGCTGACGAGTGCACTGACGTACGACAAGGAAGAAGAGGTGAGTGATCTTTGGCAAAGGAGTGCTAGAAAAGATTGTTGCAGTCGACAAGGACTTGGTCAGGGGACTTTGGTAGCTGGGAAAACGTCGTTTTTCGGTGGAGAGATCCGGCTGTCCAACCCGACGGATTTTCTATTCATTTATTACATTGGTAAATATTGAATTAAGTCAGTTAGACAGTCAACAATTGGTTTGAGCAATGTGACTGGCCAAGCCTAACCATGCAGTTACTAGTTCACCAATGAACCCACTATAACAGCTTAAATAATTACTGCCAGGAAGAGTCCATTAAGCTGAGGAGGTGTTTGACTGTTCCACTGTCCAATAGTTAACAATCTGTAACAGTCATTTCCAGACTGCAGGTTCAATCCTGGCTAAGGGTGAACGTAACACAGAATAACAATTAACAGTATTCTACAGTAAACACAGTTTCAGTCTCGATAGTTTTTGAATATTACTCATAATTTGAATAAAATTAACATTTATTTCTCATCTGTGGTAAATACAGCTTCAGTCTTGATACTTTTTGAATACACTCTGTATTTTGAATAAAATTAAAGTTTATTTCATTGTTCATTTCTGTCTTGGTAAATACAGCTTCAGTCTTGATACTTTTTGAACACACTCTGTATTTTGAATAAAATTAAAGTTTATTTCATTTTTAGTTCCTGTTTTGGTAAATGTGGTTTTAGTCGCGATACTTTTTTGCACACAACTCGTAAATCCTAAAATATACACTGACACCCTTCATCCTCGAGCATTTATTTGCGATATTTATTACATATTAATGGGATATTATTTATTTTATATACGGTACGAAATATTTATGTGGCTTCTCCATCTCCCTGGCATTTAAGACGGCAGTTTTATGTCGTTTTTAATACTTTAAATATTTTTTTGCGACCTGCCATCTTGACTTTATTAAACGTTACTTCCTTTTCTCACAACATTAACAAGAATAAACTTAAATATAAACTAGAAATTAATAATCGAGGACAGAATGCCAAATATTGGGTTGAGTCATAAATAACTTCCGTTATAGTGAAATATAGCCATTTACTAAGCTGAACTTAGACGTGGCACAAGGCCAAAAGTATGGGGTACCCAATGAGAATCGAATTCACTAACCATGGTCTGCAAATCTAGCTTGCTAACCATTACACTACGTAATTTGCCAATTAGATATTTACTAAGCTTAGCTTAGATGTGACACAAGGCCAGAAGTATGGGCACCCAGTGATAATCGAACTCACTAACAATGGTCTGTAAATCTAGCTTGCTAACCATTACACTACGTAAGTTGCCCATTAGATATTTACTAAGCTTAGTTTAGATGTGGCACCAGGCCAGAAGTATGGGGCACCCAGTGAGAATCGAACTCATTAACAATGGTCTGTAAATCTAGCTTGCTAACCATTACACTACGTAAGTTGCCAATTAGATATTTACTAAGCTTAACTTAGATGTGGCACAAGGCCAGAAGTATGGGGCACCCAGTGAGAATCGAAGTCATTAACAATGGTCTGCAAATCTAGCTTGCTAACCATTACACCACGTCAGAGAGATATAGAGAGGGTTAGAGTAAGACACTGAGTGATATAGAGAGGTTGGAGAAAGACAGAGAAAGACCAGAAGTATGAGGCACCCAATGAGAATCGAACTCATTAGCAATGTTCTGCAAATCTAGCTTGTTAACCATTACACAACGCGAGGTGTCCCATTTTAGTAAAATATTATTCATTCAGGAATAATTTAACCATGAAATAATTTCGATCAACGCCATGTCGGCTGGGGCGGTAGAATACGCCGACTGCGCCTCTATAGAGAAGTAAAATGCCCCTCCCCAGTTGAGCCACCTGTTGATCCTGGATGGCGACCAGTGATGTTTAAGGACGAATCCTGGTGGCCGAGCAGTCTATGACATGCAACACTCCAATTTAGCCCTTATTTAGACTAGAGGTCCCTCGAATCAATCTGCAGGACCTATCACCTATATGATTGTCCCGACCCTATTGCTCTTGTGGCAAATCCCCAACCCTTTTTATTATATATGTTCTAGAAGATGGTAGCTGGGGGTCTTAGTGTCCTTGGTATGACGTTAAACTCTATCTAATTGTGAAGTTCAAATTCGGGAGCTCTGGGGAGTGTGGAGTTACCCCTTCATGACCATTGCATCCAGGTCCATGTGATCTTGTCCCGGAGTGGTAGTAACTGTTAGGGTCCCATCTATAGGTTAAATAGAAGTTAACAAAAATGTGTTTGGATACAAATAATGTTCAATATATGTGAAATAATAATAGAAAAAATCTTTGTCATAAATTCAGTGCCACATCGGGATATTGATCTTGCTATGAAAAAATCATAAATCATCAATGACTTAAAATTGGTTAATTTTAATACTTTTATGATAGCATTTTTTAATTCCTTGGGTGAAAATGCTTTTATAAACTGATTTTTAGGAATAGGGAAATTCTAGAACTCATTTTACAGACAAAAATAGATTACACAAACTCACCATTTTCCTCCAAATTTCGAGAGTTAAAATTGACATAACTCCGCCAATTTTTGGAAGCTCAAATTTTGTGGATTGTCTAACTTTAACATAGTCCACACCTGGACAAAATTTCAGAAAAATTGAAGGTGGTGGGTGACATAATGGATGATTTGACATGGAATTTACCGTTTTAAAAAATGAAGTTAAACCAGGAACCTTGTGATTCCTAACCGAACGCTTTACCGACTAAGCTAAACCGGCCCTATAATTGTCCGCAAAAAGTAAAGTACGGCCTTCAGTACTAAATAACCCGACAAAAGTTAACATGCCGTAAGTAAGTCGGTATCAGCCAGGCAGCGAGGGAGTCTATCCCATTTTCACTAGCGCTAGACCAGGGAGATTGTTTTGGTGTCTGAGCGCCACACCTACCATCAGCTCCTTACTTTACCGCACAGATCACTGTGCTACTCATACGCTGAGTTGGCGAGGGCCGGTATCGAACCCAGAGACTTGTGGTTCCAAGTCGGACTCTCTTCCCACATCAGACCGGGTTGTAAAATAATGATTAAGTCCCAATTGAGTCCGGATAGCTGTTCCAGCACTAACTAACCCGACAAGAGTTGGCATGTCGTAAAACCAGTCAAACAACCACCCTCTCTAAATAGAATGCTTTAAAAAAAACTGCGAAAATCCCAGGTATACAAACGTGTATGAAAAAGACTTATTATATCCCTTCCCACATCAGACCGGGTTGTAAAATAATGATTAAGTCCCAATTGAGTCCGGATAGCTGTTCCAGATTGGGCCAAAATCAATGCCGGCAAGACGGTGAACGTTCCAAATAACTGAACTGTTTTCATGACTAGTGAAGCGTTCACTGCTCTCCTGGGTAACCAACTGGCAAGGGTCCAGAATCTACCCGTAACGCTGGCCAAAAAATATTCGCACCCCGTCGCGCCTTTTCCCAAATAGTCATACTCAGTGCTGAACACTGAACAGATTCAGTTTAAGGCGGCGGGGGTTGGGTAAGGAACTCTGAATAAACAAAGACTTTAGAATCATGATCTGGTTTCTAAAGGAAATTCCCCTCTATCCCCATTCTCTCTCTCTCTCTCTCTCTCTCTCTCTCTCTCTCTCTCTTTCTCTCTATCTCTATCTCACACACAATCTCTCTCTCTCTCTCTCTCTCTCTCTCTCTCTCTCTCTCTCTCTTATATAAACAGGTGGGACTGCGGAAAAATCAGTCAGGTTTCGTTCTCGGCTAGAAGTAGGTGTTAAGTGTAGCTACACTGATGAGACGTAAACGTCGAATTGCGGTGTCTGTGGATGACTATCCTTTTTCTTTACTAAAACTATATATATATATATATATATATATATATATATAATATATATATATATATGCGTAGTCGGGATAAATTAGCAGTCTGAGGAAGGCCATATATATATATATATATATATATATATATATATATATAAACAGCTATATGGCCACCTGCCCCCCATCTCACAAACCATAAGTGAGACGGACAAGACATGCCGGGTACTGCTGGAGAAGCAAGGATGAGCTCATAAGTGACGTTCTTCTGTGGAAGCCAACACACGGACATGCTAGTGTGGGCCGTCCATCAAGGACCTACATTGACCAACTAAGCAAAGATGCAGGTTGCTGCGCAGAGGACCTCCCTGGGAAAAT
>CM042160.1:54036655-54051655 GCA_023376005.1 Doryteuthis pealeii | reverse complement strand
AGATAAATGAACAGACCTCGTAACTAGAACAGTAATAATAGTGTGAGCTTTAATAAAAGTGATAGATCTCTTATTTATTTCTTTATTGTTATTATTATTATTATTATTATAGACAAAACTTTGTCTTTGCCAACTGTATACTTTCATGTGCACGCCTACACAGATGTGCACGCATGCGTACAAAGGCAAGAAGTATACAAATCGGTTATTTCTTCCGGTCCTGCGTAATAAGAACGAAACTATTAACCCAGATGTTACTATAACAACATGGAAGAAATTTTCCATTATCCTACAATGAAGGCGTGAAATGTTTTGATATAAATTCCCCTGGGGGTACGCAAGTTCAATATATTGGCCTTCTATCTCCCTCTCGAGACCAAATCAACTGCTTTAATGTACCAGACTAATACAACAGCACGCAACTTTTTACTTATATATATATATATATATATATATATATATATATATATATATAGTCATCCACAGACACGTGTTTCGACTTATCAAGTCTCTTCAGTGTGGCTAGACATTTGTAAGCTACCTACAACCGGGATTGAAATCCGATCGGTTGAGCATCAGTCAGATACCTTAACCGCTAGGCTATAGTCACCCACAGAATGCGAAGGGGATTTTAACTGTTTTAATACACACATCTCTATGTATATAAAGGCCGCCATATAGTGCCCCATCCCTTATATAGGAGAGCGTTACGTTTACACTTTATTTGACGGTTGTCAGCGAAATCCCCCCAAAGTGACTATACCCCATCCCCCTGGGGAGCATATATAGTCATCCACAACACGTGTTTCGACTTATCAAGTCTCTTCGTGTGGCTAGACATTTGTAAGCTACCTACAGCCTGGATTGAAATTATATATATATATTGAAAAGATAAGTGGAAGAAAAAAATATATTTTGGTTCTGGATGAAATTTATCATTGTTATATTTCGACACGTGTTTCGACCAAAAATTGCTTACACATAGAGTATTCTACTTAAAAATTTGAGAAACAGACTGATCATCAAATCCCAGTTTGGAGACCAAACCTAGTATTAATTTTCAAACAGAAGAAAACGTGTCATCTCGTGGATTTTGTCCTCCTAGTGGATCATAGAGGGAAGGTGAAAGAAATCGAAAAGATAGACAAATACTTGTACCTGGCCAGAGAGCTGAAAAAAACTGAGAAACATGAAAGTAAAGGCCATGCCAATTGTAATTGGGGCTCTTGGAACGGTTCCAGAGGTTTGGAAAAGAATCTAGAAGATTTGGAAATCCGAGGAAGAATTGAGACCATCCAAACGACAGCACTGTTAAGATCAGCTAGTATACTCAGAAGAGTTCCGGAGATCTGAGGAGACTTGCTGTCACTCAGCCTCCAGTGAACCACCAGCTTAGGTGGGTGGGAAAAACCAAAATAATAATAATAATTCCTTTATAACCGGACGACCCTATCCTAACACTAAAAATCCCTCCTTATCCATCCCACCTCTCTTTCTCGTATTTTTTTGTATTGATGAAATTTATTATTGATATATGTCGACACGTGTTTCAACCAAAACCTGCTTACCCATACTGTATTCTATTTAAGATTATTTTGAATATAAAATGAAATAAAGTAATAATAATAGAAAAACACAAAATTAAGTATGGAAATAAAAGGTCATCATCAGGGCAGAGTGTTTTGATTTTTAAAAGAAAGACGAATAATACAGGAGAAATATTTGAAATTGATTACATTGTAAAATGGAATCCTTTTTTTTTAAAAACTCAAAATCGTTTCCTGGATTTAGAAATAAACTGGAAATATTTTTAACTGTTTATGTTATGAAAAGAAAGGATTTTGATGTTTGAAACTGACTATTTGATGTGGGTACATTTCTGCACTCACTCCAAATAATTTTTATTTACCTGAAAGGGTTACAGAAGTGCACAATACACCTCGGCATATAGCCGGGAGTTTTATTTGGGGGTAACAAAACTGGTCATACTGCAACACGGTTCTAGCTAGCTAGGTACACTCGTCGACCGATCCATTCAAAAAATAAATACATTCCTATCCTTGATGTTTGAAACTGGAAAGTTTAGAAATATTTGAAAATATAGTAGGCTTAGTTGTTATGTATTTCGGTATTTATGTATTACCAAAAGTGTAAATCCGTGATTTAATGAATATGTAAATACCTTGGTACTCCCTCACTATAATCTGATTGGACAGTGTCATGTATAAATAGTCGACTGTAGTGATACAGGCACCTAAGCCTAAGCCTACCAGCCTAAACTTACTCGCCAGACTACCATCCCGACTGCTCGGAAGACGTGATGCTATTCGACGCACCAACTACTACTGCGATAATATACCAAATACCAACTTCATATTATATCCATTAACCCGGATATATCAGTCCGATTTAGGGTGTTAACGTTTGCTTAGTGTCTGTTTTCTGATATCTGAATTGTCGACCGAAATATAACAGCAAACAATATTTATTTATTTTTGTCCCTATATTCCCTATCTACAACAGCCCTGTTGCCTGGGGCTTTAGAATACACCGACTGCACATCTGTAGAGGGGTAAGAACCCCCCCCATTGGGATCACCTGTTGGCCGTGGGTGGCAAGCCATGATGCTTAAGGACGGAAACTTGGTGGATGAACAGTCCATGACATGCAACACTCCACTTAGACCTTTACTAGGAGCTTACTCTCATCGAAAAACAAATATTTATTTAATAATAAAAAGAAATAAGGCAATGAGAGTAAGCTCCCCAGGTTTATTTCACTTTGAGGAAGCCATGTTTTTCTTCCGCCATTTGATTTAACCGTAAATATTTTTTTTTTTTAATGCGAACTTGTTCGAATTAATACAACGGCATGTTTTAACACGAAAATATCATAAAATGTTTTCTTAATAACAATTAAATTCATTAAAATCTATGCCCAAACCAAAATTTTCCGTTTTAATTTTGACAACGATTTGAAATTTTAACCAACAAACCAAACCAACCTATCTACAATTGGTATCATCATCACCTTCATATTACACAACTTTTTCAATTCTCTGACGGGAGAGACCCCATGGCATAGTAGCTAACGTGTTGGACTATGAGATTGTAGTAAGCGAGTTATAACTACAGTCTCACTATTACGTTCATCTTCTGACTGATACACTTGGGAAAGGTATGAAACTCCTTATCCCCTAGCTATGAGTTAAATAGTACCACTACTGTAATTCTACAAGGATGGCTTTGACATTAAATAACACAGGAAGATTGATAATGCCATTAAATAAAGAAAACAAACTAGACCATCAGCTCCCGGGCAAGATCCAAGTACGTGTATATCTTTTCGCTTTCTTCTATTCTTACTCTATTGCCCGTTGGAACAGCAAAATCCAGTAGATGACAAGTTGTTTTCATCTTGTTAATTTCAACATAACTGATCTTCTGACTGGGATATTGTGGTCCGTTTGTATCTCTAAGTTCCAGAGAATGTTATGTGTCTCACGTTCTCGGGCAGATTATGGCTTATATATATATCCTTTATCAGTGTGGTAAAAGTTCAATCTCTTGCACAATTCTTAGTGGATTCTCTTTCCTACCCAGTCGTGTCTAGTCTTGTATTCCTTTTGTATCTGTTTGCATTTTTGGTTCATTATGTGATTGACTGTTTCATATCTGTTTCCACATAACCTACACTTGCTATTCTGCGTATTATGAATTTTTGCAATGATGTAATTAGTTCTTGTGGCATTATTTTGTGCTACTATTAAAAGAGATTCAGTTTCACTATTCAAATTTCCTCTGCGTAGCCATGTCCAGGTCTTTTCATGCGTAATGTCTTTAGTTTGTAACGTCTTAATTTTCACTGTAGGTATTTACCAACTCCTCCGCACGAGTAAGCTGTCATATAAGATTATTTTTAAGCGGAGACTAACAGGTTCGAATTCAGAGCTTTCCTTCTCCTGGACCGGTTGTTAGCCTTGTAACGATGGTTTAAAGTTCAACATGCCTTAAATACAAATAACTCCGACAAAGGTTAATAGACAAACATTTAATAACACAGCACATGGATAACAGTAGATACAACGTTCATAATAAGGTAAACAGAGTTACACAAATAAAGATAGAACAATCATGAAAGATACAGAGTATAACATAAAAGAGTACAGACATGAGACTAGCGATAGTCCATGCTGTAAAGAACTTACAGTAATGTAAGGGGGCGGAGCCCCACGAGAGGGTTTAGATAGAATCTACCCCATGTGGCTCGTAGTTGCTGAAGACTATAAAGAGGCCGAAAGGATTTGAAACCGGCGCTTTTATACTGGTGCCCTAGCGGGCATCATCAAACTAAAAGGGGCAGACAACTCCACCCGGCGAATACAAACTAACGCTACAGCCTGAATAGTTATATTCATACCTTTCTCATAGCTATTAGCAGCGAGTTTTTCACATAATAAAAAATGTTCACATAAGTTTAACTGGTGACTTTTCACGGCTTGGGCTTTAGAATACACCGACTGCACCTCTACTGAGGAGTAAGACCCCCAATGTGACCACCAGTTAGCCGTGTGTGCTGACCCGTGATGCTTAAGGATGAAATCCTGATGACTTAGCAGTCCATGACATGCAACACTCCACTTTGACTCTTACTTATGCTAGACGGATGATCGGAGAGGCCTCCTCCGATCAACCGGCTGATCACTTCTATCCCTAGCACCTATATGATTGCCCAACCCTGTTACCCACATGACAAGCCCCGGCCTTTTTTATTGTTTATGTGTTAGAAGGCGGTGTCTGAGGTCATAATGTCCTGGATATTACGTTAAACTCTATCTGATGGTGCAGTTCCAGTTCTGGAGCTCTGGAGAATGTGGAGTACCTCTTCATCACCATCATTTCCAGGTCTACTTAAAAAATGAGTTTATAAAATGTGTTTTAAAAAAATTGGGTTAAAATAAATTTAGTAACTATCAAGAATAAATTAAACAAAACGTCTTCGGTATAAAATAGTCCAACAAGGTATAACATGTGGGGGTGTTTTAGTAACGTTGGAAGGTTCAAAGTAACCTCCCAACGTGGGTACATATAAGTACAAGCAATATTACGACAAGGGTGTGAAAAGATAATAATATTTATTCCGCAAGTGACGGAGATACACATACATGACAAAAATATACAAAACAGATACATAAACGTTCTATAAGAGGAATTAAAAGTACGACTTGCGTCGTAGGAAATGTCACTTACTGGTAGCTGGTTTGGGGTCAAAGCCCCCTAAGGGTTAGAGGTGGTAGGCGCCTAGACCATGTTTACTCGTTGCCGGCCCGAGTGGAAAAGACTTAGGAATTCAGAATTCAGGCTTGTGGCTAAATACCAACGCCACCTATCGACTGAACGAAGCACAGCAAGGGAAGATAACTCATTTTGGACTTATGTCCACCCAGACTTCATTTTACTGACCCAACAAAGGATTGACATGCCGTAAAGTCCAACCAACCAACCAACCAGAGTTCTTCTGAGCATTCTAGTTGATTTCGACAGCACTTTGGTGTGGATGGTCTCAAATCTTCCTCTGGCCTCCAGTTTCCCCAGTCTCTTTTCCGTTGTACTTGTTATGGTCCCATATATGAGTCAAATATGTCAGTTTGAAAATCATTAATATTAGATATGAATATTTGAAGCTATATAACCGTGTTCATTTGATTAGTATTGTATGAGAATACTTGAAACCATATAACTGTGTGCAAACAAATGATTATTTTTATCAAATTAGAATAGTTACTTGAAACCATGTAAGCGTGTATAGATTATTAGTATCAAGAATGGTAACTTGAAGCAACAGTTTACAAAGGAGGTGTTTGTCATGTAACGGTTATCGTCGTAAGAAATGGACATGAGTTCAAATCCTGCACAAGGCCGTTTGCATTTCACATAACGCTAATACAATTGGGAAAAGTATGAATCCAAATATTCTCCCCCTAACTATGGGCAAATAGTAGTTTAATCTTGGTATGGCAACCTATCTCCGATAAGGAAAACTCCGAATTTCAACCTGCTAAACTGCGCTTAAAAATTGACCTTGTGTCGCATCCTGCTCGTACGGATTGGTTATTTGATTGTTTACAAATAACTGGTATTAGTTACATGTAACCAAATAATTGCTTGAAAAATGGAATTGTCCATTATTTAGCTGAAGTGGCGACACTCATAATAAGAATTCGGTGGATAAGCAACACCAGATAATCAGGATATGCATTTTTGCATTTCATCTTGGACGATTTGGATGGTTTCATTTTAAACCAGATAAATAACGGTCGGAAGATTAAGGAACACGAGTATTGATGTATAGATTAGTTACATGAAACCAAATAATTATTTGAAAAAAGAATTAATAGACTGGTTTTTAAATTAAATAACTCAACAGTGTTCGACAAGCCCTAAAAACCAACCAACCAGCCAACCAACCATATTCGAATTCTTACAAGCTGACTTGTGACCTTTAGATCAATTCAGGGGTTAGGAGAGACCTCAAAGAATGACCTGGATTTTCTAGCATGCACTTCTCGTGTATGCCTCCATCTGATTAATAGTTTTAGACGCTAAACGAAGCCAATTTTGACGTTAATCGCTGCAGCAGAATTACGCCGAGGCTTCCTTAATCAAGCGATCTTTGACAGTTCAGTGACACTCAGAATCAATTGAAACTCGGCTCAAGTGGCGCGGCAAGAGTTGATTCGCCCTGAGCCGTGCAGATTCATCCAATGATAATAGTATAAAAAAAAGATCCATAGTTGAAAGCACGCTCATCGTACATAGCGCAGATAAAACGAGAAGACAACAACAACAAAAAAAAGAAAATATCCTGCATCAAACAAAGCCTTCTTTGTAGCATTTCTCTGTTTGTTTTATCCGTTTGCTGATACGTCAGACTTGAGCTTGATTTTTTTTTTTTCGAGATAAAAAAAAAGACGCTAAAGCAATTGTGTCGTCCAGTGCGATTGAAATAAACGAGCCTAATTTGTATTCAAAGTTTGCCACTTTTTTTACAGTACAAAAGCACCATCTCTAATTTGAGAAGACTCGATACTATTTTACTCGTTTCTACTGCTGATATTTTGGTTGATTTTTTGGTTTTTTTTGCACATTTCAGGCGATCCAGTCTTCGACGCATTTTCTTCTTTTTTTTTTTTTTTTGTCTTTTGTTGTTTTTTGCTTTTGTTTCTTTTTATTTTATTTATTTATTTTATTCTATTTTTTTTTTATTTTATTTATTTATTTATTTATTTTTTGTATTATTTGTTTTTTACCATAATGCTCCAGCCGTTCCCTTCTACGACCTTCTGTAATTCTGAAAAGAGTCAATATCGTTATAAATGTTCTTAGTACTATATTTCAGGGGACTACTTTTTTTTTCTTTTTTTTTTTTTATTTCTTTTTTGGGGGGTTGTGTGGGAGGAATTCTGAAAAGACTTATAATCATTGAAAATGTTGTTCGTACTGTTTGTTTGTTTTTTGTTTTGTTTTTGTTTGTTTTTTGTTTGTTTCATTTTTTTTGCGTTTCTTTATTTTGTTTTTATCATAATGCTTCAGCCGATCCCTTCTATGACCTTCTTTAATTCTGAAAAGAGACAATATAATTGCAAATGTTCTTCGTAAATTTTTTGCGGGGGGGGGGACTTTTGTTTTTTGCTTTTGTTTTGTTTTTTAACATAACACTTCAGCCGATCCCTTCTCCGGTCTTCTCTAATGGTTAAAAGATTCATTATCCTAACAAATGTTCTTAGTACTGTTTAGGGGATTTTGATTATTTTTTTTCGTAGATTTTTGCTTTTGTTTTTTTACAAAATACTTCAGCCGATCCCTTCAACGACCTTTTTTTTTAAATTCTGAAAAGCATCAAAATTATTACAAATGTTATTAGTACTATTGGGTGGGCAAGTTTTGTTTTGTTTTATTTTGTTTTTTCTTTTGGTTTTGTTTGTTTGTTTTTGTTTTTTGTGGGGGTTACTTTTGCTTTTACAATAATATTTTGGTTGACACATTGTGCACAATCGAGCTATTATTTTTGGCGTTCTGACAAAGCCGTGCTTAGCATTTCACATTTTGTAATGGATAACGAGCAGGGATAGCTCACAATTAAGAGTAAGTCCAAATTTCACTCGTTGCCCCAAAAAGCTATTATATATATATATATATAATATATATATATATATGGATCTAAGGAGTCAGAAACTACATACCTAGGTTTCACTTAACTGCTCATCAGGTTAATTCTGATTTTTTTCACGAAAATAAAAATAACAAGTATATATATATATATATATATATATATATATATATATATATATATGGGGGAGGAAGAATGAATAAAGAAAAGAAAGAACAGAATGATAATAAAAGATGAATTTTATTCAATATCACTTACACATGTGTTTCGGTCAGTTCATCATATATATATATATATATATATGTGTGTGTGTGTGTGTGTGTGTGTGTGTGTGTGTGTGTAAACTGCTAAAAAGAAACTATTCTTAACGAAAGATGCTTAAGAGAGATAGATAGATATAGATAGATAGATAGAGATAGATCTTAGTTTGACAAGCGCAGACACAGAGTCAAATGCACTTGGTCACTGTCAATTTCTTACCTATGTGATCCTCAGACCAAGAGCTATTTAATGTTTATATATATATATATATGCTCTCCATTGGTTCCCAAACTTTTTTGTATGGCGACACACCAATGGGCTGTTTAAATTTTTCACGGCACACTCATAAAAGGAATACTGTTTTTAGTAACAGCTAACGTCATTTCATATAATGCGCAACTTCAATTTCATCGCTGGAATTTTTGTTGGTTAAATAGGATTTTACCAAGTTTAGCTATGTTCAATAAAAGTGAATGTAGTATTATAACACTAGACACTAGTGTGTTGGTGTGGATTCAACCTATAGGACTATTTCATGCACTAAGATAGGCTCTACTGGAACAGTGAGCAACGTCTTGCATTGAAATTCTACGTACAGATATGGTCTTGGTTCTAATCTTCACCGTGACGTTTTTCGTATCGCCTTACATCGTTACAGTGAAGTTTTTTCCTACTATATTGCAGCTTCTCCTACATCAATATATATAATATATAGGTCAGACTTTGTTGAAATAATATTTTCGTTTATACCTTAAATATTGAATAATTTCCCGCGACACACCAGTGTGTCGCGACACATAAATCGGGAACCACTGCTCTAAACAGATACTGAGAACTTTATAGATATAGGAAACCACTCACACGCGCGCGCTCTCTCTCTCTCTCTCTCTCTCTCTCTCTCTCTCTCTCTCTCTCTCTCTCTCTCTCTCTCTCTCTCTCTCTCTCTCTCTCTCTCTCTCTCTCTCTCTGTGGTTTGCTTGAGGAAGAAAACTTCGCTGACGGCAGCTGTTTACGCTGAAATTGAATGACTCTCCTTAAAACGGATAGAGCTCTCTTAAGTAAAAATCCTCTTCGACTAATGGGTGTGCTGATAGCCAGACTCTGACTGATTAAAAAAAAAGGATACCCACCTTGTGGGAAACCTGTTTGTGGGTATTTTTTTCAGACTAAAAGGAGCTGTCCAAAGTTGATACTACAATAGATTGCAATAGATCAGTATAAGGTAGGCTTAAAGCCGTGGATTCCGAGGCTGTTCTCCAAGTTGATCTGGTTAGTAGCCCTTGAAGAGCATCAGGCGAGATCTGTATATCATAATCCAGTGTGGTTCGTCACGACCTCAGCAAACTTCATCCGGAGCTGAATTGTGTCTCAAGTTAGCAAAATATTGCAAAACTTTTGACTCACCCTAGTATGAACGTTACTACGTCACTATATGGCCGAAGACTATGGAAGCGCGTTGTGTAATGGTTAAAGTCATGGGAAATGGACTCGTCGCCCCGTGTTCAAATCCTGGACGTGCTAATTGCATTTCACTTAGCGCTAATACCCTTGGGAAAGGTATGAATCCTACTCTCCCTCCAGCTATGGGTAAAATTAGGGCAGACTGGGCTCTTTAACCTTGGTTAGGCAACCGGTCTGGGAGAAGGAAAACTGAATTCAAACCTGTTGAACTCCTCTTAAGAAACTGACCTTGTGTCACATCCTGCTCGTGCGGAGGGGTTGGTAAATATATATATGTCCGAAGACTTCGAAAACTTTATCAGATTAGCTATTCACTCTTGATATATTGTATTCAAGTCAAAACCAGCATTTTCTTCAAATTGTTGCAAGTTTAGTTTCCTATATATATATATATATATATATATATATATATACGAGGGTGAGTCAAACAGTAATGTCATTTTGTTTTGCATCTCAAACTCTCTTTCATGGGACCGAAGAGATGATAGCCTGAGGCAAACATTATTCCACCTGACGAGGAAGTGAAATCTGGAGAGAAGAAGTGACTCAAAGAACAGTCGACAGAATTTTGCAGGGCAGAGATACATGCTCTCATATACATGTGGAGAAATAGGGATGTGATCCACAGAGGACCAGCGTCATTTTGATATATGATACATGTTCCTGTGTTGGTAATTCTACCTGTCCTAAACAAAATGGCATTACTTTTTTATTCACCCTCGTATATATATATATATATATATATATATATATAAATCCAGTCAGAGAAGAAATCTTCCTTACGACATAGGGTTTTTTTTTTAAAACAACTTGTCGCAGTTTGAGAGCTCAATGTGTGCTCTTATTTTTAGAGTCACAGAGCAAATTTATAATTAAAGAAATAACTGTAAGAAGGGTTCAAAGTTATATATACTTGAATACAAGACTCCGACAAGGGTTGATAGACAAAAACATTAAATATGGTACAGCACATGGATATAACAAGATACATAATACATAGGTAAAAAAAATTTACATGTAGAAAGATAAATACACATTCATGAATGGTAAGATTACATAAAAGTACAGACATGAGACTGGGATAGTCCATGCTGTGTGAAGAACTTACAGTAATGTAAGTGGAGCCAAAAGCCCCACGAGAAGGAGTAGAACGTGTCTACCCCAGATGAGTTGACATGTCGTTCGTCTCCGAACCACTTTATTGACTTTATTGAGGAGAGCGATTGCCATGATGTGGAGTGGTTCAGCACAGCATGGTTGGGGGGGGAGCGTGGGTTAGAAATAAGCCACGACTACAGACAACACGGAGCTAAATACAAAAGTGGTGTTTGGTTAACGATTTCGGCCAAAATAGATATGGCAGCACAGAAATAATCACAGCAGGTCCTTGTGCGACCGGCAGTCATTTAACTGATCTTAACCCCCGCATCTTGTCTAAAGATAAAGATAAGTGTAGACGTGTTCGAGATCAGATTAAGTGGACGACTTTTATTTTTTACAGACTTTTATATTTAGAAGACTCCGAGACACTCGTCGGCGAAAGTTGGTGTCTTTTTCCAATTCCAATATATATATATATATATTATATATATATATACATATATGTGTGTGTGTGTGTGTGTGTGTGTGTGTGTGTGTGTGTGTGTGTATATATATATGAGTGTGTGTGTTATATATTATATATATATATATATATATATATATATATATAATATATATAGTATTAAAAAAAAAGAAGGTCCATGAAATAAATTTTGTTTTTCAAAAAAACTTTTTAATTTTACTTCAGCATTTTTTTTTTTTTGAGTAGCTGAGATGTAGAAATAAGAAATATATATATATATATGTGTGTGTGTGTGTGTGTGTGTGTGCGTGTCTGTGTGTTTTTTTTTAATATATATATATATATATATATATATATATATATATATATATATTATAAAAAAAAAAGGTCCGTGAAAGGAATTTTTCGTTTTTCAAAAAAACTTTTTAATTTTACTTCAGCATTTTAAAAAGAAAATTTTAGTTGCTGAGATATAGTGTCTGTGGATGACTGATATATATATATATATATATATATATATATAATATATATATATATATATAAGGAAAAGGGGGTTGGAATGAATCCGACAGAATGAGGTAAAATATGAGGAATGAAATAACAAAACTTAGACAAAAATGTGTAGTATATTTCGCTGGAGTTTGAACTCGGCGTCTTCAGGTTTATGCCAAGCTGAAAACACCGAGTTCAATACTCCAGCGAAATATACTACACTTTTTGTCTGAGTTTTGTTCTTTCATTCCTCATATTTACCTCATTCTGTCGGATTCATTCCAACCCCCTTTTCCTTAATATATATATATATATATATATTATAATATATATATATATATATATGTAAACAAGGTTTGTTTAGAATGGCTTTTTGCCGATAATTTTTGGAGAATAAGTGCTTAATTGGAGTCGTACCTAATTTTGAAAATTAATTAATTAATAATGAATTAGGCGGGAATACCTATTAAATGTATGGCTAAACAAATCGAGAAAAAATCAATCTCTGTATGTACATTCGGCCTATTAGGCCTCATCAGCAGAGCTATAGATCGGAAGACCGCCCTTGTGCGTGATTTGAAACCGGACTGCCAAGCTGACGGCCGATCCCATAACCCCAACACCAAACGAACATATTAGATTTTATGATTTGTTTAGAGTAGGTTAACATTCCTCTTCTAGTGACTTTTATATATAATATATATATATATATATATTATATATATATATATAATATATATACAGGTTGTTCGGAAAAATTTGACAGTTTCATTGAAAAAGAAAAGTGCTTGGTAACTACAAAATTTAATGGATTGTAAAGAAATTCAACGGGCAGGTAAATTACATTACTGTCAACAAGTTTCACTCAAAATAACCGCCATTAGCGTTGATCTCAGCCTCAATCCTGCTCCGGAACCTGAAGCAAGCTGATGTTACAGTTTCCCTGGGAAGAGTCTCCAAAAGCTACCTTAATTCTGTCGATTAACTGGGCATTTGTAGTATTGGCACGGCGATTGGTGTCTTTCTCAACAGCGCCACATATATAATAATCCATGTGGTTAAGATCTGAGGAGTTTGGAGGCCAAACATTGGGACTGGTGTAGTCGTAAAAAGAACCATTTTTGACTTTTCCCAGAGGTGTGTCAGGGAGCCGAATCCTGCTGGCATGCATATGGCCTACCATTGGCCTACTCTCCCTCCAGCTATGGATAAATAGTAGGGCAGACTGGGCGCTTTAACCTTGGTTAGGCAACCGGTCTAGGAGAAGGAAAACTCTTAATTTAAACCTGTTGAACTCCGCTTAAGAAATTGACCTTGTGTCACGCCCTGCTCGTGTGGTGAGATTGGTAAATATATATATATATGATAAAAGGGGTTGGGGTTTGCCATAAGGGCAATAGGGTCGAGGCAATCATATAGGTGCCAGGGCTTGACGTGTCCAGCCGCTTGATCGGAGAGTGCCTCAGAGGTGCAATCGGTATGTTCAACTGCGCCAGCCGACAGGGGGAGCTGTATAAGTATTTATTAGCTTATTACTACTTTAATGAAAAAAACAAAATGAAATTTAATTCTTAATTAAAAGGCTAAAGGTGACTTTGATAGAATTTGCAGAATGTTACTATTTCGTTGAATCATCATCATCATCATCATCATCATTATCTACTGCATTCTGTCGCGGTAGTAGTTTGGAACATCCTACAATATCATTAAATCCTTCATTTGAAGCCACTCTTTCCTTTACTTTGCGAGTGGCATTAGCTCCGTCCGTCGTTTGCCAGATCTTAGGACTCCCAGTCCAAAATTTTGAAAATGATTAATTGTTTTGAATATATTATTTGTATACTAGTACAAAATAAAAAACGCCCTTCGGGCGATGTAAAAATAGATTTTTAAAACATTGCCTGAGGGGTGGGAGTAAAAAAATTCAATGTCAGTGAGTTTGTACCCTAAGTAAGTAAAATCATCAAATTCATTAAAGGATTGAAAAATAAAACAATTTGAAATGTAAACTTTAAATATGTATTAAAATAAAACAAACTATATATAGATATATAATACCAGTCATGTATTTATTAAAACTTGTTTTAAAAAACAATGAGGACTGTCTAATGTTGCATGTTCAAATTTTGAGTGTATTTATTCTATGTTATGACGATTTTGGGTAATGTGACGTAAGCAGTGACGTAATTTTTGTTACAGACAAAAACCGGAAGTGAATCTCCATTATATATATATATATATATATATATATATATATCATTCATTGGCATTTCAGTCTCGGAAGATATAATGTAGTTTTTGTGTTTCCTGTGACTGTGAATTCCAATGTTCGAAAAATCATTCTCGACCACAGATGTCGCATGTGAAGGCTGTCGCTGAAGAGTTGATGTGCCGGTGGTTTGTTGCCGCTGCTTTCTTCTGGGCCTCTTGGCTTCATGGTGTTGCGCCAGGGTGTCTTCAGATATGAACAGTCCGCTACGGAGAGCCTGTCGCCACCGAGGGCGATCCCGAGGCAAATTTTTACCCAGCTGGGAGGGGCTATGCCAAAACACTGAGATCATTCTTGCAGACATCCTTGAAACGCAGCGATCTGGGGTGATCAATCTGTCTCTAACCAGACGAAAGCTCTGCATAGGGGATGTCCTCCGGGATTCGTCCATCATCGATCCGGCGGACATCCAGCCATCGGAGACGACGCTGTCTCAGTATATATATCATCATCATTATCATCATTTACTGTATTCTGTCGCGGTAGTAGTATGGAACATCCTACAGTAACATTCAGTCCTTCTTCATTTTAAGCCAATCATTTCATTTTTTTTGGGGGGGGGTATTACTGTGTTTCAGCCAGTTGGTTCTCCAACCTTCTTCAGGTTAATGTTTCTGTTACGTTTTTAATGGCCATTCCTTGGCCTTATAGCAGAAGTGCTTATCTGGTGGAATTGGATGCTTGATAAAGAGTTCGTTGATAATGTGAATCCTTCGGTTACTAAAGTGTTCTCAGTTACTGGTATAAAGTATAAGTCCTTCAAGAGTATTGGTACAGATCCGGC
>CM042160.1:54014155-54029155 GCA_023376005.1 Doryteuthis pealeii | reverse complement strand
TGAACTTTTGCCTTTGTATTATTTTGTAAACTTGTTCGTTTGTGTTCGTCAATACATATGTATTTATCATTCTAATTCATTCCATCATCTTCAGTTTTTTCCTTTATCGTTTACTGTTTTCGTAGAACGTCTTCGTTAAACTATCTGTCAAGTCACCCAGGCTAATAGCATAGAATATAATATTATATATATATATATATATATATATATATATATATATATTATGGGTGTGTCTGTGAGTGTGTGGCTATGTGTGTATATGTGTGCGTATGATATTACTATCATTATTTTATTATCAAATTCTCATTATGTTTGCATACACACACACACACACACATATATATATATATATATGTGTGTGTGTGTGTGTATGTGTGTGTGTGTATATATATGTGTGTGTGTGTGTGTGTGTGTGTGTGTAGTATCCCGGAATTATATTCTGAAGTAAATATCACCTGTTGAATGATTGTTATAATAAATATTAATATTAGTTAATTGATTAATAAATATTAATATTAACATTAGTTAATTAATATTATTAATCTTTTGGTTTACATGTGTTGTCATTGTGTGGGCCTTAAGTGTTAATCTATAGACTTCTTTGAGACGAATAGAATAAATATATATATATATATATATATATATATATATATATATTTGGGAGAATATGTGCTTAATTGAAGTCGTACCTAATTTTGAAAGTTAATTAATTAATAATTAATTAATTAGGCGGGCATACCTATTCAAATGTAAGGCTAAACAAATCGAGAAAAATCAATCTCTGTATGTACATTTCGGCCTAGAGAGAGAGAGAGAAAGAGAAAGAGAAAGAGAGAGAGAGAGAGAGAGAGAGCACCTATATGATTGTCCCAGCCCTATTGCCCTTATGACAGCACCAAACCCTTTTTATCATATATGTGCTAGAAGGCGGTGGCTGAGGCTCTTGGTAAACTTGGGTATGACGTTAAACTCTATCTGATGGTGAAATTCCAATTCTGGAGTTCTGGGGAATCTGGGGAATCCTCTTCATAACCATTGCTTTCAGGTCCACTCTGACTGGGAGTGGAATTAACTGTTAGCGTCCTATCTATGGGTTAATAGAAAAAAATGAGTTTAAACGATGTTTGAAAATTGAGTACCCATCGAGAATGAATAAAACAAACCTTCCTCGGCATAAAATAACCCAACAAGAGTTGAAATGCCGTAAATACAACCAACCAACCAACCAGCAGGGAGACCCCCCCCCGCCAGTTTTTTCCGTTCTTATGGCGTAAAGAAGACATCTTTTTCTGATTATTCATTTCGATGTGAACGTGACACAGTCATTTCCCGCTTCTTTTTTTTTTTTTTTTTTCATTAATCAATTGTCCAATTGCGCCGTTTACAGATGAAGATGGGATTTCCATCTTATTAGGATGCTATTTGATGCTGGGCCATTGAAACTGACCTACAATATCACCAACGATATGTGATAATTGCTCGGTTCAGACAGAAGGAGGGGGAGGAGAAGGGGAAGGAGGAGGAGAAGGGGAAGGAGGAGGAGAGGGAGGAGGGGGCGATGAGGAAAATAATCATCTGGCAGTTAGTTGTGCGTTTTCAGGAGTAATTGTCAATGTGCAGAAGTTTATGAGAGCTCGTTGCCTACTTTAAACCACTCACAGCGACTCTTCTACCAAACCCAGTCAAAGTACAAAAACTGACGGTTAGTTCATTATATATATTTACCAACCCCTTCCGAACGAGCAGGATGCGACACAAGGTCAATTTCTTAAGCGGAGTTTAACAGATTTGAATTCAGAGTTTTTTCTTCTCCTAGACTGATTACCTTGCCATGGTTAAAGAGCCCAGTCTACCCTACTATTTACCCATAGCTGGAGGGAGAGTAGTTGGATTCATACCTTTCCCAAGGGTATTAGCGCCATGGGAAATGCCAACAGCTTTGTCCAGGAATTGAACTCGGGTTGACAGTTCACATAGCGCTAATACCCTTCGGAAAGGTATGAATCCAACTACTCTACATCAGCTATGGGTAAATAGTAGGGTAGACTGGGCTCTTTAAGTATAGGAGAAAAAAACTTTGAATTCAAATTTGTTAAACTCCGTTCGGGGTGTTCACTACTAGAATAGGCAAGTCCTAATTAGTGATCTATTTCATCAATTAAAAAGAAAAGAAAAATTGATTAGAATTAAAATGGAATCAAATTAGCCCGTCCTATTTCTGAATATTAGCTTAAGATGTGTGGGAAGTTTCATCATGATCGGATCACTGGTGTTGGTGCCAACAGGTTATGCACAGACAAACAGAAATTATCCTTTATTTTGTTGGTGCAATTTGGCATGCATGGCGCATTGGGTTTTCTTTTTTAAATAATGGAGTGCGTAATCGTTGTGTGACTTATGCGAGGTACAACTTTTTCCTTAGTCCTTAGATTGCTTACAATGCTATCTTTTACTAAGTGGTCACCCTGTTGTATACCCTTTCTTACTTCTTACTTCTAGTCGTCTTTTCTTCTGGCCGGCTTTGGTTCTATCTTCTAACATCTTGCGTCTTGGTCTGGAATCTTCTAAGGTCTGGACTTTCTTGGGGACTTCGGGTTTGGTCTTCTATGGGGATTTCTCGTTATCAGAAGCCCTGTGTCATTGTTAGTTTTTAGATAATAAACACAAGACTTCGATTTACTTTTGATCTTATTTTATTGTTAATCCCCAAACCAGACGTCCGCGCAGATCCTTACATCCTACGAGCTCGGCTTCTAACTTCTAACTGACTGAAACTTACTATCCTTAAAACCGGAAGACAGGGTCTTCTATACCTTCCGGTTCTCACGATTTATCCCCGGAAGGCAAGGTGAGAGTGAGGTCAAGTGCCGTCACTCACCCTCAAGGCCATCAGCTGCACTAATCGCCATTATGTTTCTACACTACCTTATACAAGTATTAGGTATCTAATAATTATGTAACAACCCATTTAAGTACTAAATAGACTCATCGCTGCATAACATTGATTGATTTAACAGGAACCGGTGATTTTAGCGTAACGTAATCGTATGTCACTTTCCATTGACGGTTGATTCAGGATCGACCAGTAGATTTGAAAACAGTTTACTACCATTAGAGCCAAAATTAAAATGGGTCACATCTTATTATCTCTATTAATAATGGAGATTCGATCTCTATTTGTCTGTAAACGAAACTACGTCACTGCTTACGTCACATTACCCAAAATTGTCAACACGTAGAATAAAGAACAAACTTTGAATTAATTTGATTTTGTCAGGAAAACTATTTTTGTGTCTATCATTAAAAAATAAAATCTGTTTACATTTTTTACGAAATAGCGTTACAAAAATTCTTTATTCGTTCTTTTGGACGTCGATAAAATCGAGATAAATTTTTTAAATATATTTTTACACTAAAATTAAAATATTTATTCAATCTTTTAAAAATTCTTTGTAGAATTATGTATGAGTGTATTCTTTTAAAAAAAAACATTGTCATCTGCCGTAAAACAAAATGGTTAAAAATGAGATCGTTCATCCAAGATGAAATGCAAAAATATAAATCTTGACTATTTGGTGTCGCTTAATTGTCGAATTCTTAATTCTTGCAGAAAGAAAGAAAGAAAGAAAGAAAGAGAAGAAATAGATCATACTACACAGAAAAATATAATAAGAAAGAAAGAAAGAGAGTGGGTAAAATAGAGAAAGAGGGTGAGCGCGCAGAAGTGATACACTAATCTGTTTCCATCGAACATAATGAAAAGATTAAAAGAAGGAAAGCAAGAAAAAAGAGTGAGGGAGAGTTAAATCAAGATTATTATATTTTTATATATTGAACTATTTCACAATAGCTGTTAAGCAAACATATCAAACGTTGTTATAATTAAATTATGATACTGTGGTATATCCACAGCTCCTGCTAGTAATATTTGATTACATTAAAACTTAAATACGTGTGCCTGGGGGGGGGTATACTTTTGCTAGTAGGAGTAATGTCCTTTAATTTCAAAGAAAGCTGACTACCCTTTTTTAGGCGTCTCTGTTCATTCTAACCCATTCCTGTAAAGGTGGATAAATTATTCGTTCTGACCAATGAGATGTCTCCTAAATGTCGGCTGCCACTTCCAATTTTCAGATATGTCATTCTTAACGAACCTTATTTTACGTTGTCATGACAATCGTACTCTCAACGTTTCCTTTCTCCTCTTTTTATTCTCTTCTTTTTTTTTTTTTTTTTTTTCTTTTTTTTTTTTTTTTTTTTTTCTAAAGTCAAACGAATAAAAGATTCCCATTTCGTTGGTTGGGTTTTACGGCATGTCAACCCATTGGGTTACTTTTATGCCGAAGACGTTTTGTTTTATTCATGCTTGAAGAGTATTCCATTTTTTTAACTCAATTTTTAAACACATTCTTTAAAACTGATTTTTTTTCTATTTAACCCATAGATGTAACCCTAACAGGTACTACGAATCCGGGTCAGAGGGGACCTGAGTGTAATGACAATGAAGGGGTCTACACACTCTCCAGAGATCCAAAATTGGAACTTCACCATGAGATGTAGTTTAACATCATACCCATGGCAACTCTCAGGCACCACCTTCTAGCACATATATGATAAAAAGGGTTGGGGATTTGCCATAAGGGCAATAGGGTCGGGACAATCATATAGTGCTAGGGGTTGATGTGACCAGCTGACTGATCGCAGAGCCTCTACGACCAGCCGTCTAGCCTAAGTAAAAATCAAAGTTGAGTGTTGCATTCATGGACTGCTTAGCCATACGGGTTCCATCCTTAAGCATCACTAAACATCACATAAACATTAATTTTGCAATTGAATAAGAACTGTGTACCTATTTAAAATGATTGTGAAGATATATATTTTATACTGGACAAGGACAATAATTGTTAAACTGACTTAGGGATAAAATGACTCAACAAGAATCAAATTGTTGTCAAACCAACCGACCTTTGTTGCATAAATCCACTCTGACTGGGAGTGGTAGTACCTGTTAGAATTGAATCTAGGGGTCAAATAGATCTGTTTGAAATAATGTTTAAAATTAATTTGAACCAAGTTAGATAAATTGGCTCTAAAAATTGATATTGCAACTAAGTATCCGTTTAAAATCATTAAGCTTTATTAATACATTGGCTCTTTTTAAATAAATATTGCAGCTAAGCCTGAAGTGTTTACCTGTTTAAGAGTATTGTGAAAATATATTTTATATTGTATATAAAAAAAACACTAAAGATAAAGTGGCCTATTGTCGATATCAGCCGTACGGCGAGGGAGTCTAACCACTTTTGTCTAGCGCTAGACCAGGGAAATTATTTTTAGTTGAGTTTGAGCGCCACACCTATCGTCAGCTCCCCACAGGTCAGATTATCCACGGTGTGCTACTCATAGGGACCGGTATCGAACCCGGAATCTCGTGATTCCTAAGCGGGTGCTCTACTGACTGAGTTAAACCGCCAACAAGGGTTAGCATTATTTGTCTGAATTTTTGAGATGACACTTGATAATTTGTTAGATTTTGTTGTGTCGGACACAGGGCGCAAAGTATATAAGGGTTGAGTTAATACAGTTCTAAGTGACAATCATCTCTAGGTTGCAGGTTCAATCCTGGCTACAGGCGAAAATAACATAGAATACTTAACACCGCTTAACACTTGTACCCGGTCATGGTTAACGGAATGGAACAATCTACCACAATGGATTAAATAAAAGGTTCAGTTCTGTAAAGGCTCCTGATTGCGACATGAAGGCTCCCAAATTCGACAAGAAGGACCCCAAGTTCGACAAGAAACACCTGAAGGAGACCGGGGGCACATCGGCCGAAACGTTGTGAATATAACAATAAAGATGAGGACGACAGTCAGAAAAATCTAAATAATACAAATTATCAAGCCAAAATATATCAGCCAAAATGTTGGTTAAATAACAATAAAGATGAGGACAAGAGTCCGAAAAATATAAATAATACAAAGGGTTAGCATGTCGTAAAACCAACCAGCCAACCACTCTCTCCTTCACCTTTCCTATTTACAAAGCTGCGTCCAAATTATAATTTCTGAAGTGCTGCTTCCAGCATTTAATCAGGACAGTACGCATATTCCTTGTACAGATCCTATCAAGCTATTTTTCTCCAAGCGTTTGTTAGAGTTCAATTGGTGCAGTCATACAGCAGCACTGACACGGCTACAGAATTTTCGCTTCGTCTTTTCGAGACAATAATAGTTAAACTGACTTATACATAAATTACCCCCAAAAAGTTCATCATCATCATCATCCTCATCATCATGTCGCGCAATTAGCACGGATATCCATGACAATCTCTCGTCAACCTTCCATATGACTGATAATCTGTTTGTGGCCGACCATGTCTTTCCTATTCGTGCATTGACATCGCTTTCTGTAGATGAAATATTACTACCTAGCTATGTGAATTGTTCTACTAGTTTTAGAGGCTTACCGTTGAATGTGGAGAATGGTTAGCATGCCATAAAACCACCAACCAACCAACCAACCAATCAACCTCTCCTTGGCCTCCATTATTTACATATTTACAAAATTGCTTCCCAATTACGAGCGAGTTTTTCGCGGTTCACGAACGGAATCTGTTCAGGTTTAAGAAATTTAATTTATTTATTAAAAAAAAACGATTTAATTACGACAGTAAAATCTCCTTTCCCCCTCTTTTTGTTTCTTTTTTTTTTTAATCATTGATCATCTTTTGTCGGCCCTGCACCCACGCAAAAGACCCAAACCGAAGTCATCTTCATCCTGTTGTTATTGACATTAACGACATTCAACAATTTGAAAAAGGAAATCTGCTCAGATTTTATAAATTGAATTTATTTATAAAGAAAAAAGATTTAATTACAACTGTAAAATCTCCTCCACCCACCCCCTGTTTTCTTTCTTTTTTTTTTTTTCTTAAATATTGATCGCCTTGTGTCTTGTCGGTCCTGAGCCCACCAAGAGACCCTAACAAAGGTCATGTGTCCTTTCTTTTTTCTTTTCTTTTCTTATAAATTGATCATCTGATTTCTTCTGTGACCCCCACCCCATCCCCAAGAAACACTAACGGGCGTCATTTTCATTCTGTCGGTGGTGATTTGAACATTATTCAACAATTTCACTGAATATTTTTTCACTCTTTGACTACTTTAAACTGCTCACGGTGGCTCTCCCGCCAAGCAAAGTACAAGAACTGGTGGTTAGTTCATTATGATTGAGCATAAGGATTCATATTTGTAGCAAGAGAGATAACTTACCTCGGAGCGCAAAACAATTTGAAAAAGGAAAAAAAAAAAAAAAAAGATTTGGAGTAGGTAACCATTTTGAAGAGATATCAATCTTGGAGGAGATTGCCATGTTAGAAGAGATAACCATCTTCGAGGAGATAGTCATCTTAAAAGAGGTTGCCATATTGGAGGAGATAGACAACTTAAGAGAGATAGCCATCTTAGAGAGGATAGCCATCTTCGAAGCGATAACCATTTTTATTGTAGGTAGACATCTTGGAGTAGGTAGTCCTCTTGGGGGAGATAGCCACATTGGAGGAAATAGCCACCTTTAGAATATATTTTGAAGGAGATATTCATCTTAGGGGAGATAGCCAATATCAAGGAGGCAGTCCTCTTGGGAGAGATGGCCAACAAAATCCATTGAAACAGTCACCAGGTAGCAATTCTCATCCACAGAAAGCGATGTTAATGCACGCAAAGGAAAGGCATAGACAGATATAGACAGACTATCAATCATATGGAAATTTGATCTCACTGACAGATTAAAGATCAATTCTCCCAAGCATGTATCAGTGCTGCTCCACCACTTAGACCCTAACAAAGCGCCTTGAGAATAAGATAGATGGGAATTGCACTAGAATACTGCGTAGTCTTAAACAAATCGTGGAAACAGCACCCCACACGAAAACAGCTTTACAGAAAATTCCTCACTATCACACAAATCATCCGAGTAAGACGGACAAGACACACTGGACACTACTGAAGAAGCAAGGATGAACTCATAAGTGACTTTCTCCTGTGGAAATCTGCTCATAGATACGCCAGTATTGGCCGTCCAGTAAGTACCTAGATAGATCAGCCCTGTGCGGATTCAGGATGTTGCACAGAGGATCTACCGAGGGCGATGACCGTTAGGGACGGTTGGTGAGAGTTTTCATTGGATATCCGTGCAGCTGGCGAAACATGATGATGATGATGATGATGATGATGATGATGATGATAAAAACCATCCGAATAAGACGGATAATACATACTAGACACTGCTGGAGAAGCAAGGACGAACTCATAAGCGACGTTCTGTTATGGAAACCTGCAGATGGGTACGTCTGTGCAAGGTGTCCTGCAAGGACCTACATTGATCAGCTCTATGTAGATTATGTATGCTGCACAGAGGACCTTCCGGGGGCGATGGCCGATAGGGATGGTTGGCGAGAAATTGTCATGGATATCCGTGATACTGGCATGACTAATGATGAATGATGATGATGATGATGATATTTAACCCAGATATTTTCCGTTCATAATCGATAAGGACACTCATTTTCCATAAGAGTATGTTAACGATAGGATATTGTGTTAATCGAATAGATATTTATGTGGCCTATATCGATTGAATTGACTTATATTGCACTTTGTTTGCACAATAAAACCCGACACCTCAAAAGATCAACATATTATTATGCGTGCACATGCCGACTTTATTAAACTTGTTATCACGTCATTCACCTGTGCATGAATATGCAATCATTCAAGCGCGAAATTTGATAGCAGGAAAATTATGTTCCACCCATCAGCTGAGAGAATGGATTTTCCAAGAAAACGCAAAGTCAGGAAAATATGAGAGGCACTCCGAAAATAAAGCACCATGAACTTCGAAAAGGTCCCGGGGATTAATTGGTTGGTTGGTTGGTTGGTTGGTTGATTTTATGGCGTATCAACCTTTACTGGGTTGTTTAATGCTGAATACGTTCTGTTTTATTTATTTTTGATGGTATTCATTTTTTAAAGATTTTTTAACCGGCGAGCACCAGAATTGAGACTTCACCACAAGACGCATTTTAACCTCGTACCAGGACACTAAGATCTCCAACCACAATGTTCGAGCACTTATATGATTAAAAAGGGTTGGGGGTTTGCCATATGGGCAATGAGATCGGGACAATCATATAGGTGCTAGGCTTGACGTGACCAGCCGATTGATCGGAAAGGGCCTCTTCGACTGCCCGTCTAGCCTAAATGAGGACCAAAGTAGAGTTTTGCATGTCACGGACTGTTCAGCTACCAAGATTCCGTCCTTAAGCATCCCGTGTCCCCACCCAGTCGGTGTATTCTTCTGTCTTAGCCGAACATGGCGGGCAAAGTTCCTGGGGTTTATTAAATAAGCAAATAAAGTTTAAAATAATAAGATTTTGTTTCTTTGTTAAATGGCATATCGACCTTCGTTGGTTATTTAATGCCAAATCCATCGTTAGAGACGAACAGCAGAGGTATTCAAATAGTTTTTGGGGGATAAGGGGCTTTATATATCTCTCAAGGGAATTCGTTCGAAAGTAAACGTAATAGGGTAACTGGGATTCAAACTTGCTTACTACGCAGAACCTCGTAGTCCAACACGTTAGCAATTGTGCCACAGGGACTGTTGGGTTGTTTTGTATATAAGGCGTGGTCACTTTTATTTATAGATTCGACTATAAGCACGTGACCTGGGAAAGGTTCCTGTTGTCCAATCACTGGCAGTGCTGCTGCTGCTGTTGTTGTTGTATTTATACTAGCTGATTCTTAACCTTGGCTCATTGCTATTTGGATCATCTTGGACGTAGGACCTAAAGGACACAAGGACTTATTGATTTACTTACTTGTTTACTTTAAGTTCTTTTACAACTGGAACCAAGGATGGCGGCCAGTTACTAAACAGGGATTACCCATAAAATTAAAACAAATCATGAAACACGAAAATAAAAACAAATAAAAATCCCACAATTCCACTTCCGTCGGAAGTTAAACTTGCAGCGCCAAAAAAAGAACTGGTTCTCTTCGGTGCCTAAGTCAAAGACAGTGCGTTTTTTTTTTTTTTTCAAGCTCTAATGGCAATGAAGATATGGTCTGTTATTTAATTTATGGGTAGCCTACGAATTATGCTTTGTTAGATTTTGAATTGAAGTTCGTTGAAGATTCAAAATCGGAGGGAATTATATCATTGACAGGTAATTAACTTTATTTCACCCACACCAATTTCCGCGAATGGGAAACGTGAGAACAGAAATTAGGTTTAGTTAGCAGATTGTGGCCGTTAGTTGAAAGGAGCAGACGTGGGGGCCTTCGTTCTTAAGATGCCGACTTCTCACCGCGCGGTTAGAAGCCATTTTGGGTTGTGGGTTTTTAATAAAGAATAAGAAAATTAGTAAGTCTTGTTTAATTATTAACCAAGAAATAAGCACAGACGACCAGCCCAAAAGAAGGAAGCATAAAAGAAGAACATGTAAGAACTCATCATCATCTCTTCTCTTCTCTCTTCTCTCCCCATTATATACCCGATATGAAGTTGTATTTACCAAGACAGAAATGAACAATGACTGAAACGTTAATTGCTGTGCTTTTTAAGAAGTATTGAGACTGAAGCTATATTTAGCCAAACAGCAACGAACAATGAATAAAACATTCTTTTTATACAAAAAATGAGTTCTGTCTAAAAAGTATGGTGACTGAAGCAGTTTTTACCAAGACAAAAATTAACAATGAACGAAACTAAAATATGAGGTATGTTCAAAAATTATAGAGACTGAAGCTCTATTTAGTAAGACATAAAGGAACAATGAATGGAATGTTCATTTTATTAAAAAAAGTATCGAGGCTGAAGCTGTATTTACCAAGACAGAAATGAACAATGATAGAAACTCATCATCATCTCTTTTCTTCTCTCTTCTCTCCCCATTATATACCCGATTGAAGTGGGTATACAACATGTTCTAGTGAAACTTGTGCGTGAAATATTTAAGTGGAAAGAGGGTGCACAGACCCCAGTCCACTATCTTGGCAGTCCCGCAGTTAGTCCAATGACAGGGGAAAGTCCGAGCTGCTGCAGGGTGCTGTCTCAGGTAGTATTGAGTCACTTCACGAGAACCAAGCCTCCCGGAAGCCCCAGCGCTTGCACCCAAGCGCTAGGTTATGTTGGGTATTTATGTGAGTAGTAAGTACCCCAAATCCTACAACTAACAGTCGATGTTTCCGAACGCTGACAGTCGAAGTAAACAGATCGAAGATAAAGTTAGATATACAGTTCTAATGAATAAACGGTCGAAATGAACGTTAAAATTCGAGATGCCACTAATAAAAATGAATTAAAGTAACTTAAAGTTTTAAAAAAACGTTAATAAATTAATAAAAGAAATATCTAGATAAATATATACTATATATATATATATATTTGTCGAAAGACCATTTATCTTAACGATTTCTAGTAACCCTTGGTATAACCTTTAAATGGAAGATACATGTACTATAACAATTACGGTATTATCTCTGCAAATTTTAAAAAGAAAAAGAAAAAGCAAAAACTAAAAATTTAAAATTAAAAAAAACGTGTTCCACACTTCCCGGAATTTCAGAACTGACGCGTTGCCATCGATTGAGTGCCATATCCTGGACACCCCTTTGGGGGGGGGGATATTTGTAATAGTAAGTAAAAAAGTAAAGTCGTCGGGGCGGCCTAAAGTCGGTATCAGCCAGTCAGCGAGGGAGTCTATTCCCTTTTCAATAGCGCTAGACCAAGGAGATTGTTTTAGTATCTGGGTGGAGCGCCACACCTACCATCAGCTCCTTACTTTACCGCACAGATCCCTGTGCTACTCATACGCTGAGTTGACGAGGACCGGTATCGAACTAGGAACCTTGTAGTTTCTAGCCGAACGCTCTACCGACTGAGCTAACCAATGGCCACATCCTCAAAGACCTACTGTATGGTGAATTAATAGAAGGCTCCAGACCGGTAGGGAGACCACGCCAAGGGTTCAAAGACGTCTGCAAGAAATGCATGAAGACATGCCACATCAATACCAACACATGGGAGGTTGGTGCAGAAAACCGAGCGGCCTGGCCCCTCCTCGTCAAACAAGGCACGAAAAGGAGTGAAAAAGAGAGGAAAGAAGCCGCCACAACAAAGAGAGCAAGAAGGAAGGAGAGACAAAAACAACTCCAGCAAGCACTACTGTTCGTATGCAGTCACTGCACCAGAGATTGCCACTCAAAAATTGACCTGTTCAGCCACTCACACGGATGCAGTAAAAAAAAACCTGGACACTACGCCATCGTCTTTAGCAGACGCAAGATACCAACAAAAAGAGTTATATGGCGAACTATATTCTCCTGGACGACTCAAATACGAGAGGTGGTAGATTATACCACAGCCTTGTCCCTCTTTAGGGTATACAGACAACGTATTCTAAAATTATGCAGTTAATTCAAATTGCATATCATTGATTTAGCGTTTCATTTGACGACCGGGCTCATAGAATGTTGTGTCTACAAGGGAAATATATAACGAGGCTGTATTTTTCATCTAGTATTCCCACACCGAAATTAAAACCAACAAAGTTTGACAGCATCATAAAGTTCTGGTAATGATGTTTCAGCCCCGAAACTATGCCTTAGGTTATCAAAGCGGCGTTGTTGTCATAGCAGATGTTGTTTAATAGCCACAGCGTGTGTATCGAAATTAATGTTTTTATGCTTTCTGTTTATGAAAGTATTTACCCAATCCATTTGCCACGGATGGGACACGAGATCCCAAGTATGGGGTATCCAGCGAAAATCGCTGTTCAGTGGTAATGGATTATTGAGACTAACCATTACACGATGGGTCGCCTATTTTACCCAATCCGTTTGCCACGAGTAGGATGTAACACAAGGCCACAAGCATGGGACATCCAACGAGGATCTCTCGATTCAGTAGTATCTTTTTTTTTATGAACTCATTGCACATTCCGTTTTCCGGTTAACACTGGGGGTTCAGCGAGCTTCGGTCGCTGGACTTTCGAGTTTAATAATAGCATCGATCCCAGGGGGCTATCCCCCAGGCAACGACGCAATTTTTGTTCTTTCCCACCCATGAGCTTCGGCTTGTGAGTGGGCCCACGTTAAAACGAGGCCTTGTGCCCAGTCCAAGTGGGGTATGCGATAAATATACTCGATTCAGTAGTAATGGGTTTGCGAGACTAGCTTGCAAACGATTACACTACGACATAACGCCCGCTCTCTATGTACGGCATGTACCCCCAGGGTCGGCATGTGCCCCCCCACCCATCCCCCTACATTCTGTTGGTCCCCCCAAAAGTCTACATGTCCTTGACGTTAAACTCTATCTGATGGTGAGGTTCCAGCTCTTTATATTGCTCCCTGGTCCACTCTGACCCGGAGTGGTAGTATCTGTTAGGGTCCCATCTATGGGTTAAATAGAAAAATGTATTCATAAAAAATTGTATTATCCATTAAGAATTGATTTATTTCAAAACTTTATCGGCATTACTGAGGTTGATATGCCGTTCTAAGGGGTAAGACCTCTAAAAAGTGGGTGTGTTGTTAACTGCGCCTGGTGATGAGGCTCCACTTGTGGAGTGTGGAGTACCTCTTCATTGCTATTATTGCCAGGTCCACTCTGACCCAGAGTGGTAGTACATGTTAGGGTACCATCTAAGGGTCAAATAGAAATCTGTTCGTATTCAATAATACTTTATAATATATAACTGTGTAAATTATTTGCATTGACAAATATTTATATTCCTTGTACTAACACGGCCATACAGTAAGACTGACACGGCTACAGTTTTGAATAATGTTCGCTTTATGGGACAATAGTTAAACATACTTAGGCATATATTAACCCAAAATGGGTTAAATACCATAAAACTAACCAACCAATCGCTCTTTCCTTCACCTCCCTATTTACAAAACTGCGTCTCAAGCGAGTTTCTAATCAGTTCAATTAGCAGTTTTCGCGGTTCACCGACGGAATCTGCTCAGATCTTAGCTTGAGAGGGAGTGGTAGTACCTGTTAGGGTCCCATCTATAGATAATAAAATGATCATTGAAAATAGTGCTTAAAAAATGAGGTTGAAAAAAATTGAATATCCAACAAGAATGAATAGAGAAAAATATCTTCAGCATAAAATAACCCAACAAGAGTTGTCATGCCGTAAAACCCAACCAACCTATCACCAATCAACCTCTCCCTGGCCTCCATTATTTACAAAAATGCCTCCCAATTACGAGCGAGTTTCTAATCAATTCAACTCGCAGTTTTTCGCGGTTCACCAACGGAATCTGTTCAGATTTTTAAAAATTAAATTTATTTATAAAGAAAAAAGATTTAATTACTACAGTAAAATCTCTTCTTTTTTTTTTTCTTTTTTCTTAAATATTGATCGTCTTGTGTCTTTATCGGTCCTGAGCCCACCCAAGAGACCTAACAAAGGTCATCTGTCCTTTCTTTTTTTTTTCTTTTCTTATAAAATGATCAACTGATTTCTTCTCGGTTCTGTGACCCCCACTCACCCCAAGAAACACTAACGGGCGTCATTTTCATTCTGCCGGTGTTGACTCGAACATTATGCAACAATTTTCACTGAATATTTTTTCACTACTTTAAACTGCTCACGGCGGCTCTCCCACCATACCCAAGCAAAGTACAAGAATTGATGGTTAGTTCATTATAATTGAGCATAAGGATTCAGATTTGTAACGACAGAGATAACTTACCTCGGAGCGCAAAACGAGTGCGAACGTGTCTTGCGTGCAAAATGAGTGAAGGACACGAAAGGAAAGAAAATATGACTGGCTTAACACCATAATTTAAGAAAACACGATCGCAGAGCCACGAGATTTGTCGAGAATGGTTAGCAGGTATGCAGTTTTTTTGTTGTTGTTTTTTTTTGTTTTTTGTTTGTTTGTTTTATGGGGGGAGGTTGGGGGGTCATGA
>CM042160.1:53991655-54009155 GCA_023376005.1 Doryteuthis pealeii | reverse complement strand
GCCGTAAAAAACCAACCAACCATATAACTACTTGGGAAAAATGAATTCGGATTAAATAACCCAACAAGGGTTGACATGCCGTAAAACCAACCAACCATATAACTACTTGGGAAAATGAATTCGGGATTAAATAACCCAACAAGGGTTGATATGCTGTAAAACCAACCAACCATATAACTACTTGGAAAAAAGACAGAATTCGGCATTAAATAACCCTACAAGGGTTGACATGCCGTAAAACCAACCAACCATATAACTGCTCGACAAAAAATTCCAGCTTCAGTATAAAATAACCAGATTAGAAACAAAGTGTCTGTTCAAATATTTATGAGCTTCACTGTAATATCAACAATTACCGACAAATGGAAATCGTGGTTGACTTGGACATTTCGGAGTCGTAGATGTCGTAGAATCAAGCAAAATCGTCTGTCTCTATTGCTATTATATTTCGTTTATAAAAATAAATGCCTCATGAATAACACAATTCTAGGTAAAACGTTGCTTAACTGCCCCCCACCACCACCACCCACCCACCCCCCTCAATAGAAGCCAACGAGTCAAACGATAGATAAAATGATTACAGTGTTTTCATGATAATAAAATCACAGAGACGCTAACTCTCATTGCATTATGGTAAATGGTATTGTTGCAAAGAAAAGAAAAAAAATAACATATCAATTATTTATTTGACTTGAAACTTTTTTCGCTGCGTATTTTTTTTTTTTTGGGGGGGACATTACGCTGCTGTCGATATGTCATCCGACATTCATCGGCTCTCTGCAAGAACTGGATGCCGTGTATAGGACTTGCTTGGAGCGATGACCGATAGTGACGGGTGGCGTGAGAGAGTCAAATGAATCCGTGCTGTCAGCATGATATGATGATTAGATATCATTGAATATCATCATCAGGTCATGTGGATTCATTTGACTCTCTCTCTCTCTCTCTCTCTCTCTCTCTCTCTCTCTCTCTCTATCTATCTATCTATCTATCTATATATCTCTCCCGTCCCTATTGGTCATCGCTCCTGGAAAATCCTTTATACAGCATCCAGTGCTCATACAGAGCTGATGAATGTAAGTTTTTGTTAGTCAATAATGTTGTGTCCATATGTAGAAGTCCACAGGAAAATGTTACTTACTAACATCTTATTATAATGGAGATTGTGTGTTTTTCTGTCTGTAACCGAAACTATATTACTACTCAAGTCACAATTCCCTTAATTATTTACGTCAAATTCTCCATGATTTCATTCTTTTAAACCTTCAGTTATTAATAAAAATTGTTTTACATTATTAATACTGTTGACCATATCTACGTACTAATAACATGCAATTGTATTTATATATACAACAAAATAGCGGTTTACAGTTTGAAGGAGAAGCCTAATTTGCATATTGATATTTAAAATTTTATTTTAATAAATATGTGCTTGGTATTATTGATTTCTAATTGTTTGGTTTTATCTTAAGAAATATAAACAAAAATCTCGTGGATAAATCTTAAAAGAAATTTATTTACAAGAAATAACTGTAATATTATCCTTTACTTCCTATTTTAACTAAATAGTTAAATTAGGAAAATTTACCAATGAAAGAGGGGAGTAATGGAAAATGGTGGAATAGTTAGTTTCAAAGTTGTTCTATTTTTCGATTATACCCCCTCAGTTGTAGATCTTTTTATCTGCATTCTTAGTCAGTTTCATTAGCCTTTCTAATTTAATATGATATTTTATTATATCAAAACTTAAATACTTGCACCCGGAGGGTGCATATATTTGCTAGTTTAATAAATGGAAAGAAAGATAATCTCAAGTATTTAGTGTTCCTTGTATAAGAGGTTGTAGCGTCAGTAGATTGCTTTGCCTGTAGTGTCCCTTCTGATTTCAGAACAGTTGCGAAAAGATCTTAAATACTTTTTCTGGGTTCGCCTCTGATTGGCCAATTATACCGAAAGTTGTCCGTTGCTGATATTGGGAAAGTTCATAAATATGAGTGGCGTACATGCCCACAAATATGAGTGGCGTACATGCCCACAAGATAATCCAACAGGTATAAGAGTTATACATCCGTAGTTCTTAGTGTTCCGAGGTCAACTTTCTTCTGGAAGGGGAGGATTCAGCCTTTCATCCATTTCTCTATTGTATTTATCTATACACTGCACTGCATAATGGAAGACACATGTCGTCAAATTTCCTTTTTTTTGTCGGTAGGTATTTTGTTGAGACCTTCAGCTTTCCTGCTTTTGATTGTTTTTAGGACTACATAGTGTCCATCATACATAAAGCGTCCTATCTTGATGTCTAGTCGACGATTAATGATGCTTTTGAGTATTTTAAATCTGTGATTTTAGCGGGATAATCCAAGTAGATTCTTATGTTCTTCCCACTTCAGGTGTCTATCTTCTTGGTCGGTAGCTTTTAGCTATGATATCGAGATACTTTTTTCCTGCCACTAACTTCATTAATATTAATGCAAATAGGAAATGGTGAGTGGATTAAATTACCTCCAAGCAACAACCACCAATGCTAGTATTGTCTGAAGTTTAATGAGAAAGAAAAACAGTGACGGGGCGACAGGGTGACATAAGGAGCTAATAACTTAATTTTTACAAAATCTAAATGACAAAATATATATCACAATTACTAAGGTAAAGGAACACAAGAATGAGAGATAGTTAAATCAAGATTATTATACATTTTACATACTGAACTATTTAGCTCTTAAGTAAACATATCAAACGTTGTAATAATTGAATTATCATACTGTGGTATATCCACAGGTCCTGCTAGTAATAATAAATTCGACGATTAGATACCGGGTAACCGTGAGATCATTCTTTCGTACTTATCTTGAATTATTCGAACTCGTATTCTCATCTTTGTGTTGTGCCTATTGCGCTTCTCAGATCTTCTAACATTATGATGATCTATGTATATATTAATACTCTTGTTCCTTAATCTTCCGACCGTTATCATCTTGTAACACTTTCTGGTTAAAAATGAGACCGTCCAAATCGTCCAAGATGAAGCGGAAAAATGTAAATCCTGATAATCTGGTGCCGCTTATCCTCCGAATTCTTATTTCTTGTGAGTATTGTCACTTCAACTAAATAATGGACTATTCCATCTTTATTATAAAGAAAAAAGGCAAGAAAAGGGCATGCTATACAGAAAAATATAATAAGAAATAAAAAAGAACGAAGAAAGAAAGTAGGGGAAGGATATAGATATGGGTAAGCGCGCGGAAGCGATATTGTTAATCTGTTTCAATCGAGAATAATGAAAATAGGAAAAGAAGAAAAGAAAAAAAGCGTGCGAGAGAGTTAAATCAAGATTATTATTACTTTTTACATATTGAACTATTTGGCAATAGCTCTTAAGTGAATATATCAAACGTTGTAATGATTAAATTATCATACAGTGGTATATCCACAGGCCCTGCTAGTTACCATTATTCCATCATTCATTCAAACTAGAATTCGATTTCTTTGTATTTTTGGTTATAATAAATTATATATAATTTCTTCAAATTACACATCTCTGTTCTGTTTCTAACATTGTGAAGTCACGGATATCACGGATAATCTCATGCATACAAACACAGGCATCGATTTTTTATTCTAACTTAAAAGCCACCTTTGTGGGGGTCATTAAGCTCGATATCGATTTACATGGTATTTGCTACTGCCAAGTCAAGCTGAAAGGACAGGCTCCCACTAGGTCACCGAAGTTAAGCAGTAATGAATCTGTTCAATACTTAATTGGGTGACCACTTAAACAAGTACTGTAAGCAACCTGAGGCCTTTGATTATTAAAATGACTTGATTAGGCAATAAATGTCCCCAAAAGAGGATTGATATCGCGTAAAACAACCAACCATTTTAGTCAGTAAAGCAGCGATGAACCTGTTCAATAATTAATTGGGTAACCACTTAAACAACAGCAGGTACTGTAAGCAACCTAAGTCCTTTGTTTATCAAAATGACTTGATTCGGCATTAAATGACCCGAAAAGAGTTGATATGTCATAAAACAAAACAGAAAAAAACAAATCGCATCGTATTTATGGAATTTATATCCTAATCAGCTGTACATAGATAAATAAGGAAAAGTATTCTATAGTTGATAACAAAGATAGAAGACCCATAACCTTTTTCATGTCTTTGGGTTGCCATGACGACCAATTCCTCTTCTTGATTATAGATATAGATTAAAAGCGACTACCCAGCATCGTTTGAGCAGAAGGGGGGGGCTAAAACCTTGGTGTATTGATTTGTTTAGTTTTGAGATTTACAAATGCTGGACATTTTTATGTAGAATTTCTATGCTATTTCTAAGTATATTTTAAATTCTAAGATATCTTTGAATATGAATCAAATTTTCATAATTTTTGCGCAAAAAACAAAAACCAGTGATATTTAATGTGTATACATATTTACTTTGGCATTAATAGCTTTATCTTCTTTGTATCATCCGGAAATACATACATACTAACTGTCTTTTATATATGTATAGATGTATTTGCTGGTTATTTTACTATAGAAAAAACATAGCAAATTAGTTTAACTTAGTTGACTTCACCTATGCTCAGGTCACTCGTGCTGACCAAACTGGTTTGTTTAATTTCCCTATTATCAACTCGGTTAGTTTTGGGAATAATTCGATTCGTTTTAATGCACTTAATTCTTGGAACACTGTTCAGTCGGTATTGTTTGATGAAGAAAAGTAGGAAAAGGTGAAGCTTGTTTCGGTAAATTATTTTGTCCTTAAAAAACTTTTGAAAAAGCATTTTATTGCCTCTTATAAACAACAGATTTGCATTTAGATTCTCACGCGGCTAATTTGTCTCATGATATATATCTTTATTTTTGTGTTGTCTGGTGTGTCTTGTATCGTTTCCTGTGAGCGTCCAAGGGTGGTCATGTCCATGGGCTTAGCTTCACGCTATTAGGTATGGCCTCCTTCAATAGTAGTTTAACAAAAATAAAGTTTTTCTTTTACTTATTCTTTATAACTTGTACCTACTATTGATAAATAAATTTCTTATTTTCTTTTCTTTCTTTTTTTTTAGAAATGCACAACAAAAGATTTTACTGTAGAAATAAAATCAGGAAGAAAGCAGTTGTCATTAGTTAGGAATGGATGTAAATGTCGTGGTTATAATTCAGGGGTTGAATTAGTGGTGAATACATGGAATAAACTACCATCATCAATAGTGAATGTCCCATCTCTAAACTCCTTTAAGGCAATGTTAGATAATCTGTGGAAAGATTATAAATATTCTGTGGAATTAAGATGAATGTTTATAAGGAACAACTGACAGGTCTCAGACCTAATATACTAGCTAAAAGGATATTATTATTATAGTCTGTAGTAGTAGTAGTAGTAGTAGTAGTATCATTGTTATTATTACTATTAGTTGCGGGGAGTCTAAGGGGCGTAGTGGCTAGCGTACTGGACTGATACATCGTAGCAAGCAAGTTCGAACTCCAGTCGCGCTATTTGGTTCACTTTTGGAACTAATACTCTTGAGAAATGTATTAACCTCCTCATCCCTCAGCTATAGGTTAAATAGTACCACTGCTGTTATTCTACAAGGATAGCTTTGGCATTAAATAAGCCACAAAGGTTGATATGCCATTAAAACAAAGAAACTAATCCAAACCAAATAGGATTAACAGTGTTTATTTACCAAACTCTCCGCCACGGGCAGGGTGTGACACAAGGTCATTTTATGCGGAGTACTAATAGTTTAATGACTGGGTTAGCTCAGTCGGTAGAGCGTTCGGCTAGAAACAATAAGGTTCTTGGTTCGATACCGGACCCTCGCCAATTCAGTATATGAGTAGCACAGGGATCTATGCGATAAAGAGAGGAGCTGATGGTAGGTGTGGCGCTCTACCTCAGATGCTAAAATAATCTCCTTGTCTAGTGCTAGCGAAAAGGGGATAGACTCCTAAGCTGTCTGGCTGATACCGACATTAGGCCGCCCGACGACTTTACTTTACTTGCTACCGGTTTGAATTCAGAGTTTCCTATCTCCTATACTGGTTACATTACCAAAACTAAAAAGCCCAGTCCGCCCTACTATTTACCCGTAGCTGCGGGAAAGAAGAGATGGATTCATTCATTCAGTCTATTCCAGGATTTGAACTCGGGTCGCAGATTCCATATTATGTTTGATGTCGTATCACATCCTATTTCTAGAATTGATAATATACCTAATTGTAAATCACCTTGTTGGTGAAGGCTGTAGAATATTCCGACTGCACCTCTGTAAACGGGTAACATGCACCCAGAGGGGCTGGCTGTTTGGCCATAAGTGGTGACCCGTGATGCTTAAGAATGAAATCCTGGCGTCTGAACAGTCCATGACATGCAACACTCCACTTTTGCTCTTAGGTGAGACAAGCGGTCGGAGAGGCTCCCTCCGATCAATCGGCTGGTCACGTCAAGCCCTAGCACCTATATAATTGTCTCAACCCTATTGCCCATTTGGCAAGCCCCAACCCTTTTTATCATATATGTGCTTGAAGGTGGTGACCAAGGGTCTTATTGTGCCTTGATATGACATTAAACTGCATCTAATGATGAAGTTCCAGTTCTGGAGCTCTAGGGAATATGGAGTACTCCTTCGTCGCCATTACTCCCAGGTCCACTCTGACACGGAGTGTTAGTATATGTTAGGGGCCATCTAGAGTTTAGAGAGAAAAAATTGAGAAAAAAATTGAGTTTAAAAAAACAAATTGAGTTTAAAAAACAGAATTTTCAATATCCATCAACAATGAAAATAAAATGTCTTCGGCATAGAATAACCCAATCAGGATTGACATGCCGTAAAATCCAACCAACCAACCAAATGAGTGTGTTGGTGTGGTTTGTCAGTTTTGTCAAGTTTTGTAAATTGTTTGTCGCGAGTTCAAACTTCACGGCATATCTCATGTTTCTGTTAAATTTCGCTGAGCTCAATAAATCTATATTATAACGATCCAATTTGTTAATGTATGTGACTGTAAGATTGCAAAAATTACTCAACATAACCAAATTTTTGTTCAGTAGTATTAAAATGCTCTTTTATTTTTTTTTATTTTAATGGTATATCAACCTTGGGGGTTATCTGATGCCAAATCCATCCTTGTAGAAGAATAACAGTGGAACTGGGATTCACACCTTTCCAAAGTTAGTTCCAATTTTTCCAGTTTGTAGTTGTATCAGTGCTACTGTACGACTGCACCACTTGGACCCTAACGAGGCGCATGGAGTAAAAGCTAGGTGGGACTTGCTCAAGAATGCTGCGTGCTATTTAAACACATCGTAGAAACAACACCCCACAAGAAGGCAATTGTACGGCCACTTGACTCCTATCACACAAATCAACCGAGTGAGACGAACAAGACATGCTGGACACTGCTGGAGAAGCAAGGACGAACTCATAAGTAATGTTCTCCCGTGGAAACACCTACATTGACCAGCTCTGTGCGGATACTGAATGCTGCGCAGAGGACTTCCCGAGGGCAGTGAATAATAGGAACGGTTGGCGAGAGATTGTCGTGGATATCCGTGCAACTAACGCGACGCGATGATGATGATGATGATGATGATGATGATGATGATGATGATGATCCGAAACTGACCATAATAGACGATTGGTGTTCGAACTCACTACAACGTCTCAGTCCAGCTATTACCCCACAAGAACTCCCCTTAAAATTCTCTGACTCAGAGATTGAAATAATTTTCCATTCATAACCGCATAGAATCTCCAATTTCGACTGAGAGACAATTATTAAATACTAATCATTGGATATTCCTATTATTTATCAATTCATTCATTTCTTTACAATTATGATGGAAGGATAGGTGGACGGATGGATGGATGGATGAATTTTATGGCATGTCAACCCTTGTTGTTGGTTATCTCATGCCGATGACGTTTTGTTTTATTCGTTTTTGATGGGTATTCATTTGATTTTGTTTTTGTTTTTTGTTTGTTTTTTCAAACTCAATTTTTTAAATACATTTTTTAAATACATTTTTTAAACTCCTCTTTTTCTATCTAACTCATATGTTACATAATTATGTGATAGCATAAATTTTTCGACAAGACCCTGTAGTTAGTTTGAAATATGTTCGTTGAATCTCACCACGCGGGGAATAAGAATGGGTTAAATAAATCTTGATCAAGGAAAAAAGTCTTGTGGTTTAATTAATTGTATGACAAAAAAGTTAGCCCTTAAAAGAACCCTTAGTAAGAAGACAGTTAGACGACAGGATGACAACCAAGAGGAAGAGGAAGAAACATGGCGACTAGAAGTAGTCAAGAAGAAATGAAGTAACAATTAAGTCTCTCTCTCTCTCTCTCTCTCTCTCTCTCTCTCTCTCTCTCTCTCTCTCTCTCTCTCTCTCCTCTCTCTCTCTCTCTCTCTCTCTCTCTCTCTCTCTCTCTTCTCTCTCTCTCTCTCTCTCTCTCTCTCTCTCCTCTCTCTCTCTCTCTCTCTCTCTTTCTCTCTCTCTCTCTCCTCTCCCCTCTCTCCGAGTCTCCTCTCTCATGTATATACCCGATGTTCGACGTACGATGTTGGGTGTATATGGCTATACAATACATAGATGGGATCCTAAATCTAACTATTAGTTGCAAATGATTAGTTATTTAAAGCCATATAATTGCTTGAAAAAAATTGCTCGGCATTAAATACTCCAACAAAGTGACATGCCGTAAAACCAAGTAACCAACCAACGGACCATTGCTGATGAGTTCATTTCTCACTGCCCCATACTTTTGACTTCGTTACAGACTAAGCTAAGTTTAATAACTGGGGTGCCTCTTGTAGTGTAATGGTTAGCGAGCTTATCTAACATATCAATATATAATTATATGTAATTATTTATTTATTTATTTATAATACAAGTACAAAATAAAAAACATCCTCCGGGCGATGTAAAAATAGATTTTTGAAACATATTGCCTAAGGGGTGGGAGTAAAAAAGTCAATGTCAGCGAGTATATACCCTAAGTAAGTAAAATCATTCAAATTCATTAAAGGATTAAAAAATAAAACAATTTGAAATGTAAACTTTAAATATGTATTAAAATAAAACAAACTATATATAGATATATAATACCAGTCATGTATTTATTAAAACTTGTTTTAAAAAACAATGAGGAGTGTCTAATGTTGCATGTTCAAATTTTGAGTATATTTATTCCATGTTATGACGTTTGGGTAATGTGACGTAAGCAGTGACGTAATTTTTGTTACAGACAAAAACCGGAAGCGAATCTCTATTATTAATATAGCAAAATAAAAAACGCCCTCTGGGCGACGTAAAATAAATAATGCCTGAGGGGATGGGAGTTGAAAATTTAATACCAGAGAGTTTGTATCATAAGTAAAGTAAAATCATCAAATTTATTAAAGGAGTAAAAAATAAAATAAATTTATTAAAGGAGTAAAAAATTTTAAAAACTTGAAATGGAAACTTAGTTCTGATAACTAATAAATTAATATATACTAAAATAAAACAAACTATATATAGATAGATAATACCAGGTATGTATTTATTAAAACTTGTTTAAAAAACCAATGAAGACTGTCTAACATTGCATGCTCAAATTTTGAGTGAATTTATTCTACGTTATGACGTTTTAGGTAGTGTGACATAATCAGTGACGTCGTTTTTGTTACAGACAAAAACCGGAAGCGAATCTCCATTATTAATAGACTTGTACAAAATAAAAAATACCCTCCGGGCGATGTAAAAATAGATTTTTGAAACATATTGCCTGAGGGGTGGGAGTAAAAAAGTCAATGTCAGCGAGTTTGTACCCTAAGTAAGTAAAATCATCAACTTCATTAAAGGATTAAAAAATGAAAAACAATTTGAAATGTAAACTTTAAATATGTATTAAAATAAAACAAACTATATATAGATATATAATACCAGTCATGTATTTATTAAAACTTGTTTTAAAAAACAATGAGGAGTGTCTAATGCTGCATGTTCAAATTTTGAGTATATTTATTCCATGTTATGACGTTTGGGTAATGTGACGTAAGCAGTGACGTAATTTTTGTTACAATCAAAAACCGGAAGCGAATCTCTATTATTAATATAGCAAAATAAAAAAAACGCCCTCTAGGCGACGTAAAATAAATAATGCCTGAGGGGATGGGAGTTGAAAATTTAATACCAGAGAGTTTGTATCATAAGTAAAGTAAAATCATCAAATTTATTAAAGGAGTAAAAAATAAAATAAATTTAATAAAGAAGTAAAAAATATTAAAAAATTGAAATGGAAACTTAGTTCTGATTACTTTAAATATATACTAAAATAAAACAAACTTTATATAGATAGATAATACTAGGTATGTATTTATTAAAACTTGTTTTAAAAAACAATGAGGACTGTCTAACATTGCAAGCTCAAATTTGAGTGTATTTATTCTACGTTATGACGTTTTAGGTAGTGTGACGTAATCAGTGACGTCGTTTTTGTTACAGACAAAAACCGGAAGCGAATCTCCATTATTAATAGATATAAGATATAGTATATAATATATATATATAATATCTATATTTCTATCTCCCAAATTCAACTATCTGTATCCAGTGAGAATCAGAATCAACCAAGTGTAGATGGGAATTTCTCCTGCAATGTGTGTGACCGCATCTGCAAGTCAAGAATTGGACGAATGGGCCACCATACGGTCCACCAATACGGTCCACAAATGAAGATATGGAGTGACATCATCGTCGTCTGCGACGGATTCCCAAAAGAAAGAAAAAGAAACATATGATATATATAATTTATATTATATATTATATTCATATCCATTTATAATTATAATTTTTCATTACCAGTGAGTTTGATTCGCAGTGGGTGCTCCTTAATTGTGTCCTTGTGCTACAACTGTAAGCTTAGTAAATTAGGTACGTTTTGTAGTGTAATTGTTAACGACTAAGTCTAGCAGAGAGTTGCTTGTGAGTTCGATCCTCGCTGGATGCTCCATATACCTACACGTTATCTACATTGATCTGTCTTATATATAGTAAATGACTATTCCTTGACTCTAATATTTGGGCAACTCACATGTTGTAATGGTCAACGATATAGTCGAGCAGATCAGAGCCTGTGAGTTTGATTCTCACTGTGTGTTCCATAATTCTGGCCTTGTGTCACAGCTAAGCTAACTTTTTGTAAACAACTGCAAATCATAGCGAAGTCTGGCACAAGAGAACAAGTGTGAGGCGCGGCCAAGAATCGAACTCGGTATGGATTCTTCTCTGGTCACGTAAGCAGAACGCAAACGAGAGGCCGAAAAGTTCTATAACCAAGCGTTCCTTTCATGACGAGATCAAAGGTCATGACGCATGCTCAAAAGACGGCGGAAGTGAAATTCAAATTTAGATCTGCCGAACGGGTCAGCCCCGCCCACTTTTTCCGGAGCCAGTGAGAGTGGGAGGTAGCTAGATTTGGCGGGAAAATTTTCGGTTGAGTCATCCGGCTGCACGCGACCGCCCAGCAACAGACCCGCGCTTTTTCAGAAAAGCTAAAATGGCCGACATATTACGAGGTTCTGGGAAAACGGAGGATGTCATTGGTTATTTTGTCCGACGCGCAAACGGTGTGTGGAGGAGACCGTACACGCAATTGTGTATTCTAATGTGTACAAACATGCATATCTATGTACACATCCTTATAGGCATGCTCGTGTAAAAGTTATTTATCATTATAGCATGGTCTGACACATGGTCGTGACAGATTGGTACCCAGTGAGAATCAGCATCAGTGCACCAATGGTTGATTGATTGACTGGTTTTAATTGCATGTCAACACGTCTAGGGTTTTGTTTCTTCTCAATACAATCATCCTATTATTATTATTATTATTATTATTATTATTTGCTCCTTTTGAGTTTTCACATCAGCATTAGCTGATGGTCTTTCACTGGAGTCTGAGTGACAGCAAGTCTCTCAGGTCTCCAGGACTCTTCTGAGTATTCTGGCAGATTGCAGCAGTGCAGTGTTCTGAATGGTTTCAATCCTTCATCTGATTTCAAACTTTCCAAACCCTTTTCTAATCCTTTTGGGACTGTTCCAAGTGCACCAACTGCAATTGGCATCACTTTCACATTCATGTTCCATAACTTTTTCAGTTCTCTGGCAAGGTCCAGATATTTGTCCATTTTTTCATTTTCCTTTAACTTCACCCTGTGATCTGCTGGCACTATTATTATTATTATTATTATTATTATTATTATTATTTTTCACTCCTTTTGAGTTTTTCACATCAGCGTCAGCTGATGGTAATTCACTGGAGGCTGAATGACAACAAGTCTCCTCTGGTCTCCAGGGCTCTTCTGAGTATTCTAGCCGATTGCAGCAGTGCAGTAGTCTGGATGGTCTCAATTCTTCCTCTGATTTCTAGATCCTCCAGTCTTTTTTCCAAGTTTATTGGTACCGTTCCAAGTGCACCAACTACAATTGGTATCAGTTTCACACTCATATTCCCCAGCTTTTTCAATTCTCTGTCAAGGTCCAGGTATTTATCCATCTTTTCATTTTCCTTCAGCTTCACCCTGTGATCTGCTGGAACTGCAAAGTTCACCAGTTGACACGTTCTGTTTTTTTTTTCTTTTTTTTTTTTTTTTTTTTTTTTTTTTTTTTGTTAATCAACACTAGGTCTGGTCTCCTGGCTGGGGTAGGGTGATTGTCTTTTTCTCAAAGTCCCAGAAAATTTTATGTGTTTCATTCTCAAGAACAGATTCTGATTTATGAATATAATATTTTGTTATATGGCCAAAATTTAATTTTTTGCATATATTATTATTATTATTATTATTATTATTTAGACTCATTCATGGTTAATCAAATCACATCATTCCTATCTTAAATTTTATTAAACGAGAGTTGAAGACAAGAGACAACCTTGTGTCCAATACACAAACAACAAATACACGGAAAAGGTTATTCTATGCCAAGAGGTTAAAGAATCGGGTTCATAGTTGGCGAGAACCGGTATCGAACCAGGAACCTTATGGTTCCCAGGCGGACGCTCTACCGACTGAGCTAAACAGTTTTTTTGTGTAGATGTTTCTGAACACATTGTCTACCAAATTTCCCCCACGACTGTACCAGATTTTCTTGGTATTTTTGTACCTGTAAGATGAGATATTTCAAAGCTTACTATCTACTCACCTCAAAATTCATTCTATTCAAATAAAGTCCTATTATTATTGTAATCTGAGTCCTTCTGCTCAATTATAATGAACTAACCATCAGTTTTTATACTTTTCTTGGGTGTGTTATGCAGTGGTGGGAAAGCCGCTGTGAGTGACCTAAAGTAGGCATAGAGTTTAGAGTCTGTTTCGTTTTTTAGCATACAAATACAATATACAGATAATCATGAAACAGAGCTATTTGACCCATTGATGGGACCCTAACAGGTACTACCATTCGGTGTCAGAGTGGACCTGGGAGTAATGGCAATGAAGGAGTATCCACACTCTCTAGAGATCCAGAACTGGAGCAATACCATCAGATACAGTTTAGTATCATACACAGGATACCCTTTTTGGGGCTAGTCTTGGCACTTCTGTAGGGATACATTCACTCTATTCTAAGCCCCGCCAACAGGGCCTTCACTACACTAATGAATTGAGTCATTAGATGACCCGAAAGGGGTTGATATGCCATAAAACAAAACAACTATTTTAGTCAGTTAAGCAACGATGACCCTATTCAATATTTAATTGGGTGACCACTTAAACAACAGCAGGTTCTGTAAGCAACCTAAGTCCTTTGTTTATCAAAATGTCTTGATTCGGCATTAAATGGCCCGAAAGGGGTTGATATGCCATAAAACAAAACAGCCAACCAAATCACATCGTATTTATGGAATTTATATCATAATCAACTGTACATAGATAAATGAGGGAAAGTAAAGGACCGGATTAGCTCAGTCGGTAGAGCGTTCGGCTAGAAACCACAAGGTTCCTAGTTCGATACCGGTCCCCGCCAACTCAGCGTATGAGTAGCACAGGGATCTGTGCGGTAAAGTAAGGAGCTGATGGTAGGTGTGGCGCTCCACCTCAGACGCCAAAAAACAATCTCCTTGGTCTAGCGCTATTGAAAAGGGGATAGACTTCCTCGCTGACTGGCTGATACTGACTTTAGGCCGCCCCGATGACTTTTACTTACTTTACTTTTATTCTATAGTTGATAACAAAGATAGACCTTTTTCAGGTCTTTGGGTTGCCATGACGACCAATTCCTCTTCTCGATTATAGATACAGTCAGTCTATTCTAAGCCCTATCAACGGGACCTTCACTTCATTAATGAATTGAGTTGCAAAACAAAAAAGCTTTCAAGCAACTGTACCAAAAACAATTAGTCTAATGTTAAGAAATGTCATTTATTTTATAGAATAACAATTTATTTATAAAAATTAATCAACCCTTGCTTTGTACCACACAGTATTTTACCATTCACTACCTTGTACCATTCACTGCCTTGCACAAACCATCCAAGTAGCACGAACAAGATATGCTGTACACGGCTAGAGCAATAAGGACGAACTCATAAGTGACGTTCTCCTGTGGACACCTATATATGGACACGCTAGTGTTGGCCGACCAGCAGAAACCTACAACGATCAGCTCTGTATGGTTACTGGATGCAGCGCGGATGACTTTCTGGGGCGATGATTGAGAGAGAGTCACGGTCATAGGACCAAATGTGGTACTGTGCTAATCACGGGACCAAATGTGGCAATATGCGGTCACTTGATCAAGTTTTTATTTCATCTTTATGCCCATATCACCGCACGGGGAGAACAGCTCTTCGACGACCGGGCTGAATCTCAAAACTCACACCTCTCACTCCTCCCTTCTCCCCTCCACCACGTAACATTCATCGTCCAATCAAAATTATGCCACGCGTCTATGCTGACATCATCATTAAAAATTTTCCGTTCCAACACATACACCACCACTCAAATTTTTCCGTAACTAATCAGGCCACTTCAGACCACCCTCATGGTTCCAAGTCATGACCATTGTGAAACGAATCCGTGCTATCAACTGGAATTGTCTAACAATCTAGTCTTTGATTAAGAATTACATTCTCTTGTCTGTTGAATCAAAGTCTCTCGTCTACAATAAAGCACAAAGTCTCTTGCCTGTCGAAGAATTGCAAGGTCTCTCACAACCTCTGAATTTTCTCTGCCAACCGTCACTGCGTACAAAAGCAGGCGGTCGTACTCCATCCGGGTGCCTGAATTTTCGGCTACCAGCATCCTGGCTCCTCATGCCACGATTCAAACCAACAGCCACCACACAAAATCTCAACATCGAGTATTCGGGACCTCTCGCAAATGACGACCAGGTGTGGTATGAAATGCGGACGCTTCGAATCGGGTGAGTGAGAATGCCTATCCTCACAGTTAAAACTATTCTGTTTAAAGTCACGTGTCTGTCAACCGAAACCGTAGCAACATCATCGTGCAAGTCATGACGTTCTTGTTATTAATTTTACATTCCAAATTTATTGAAGCACAAAATTCTGACCCGGATTTATCAATTTTTGGCACCTTCGACTCCAACTTTGACTCCGACTCCTCTTTATGTAATTAACTGATTATAGACAACAAATCTCATCAAGCCCATGCATACGCTCCTATCTATTTATAATGAGTGTGCATTGTATAACTTTACAAACTAAACTAGGGCCATATAAAGTGTAAATTCAATTGGAATCGGAGTCGGTATAGTTTCACCAACTCCAACTCCAGTGACACCTTAATTGCACCTGATTCCGACTCCAACTCCGACTCAAACTTCACGACTCTGACTCCACAGCCCGTCATCTATCATACTGAATGCAACAGCTGTTCTGTCGTTAAATTGTATTCACCTTGGCCTTCCACAATAAGTGAAACAAACCAAAAAACAGAAGAAAGACTCTAACTTCAATATGAGATGAGATCCTTTAGAGGTATTTGCCTCTCGTCCCACTTATGAGGGCGTGACACAAGGACATTTTTATGTGGGCCCACCCACAAGCCGAAGCTCATGGGTGGTAGGTGGAAAAAATTGCGTTGATCCCGTCGGCATTCCCCCTCAAGGGGGCGCCTCAGGCGCTGGGCAATAAACCCAAGGGGAAGTATTGCCTGGGGGTCAGCCCCTGGGATCGACGCTATTAACTTGTAAAGATCCAGGGCCGAAGCCACTGGACCCCACCCCGTTGGGATGAGATCCTTTAGAGCCTCGACTCAGAGCAGAGTGATCAATGACTGGCTGATGGTCTCCACTCTCCTTGCTGTATTATAAGGACTTGCATATAGAGGTGCGTGGTGTAATGAATAGAGTCGTGGGAAATGGACTCGTCGACCAGAGTCCAAATCCTGGACGAGGCTGTTTGCGTTTCTCATAGTGCTAATACCCTTGGAAAAGGTATGTGAAACTACTCTCCCTCCAGCTATTGTTAAATAGTAAGGCAGACGAGAAAGGAAAACTCTGTATACAAATCTGTTAAATTCCACTTAACATATTGACCTTGTGTTACATCCTACTCGTGCGGAGCATCGATCAGGATGCGACACAAGGTCAATTTATTAAGCGGAGTTTAACAGGTTTGAATTCAGAGTTTTCCTTCTCCTAGACTGGTTACCTAGCCATGGTTAAAGAGCCCAGTCTGCCTTACGATTTACCCATAGCTGGATAGAGAATAGTTGGATGCTGATGGCATCAAGCCCTAGCACGTATATGATTGTCCCATGCCTATTGTCATTATGGTAAACCCCAAACCCTTTTTATCATATATGTGTTTGAAGGCGGTGGCCGAGGGTCTTAGTGTCCTGGATATGACGTTAATCTGCATCTAGTGGTGAAGTTCCAATTCTGGAGCTCTGTGGGTTGGGGAGTATTACTCGCGAGTCAACCCTGATCTAGAGTGATAGTACCTGTTAGAGTCCCGTCTATAGGTTAAATAGATAAAATGAGTATTAAAAATCTGTTTCAAAAAATGACTTTCAAAAATAACCAACAAGAATGAATAAAACAAAATGTCTTCGGCATAAAATAACACAACAACGGTTGATATGCCGTAAAATCCCACCAACCAACCAGCCAGCCAACATTTCCCAGGGCTATTTGTCCGAAAGTGAACGTGATAGCTCGACTGTAGTTCGAACTCGCTTACTACAATGCCGCAATCCAGCACATTAACCACTACGTCACGAGGACTCACCTCTCTTTTTTTAGCATATGTGTAATGCTTAAACATATGTTTAAATTTATAAATTTTGGATTAAAAAATAATACATTTATGCCAATATATATATATATATATATATATATATATATATATATATATATATGCACCTCAAGATGAATAGCCAACCGGTCACTGAACTTGTCCCTAGGATCTTGATAAGCGGTCAATCCTTTGAGGGATTCCCGAAGAACTTCGTGAATCAAATGCGAATGATGAGTCGGC
>CM042160.1:53951655-53984155 GCA_023376005.1 Doryteuthis pealeii | reverse complement strand
GTCTAGAAAGGAACAAGTCATTGTATCCCGATTACGCATTGGTCATACAAGACTAACGCACTCCAATATACTCAAACAAGAACAACAACCACAATGTGGAACATGTCAAACACCTTTGACAGTTAAACACTTATTCATGGAATGCAGGTTTCTTGCTCACATCAGAAACCGTTATTTTAAAGCAAACAATATGAAAGATTTGTTTGAAAATGTCAACATGGTGGATATTCTCTCTTTTTTTAGGAAATAAAATTATACCATAGAATATAGACATGAAACAAATCAATACCATACAACATAATCCCCAATAATGCTAACACATTGTTAAAACCAATTACTAAAAAGTATAAATATAAACACACGATATGTATAACTTCCTAACCGTTAGGCATGACATAACCCCAGACGGGTTGATATGCCGTTAAAATCAATAAACAAACAAGCTACCTAAGTATGTAAACTAGTCTATTAATTTTAGAGGCTTACCCCATATATATATATATATATATATATATATATATATATATATATACTATAGTAGTAGGATACTTACTACTCGCATAAATCCCCAAATGGGTTAAAAGGGGCTGCTTAGCCTTGGTCGGCAACCCATCAAGTCAAGGAAAAGTCCGACACAAAACCTCTGCTGTCTTTTAAGGAAAGGCTAGGGGAGTAAACCCTGAAAACAAATCAGGAGTCGGAGTCCCTAAGGTGGTGTAATGCTAAAATCCAATGCTACCCATTAACTCCTGCGACACTACCGTTGCCAAACCGCATTGATCACTTACCTTTCCTTTGGATCACAGCAGCATTGTGGAGAGGGGGTTGCTGCATGGGCAGCAGCTTATCCTCCATATGAACCCACACAGGCTATGTAGTTCAAATAAGAAAAAAAAATTGACACTACTCCATCGTCTGTCGTAGACGAAAGGCTGCCAAAAAACAACAACAACAACAACAACACTTGATACAAATTATCTCTATGCAGTTATCACTTTGAGATTACTTTGAAGCGACAACAGTTACTGATGTTTCGTAATTTACAGACGAGTCACGTTAAAAGCGCCGATTCCCGTAAAATCCCCGCAAGTTAATCAACGATGACTCTACATGGGTGACCACTTAGTAACAACTAGTAAGTCGTCGGGGTGGCCTAAAGTCGGTATCAGCAAATCAGCGAGGGAGTCTATCCCCTTTTCACTGGCGCTAGACCAAACAGATTGTTTTAGCGTCTGAGACGGAGCGCCACACCTACCATCAGCTCTTCGCTTTACCGCACATGTCCCTGTGCTACTCATACGCTGAGTTGGCGAGTGCCGGTATCTAACAAGGAACTTTAAGGTTCCCAGCCGAACAGTCTACCGACTGTGCCAGACTAAGAGAAGCTATGTTCTCTTCATTAAATTGCAAGTCTCTAAAGTTAGTAGACGAGTTCATATACCTCGGTAGCAATATCTCGTCAACATACGCAAAGGTAAATTATAGACTGCTATTGACAAGTTAACGACCATATGGAAATCTGATATCTATGATAAAATAAAAAGGAAATTTTCCAAGTAGCCGTGTCAATACTATTGTATGGTTGCACCACTTTGACTTTAACGAAACGCCTGGAGAAAAGACTAGATGGGAATTACTATTACACCTAAATAGACTTAAACAAAAATAGAGTTGCTTCCCTTTGCTTTGTAAAAGGGTTTGTTTACATTTGAATATTGGAAACGCTCAGCGTTCACAGAGACTGGTTAATGTTGTCTGAGAGTTAGAAGCATTTTCTTCTCTGTGTTTTAATAAATCCTTTGTTAATTTGCCAATAACCTTACATTTATCATTTATCATTTTCATATAGTTTCATCTGTATGTTAAAAACATAACATTTACACAATTATGCTGAATGCTATTTGAGCAAATCCTGGAAGCAACACCCCTCAAAACAACAGTTGTGCTGCCACTTACCACCCATCTAACAAACCATCCAAGTAAGACAAGCAATATGTACTGGACACTGCTAGAGAAATAAGGTCCAACTCAAAAGCGACATTCACCTGTGAACTCCTACGCATGGACACACCAGTGTTGGCTGACTAGCAAAATCATACATTTATCAGTTCTATGGCAATGCTATGTGCTATCTAGATAACTTACCAAGAGTGATGATCGATAGGGACGGAAGGCGAGTGAGAGAGGGAGTCAAGGGAATCCGTGCAGTCAGGACGCCATGATGATGATGATGATGATGATGATGATGATTTGCACCAAGACAATTTGGTATCTATAATTTCAGCACGAGGAGCTTTTTTTTCGTACAATTTTCCAAGCAACAACGATTACCGTCAACAGTAGTAGCCGTTTGACAAATTTCTGTCGTTGCCCATCTATCAACAAGATAGATCAAAAGTCCCTTTCTATTTTTTTTTAAATGTTTTAATTTGAACAGAAAACTACAGTGGACCTGGGAGTAATAGAATGGGCTTTTCTTGTGGATTTTTTATTTATTTATTTAGGCCATGAATTGATATAAAAGTTATATAGTATTTTTTGTCGGAGGTACGTTGTGTAATGGTTATCATCGTAAGAAATGGACACGATAAATTCTGGACATGGTTGTATTGCATTTCCCAGTGCTAATACCCTTGATAAAAGGTATGCATCCAACTATTCTCCTCCAGCTATGAGTAAATAGCAGGACAGACTGGGCTCTTTAACCTTGTTAAGCAATAGGTCTGGAGAAGAAAAACTATGAATTCAAACCTGTTGAATTCTGCTAAAGAAATTGACCTTGTGTTACATCCTGCTCGTGTCGGTAAATATGTATGTAATATGGACTGGCCGTGTCTAGAGTCGACAAAAGCTTTGAAGAGACTCAGTTCTCCTGTTGGTGTCGAAAGTTTAATTTTGGTTGAAGTGAAATTGTAGGATATTTTAGTTTAGTTTATTTTTGTATTTTATAATTTGTCTTATTTTATTTTTTATAATTGGTTTTATTGTTTTTGTCAGGGGACAGACAGACAGGCAGACAGTTAGACATAGATGTGTGTGTGAGAGATTGTAAGGGAAATGTTTTTAATTCATAGGATATGTTCATTTATGAATGAATAAATAGTCCTGCCTACGTCCGAAGGTTTCGGTTTATCGCCCTGGTGTTGGTTGATATATCCAATTTATATATGTTTTTAAATCGATAGGTTCAAACGTAGACAAAACTATTTATTCATTTATAAAAACACATTCTCTGAATATTTTTGCTGTTTTTTGTTAGCCTTTTTGGTTTGTTTGTTTTGTTTTGTTTTGCTTTTTAGGGGGGTTATATTTCTTCATTTAGGGGGGTCATATTTATTATTTAGGGGGATCATATTTATTCATTTAAAAACATATTCTCCGAATGTTTTTTTTTGCTGTTTTTTTCGTTAGTCTTTTTGGTTTGTTTGTTTTGTTTTGTTTTGCTTTTTAGAGGGGGGTCATATTTCTGTACTTACCCGTTGCGCTAATTTGTAAGGCTCTACTTATTTATGGACGATACTGTATTTTTATATCGCTGGATTTTAAACACGTTAAAGATATGGGTTGTTTTGATTTGGTTTTGGTTTGTTTTGTTTTACGGCATATCAACCTCAGAGGGTCATTTAATGCCGATTAAGTTTTGAAATAAAGTCATTCTTAATGGATACACAATTTTTTTATAAATATATTTTTCTATCTAACCTATAGATGAGACCCTAACAGGTCAGAGTAAACCAGGGAGCAATGGTGATGAAGGGGTACTCCACATTCCCCAAACCTCCAAAATGGAACCTCGCCATCAGATAGAGTTTAACGTCATTCCCAGGACATGTAGACCTTCAGCCACCGCCTTCTAGCACAAATATGATAAAAAGGTTGGGGATTGCCATAAGGGCAATAGGGTTGGGGCAATCATATAGGTGCTAGGGCTTGACGTGACCAGCCGATTGATCAGGAGGGGGCCTCTCTGGCCGCCCGTCTAGCCTAAGTGTAGTGTTGCAGGTCATAGACTGCTCATCCACCAAGACTCCGTCCATAAGCATCACGGTTCGCCACCCACAGCCAACAGGTGATCCCATTTGGGGGAGTCTTACCCCTCTGCAGAGGTGCAGTCGGTGCATTCTAACGCGCCAGCCGACAGGGCAGGGGTTGTTTTGAGACAAATCTATCTCAGCTAGAGCTTGAAAGAAACGCCGTTAATAAATAAGACGCTAATCAAGATTGAATAATGATTATTTAATAACCATTGGGAATACAACGTAAATAACTAAGGGAATTGAGACGTTGGTGGTGATGTAGTTTCGGTTACAGACAAACACACACACAATCTCCATTATAATAAGATTTTTCTTTTTTTTTCCTTTTTTTTTCTTTTTTTAGCTTTATAGATTTCATCAAAGAAAAAGGTTATTAAAAAAATCCGACGAAAATGTCCTTGTTCTCATTTATCCAAAGGGGTGGGGTTCATTTACCCGACGGAATAATGAACATGAAAAATACATTAATGAGATTATTGACTTAAAAGGGGAACTATCGTCTACATAAAGTAAGTCGTCGGGGTGGCCTAAAGTCGGTATCAGCCAAACAGCGAGGGAGTATATCCCCTTTTCACAAGCGCTAGACCAAGGAGATTGTTTGGGCGTCTGAGACGGTGCGCCATTCCTAACATCAGCTCCTCACTTTACCGCACATATCCATGTGCTACTCATACGTTGAGTTGGTGAGGGCCGGAATCGAACCAGGAACCTCTAGCTTCCCAGCCGGAGACTCTACATACTGAACTAGGGACATAGATAGGTAGATAGATAGATAGATATTAAAAGTCTCACAGATAGATTTGAAGAGACTGAGATTGATCGGTTTGTTTTTTAAGGGGCTTCATACCTTTCCCATGGGTATTAGTCCAAAAGTAAACGTAATAGCGAAAATTGAGTTCGAACTCGCTTGATAATAAAGATTCATTCTGATGAAACTTCTAAAACCAACAAAAGTGAAATATTAATTGAATGTAATTGTTTGTGTTTTGTTATTTACTTTTTTCTTAATTTTTACTAACATTTTGTCGGATTATTTCTAACATTATTTTATTAATATATATATAGAGAGAAAGAGAGACAGACAGACAGACAGAGAGAGAGATATTGGTAGATGGAGACGTTGGTAGATGGAAAGACTGGGATAATTGAATAGATAGATAGATACATACATACATACTGAGAGAGAGAGAGAGAGAGAGAGAGAGAGAGAGAGAGAAATATTGGTATATGGAGAGGTTGGTAGATGGAGAGACTGGGATAATTAAGTAGATAGATAGATACATACATACATACGTACATACATACGTACATACATACGAACAGACTGAGATAGATAGATAGATTGATAGATAGAGAGGGAGAGAGGGGGAGAGAGAGAGAGATTGGTAGATGGAAAAGTTGGTAGATGGAGAGACTGGGATAGATAGATAGATACATACATACATACATACATACATACGAACAGACTTAGATAGATAGATAGATTGATAGATAGATAGATAGATAGGTACGAACATAGATAGATAGATAGATAGATAGAGAGAGAGAGAGAGAGAGAGAGAGAGAGAGAGAGAGAGAGAGAGATTGGTAGATGGAAAGTTGGTAGATGGAGAAACTGGGATAATTAGATAGATACATAGATAGATACATACATACATACATACATACGAACAGACTTAGATAGATAGATAGATAGATAGATAGATATCTTCAATATTCTATTTATCTGCTTGTATTTAGGCAATAATTCCACTTTCAAGTAAAGAGACTCATTAATACGCGTTCATTATTCAGTCTTTCCATACGCATGCGTATGTGCACGTGTATCGATGTGGGTGGCTGCATCATAGTGTATTTATATATGCGATAGAGAGACAAAAAAGGAATAAACGATATATATATATATATATATATATATATATATATATATATATATATTATGTGTGTTGTGTGTGTGTGTGTGTGTGTGTGTGGTGAGATTGAAATAACTACATATATGTAAGTAAAATAAAAAAAAATATAGTCGTCGGGGTGACCTAAAGTCTGTATCAGCCAGATACCGAGGCGGTCTATCCCCTTTTCACAAGCGCTAGACCAAGGAGATTGTTTTGGCGTTTGAGCAGGAGCGCCACACCTACCATCAGCTCCTCCTTTACCGTACAGATCCCTGTACTACTCATACGCTGAGTTGGTGAGGGCCGGTATCGAACCAGAAACCTTGTGGTTCCTAGTCCGATGCTCTACCGACTGAGGGAAACTTAAGTTGTAGTATATAGTCAGATAGATATGAAAAGAGTCAGATAGATAGATAGATAGATAGATAATAAAGAATGCGTTAGATAAATAGATAAATAAATAGATAGATAGATGGATAGATAGATAGAAACAGAATGTGATAAATAGATGGTTTGTTTGTTTGTTTTGTTTTACGGCATATCAATTTCAGTGGGTCATTTAATGCCGATAAAGTTTTGAAATAAAGTTATTCTTAATGGATACTCAGTTTTTTTTTATAAATACATTTTTCTATTTAACCCATTGATGGGACTCTAACAGGTACTACCACTCCGGGTCAGAGTGGACCAGGGAGCAATGGTGATGAATGGGGTGCATTCCCCAAACCTCCAAAACTGGAACCTCACCATCAAATAGAGTTTAACGTCATTCCCAGGACATGTAGACCCTCAGCTACAACTTTCTAGCATCCATAAATAGATGGAAAGATGGATAGATAGATAGATAGATAGATAGATAGATAGATAGATATGAATAGCTTGAGATAGATAGATAGATAGATAGGATCAGACTGAGATAGATATCAACAGTGATATATATATATATATATATATATATATATAGAGAGAGAGAGAGAGAGAGAGAGAGAGAGATAGATTGAAACAATGTGATAAATAGATGGAAAGATGGATAGATAGATAATCGAAAATCTCATTGATAGAAAGATATTAATAGACAGATATAAGAAACACACACACACACACACACACACACACACATACACACATACGCAATATATATACATATGCATACATAAACTCTCCCACATATCTCTCTCTCTCTCTCTCTCTCTCTCTCTCTCTCTCTCTCTCTCTCTCTCTCTCTCTCTCTCTCTCTCTTCCCCATGAAAAGTCAGGTACATAGAAACTATGCTAGATAGGATAGATAGATAGATAGATAGGTAGGTAGGTAGATAGATGGGTAGAAAGATAGATAATCGTAAGACTCATTGATAGACAGATATTAATATACCGATATGTGATTATTTATATATATATACATGCATATATATATATATATATATATATATATATATATATATATAGTCAACAAAGAACAATAGATATGGTTCATTTCAAACCCATACACACACACCCTCATCTTGTCTGTCTGTCTGTCTGTCTGTCTGTCTGTCTGTCTCTCTCTCTCTCTCTCTCTCTCTCTCTCTCTCTCTCTCTCTCTCTCTCTTCTAAAAAAAGTCAGATATCTAGATGGTCTGTAATAGATAGATCGATTTGTTTGTAGGGGAAAGAAAAGATATATATATATATATATATATATATATATATATATATATATCGTCAACAAAGAACAATAGATATGTACCAGTTTCTACCCATACACACGACACACCCCCATCTTCCTACCCCCCCCAAAAAAAAAACATTCTTCATTCTCCACACAATCACGTGTTATCGATCATTAATTTTATGAATGACGTAGAAACAGTAGTAATAGCAGTTGTACGATTGATTATTCTCATTGGCTGTTGTCTGCGTAGATGCTGTTAGCGCGGCCGCCCATTCATAAAAATCAATTCTCACACAAACTCACTCCCACGCAAACACGCCTACGCACCAAGAGAACTTGCGAGAATGGTTCAGTGGTTGCGACAACAGATTGGCGCCTGTTGAGGTTTGAAATGCCCGGCCATTTTCGTAGTTAAAGTGTGGTTATAGTTGTCTCAAAATAATATCGAAGAGAACTGTTGCTTCACCGAAGGACAACAGCGTATTCTTTTCGATTGATTTAATGGGGTTCGTCTTTATAAATCTTACAATCGCTTTGTCATGGCAGAAAAAGACGTACACATGAGAGTTTCTAGCAGTTGGAATGCCGTTTGTCTGCACACGTTTATTTTAGAATAGTTCTTCTACCGGTTTGATAATTGAAATTGCTAGTAAGGACTCAATGTGTCTACTTCAACGTCTATATTTGGACGTATATATGTGGACAGGCTTAAATAAATAAATAAATAAATAAATAAATAAAAAGAATTCTACCGCAAAGATAGGTAGATATAAATAAACTTGGTTAGAGAGAAAGAGATAGATAGATAGATTGATAGATAGATAGATAGTTGTTAAATGTGTATATGAGTATAGATATGAATAGTCTGAGATAGATAGATAGATAGATAGATAGATAGATAGATAGATAGATAGATAGATTGGTTGACTGATTGATTGATTGATAAATGGATATATAAATATGAACAGTCTGAGATAGATAGATAGATAGATAGATAGATAGATAAGGATAGACTGGATAGATTGATAGAATGAGAGATAGAGAGATAGGGATAGACATAGATAGATAGATCGATAAATAGATAGATAGATATGAATAGCCTGATATATATATATATATATATATATATATATATTATATATAGAGAGAGAGAGAGAGAGAGAGAGAGAGAGAGAGATGAATAAATAAATAGATAGTTTAAGTTCATTAACTAGTTAAATATATACATATGTGGGGGTCAAATGAGAGAGAGTGGGAGAGATTGAGATTGAATATATGTGTGTGTGGCATGCGTGCCAGACTGAGCAAAGGCTTAGCAAATAGACACACACACACACACACACACACACACATATATATATATATATATATATATATTATATTTATTTTTCGTCAACAACAACATCGTCTTTACCAATATCAATGAAGGAATATTCTAGATTCATTGTCAGGATAAGAAATTTCAAATCACCAGCCACCCCATAGTGGCTATTGCCTCAACGAGAATTGAAACCTTTATAAGATTATATATATATATATATATATATATATATATATATATATGTGTGTGTGTGTGTGTGTGTGTGTGTGTGTGTGTGTGTGTGTGTGTGAAGATAGATAGATAGATCGAAAGATAGATAGATAGATACGATTAGATAGATAGATATCAACAGAGTCAGATAGATAGATAGATAGATAGATAGATAGATAGATAGATAGATAGATTCATTGATTCATTGATTGATTAATGGATAGATATATATGAATAGCCTGAGATAGATAGATAGATAGATAGATGGATACGATCAGACTGAGATAGATAGATATCAATAGTGATATATATATATATATATATATATATATATATATATATATATATATATATATATATATATATATATATATATAGAGAGAGAGAGAGAGAGAGAGAGAGAGAGATCAATAGAATGAGATATATATTTAGGTATGAAAATACTGATATAGATAAATAAATTGATCGAGAAATATGAACAAGAGATAGATAGATAGATAGATAGATAGATAGATAGATAGATAGATAGATAGATATCAATAGAATGAGATATATAGGTAGGTATGAACATACTGAGATAGATAAATAAATTGACCGAGAAATATGAACAAATTGAGATAGATAGATAGATAGATAGAAGAAACAAACAAACAAACAAACAACAAACAACAAATAGACTTATATTAATAGAATTGTATTTTTATTAACCCTTTGCCTGACGTCATATGGTTGCAATATTTATTCTCTGTGACGTAGTATCGGCCTGATCTTTTTCTGTGACGACATAACGACATTCTATTTTTGTGTGACGTAAAGTCAGCGTAATATTTCGTCATAGGCAACAGTTCGAGCATTACTTTCATCGTCTTTACCAATATCGACGAAGGAATATTCTAGATTCACTGTCTGGATAAGAAAATTCAAAACATTTTTGCGAGATATCTCATGACCGTCCGAGCGGTTAATGCATCAATAAAATCAATTATAAGGATATATATATATATATATATATATATATATATATATATATATATATATATATATATATGGGTGGGTGTGTGTGTGTGTGTGTGTGTGTGTGTGTGTGTGTGTGTGTGTGTGTGTGAAGATAGATAGATAGATATAGATATATACGAACAGACTTGGATAAATACGAATAGACTGTGGTAGCTAGATAGCTAGATAGATAGATAGATAGATATAGATAGATAGATATATAGATAGATAGATAGATACGAACAGACTGGGGTAGATAGATGGATTGATAGATAGATAGGTCGAAAGAAAGGTTGAGATAGATAGATAGATATAATCAGACTGAGGTTGATAGGTTGAGAGATAGATATATAAGAGACTGGGCTAATTAGATAGATAGATAGATAGATAGATAGATAGATAGATAGATAGATAGCTATCAATAGAATTATATATATAGGTAGTTATGAACATACTGGATAGATAAATAAATTGATTGAGAAATATGAACAAATTGAGATAGATAGATAGATAGATAGATAGATAGATAGATAGATAGATATGAATGGGCTGAGATTGATTGTTTTTGTCTTTTGGTTTGTTTGTTTTTTTTTGGGGGGGTTGGGGGGAGGGTGTTAATGATATTAACCTTCGTGTGTTATCTGATACCAAAGCCATCCTTGCAGTAGAACAGTAGTGATACTGTTTAACTCATTACTGGAAGATAGATAGATATGATTAGATTGGGATAGATATTAACATATTGAGATGAATAGATAGATCGATCGAAAGATAGATATGAATGTAGAGATAGATAGAAAAATAGAAAGATAGATATAGATAATGAAAGAGCAAGATAGATAGATAAATAGATAGATAATGAACAGAGATAGATAGATAGATAGATAGATAGATAGATAGATAGATAGATAGATAGATAGATAGATAGATAGATAGATAGATAGATAGATAGAGAAGATAGATAGATAGATAGATAGATAGATAGATAGATAGATAGATAGATAGTTTAAAAATCAAAGTAGGTAGAGTAGCCTATTGTCGGTAACAGTCGGATAGCAAAGGACTATCCCTTTTGATTAGTGCCAATGTTAGAGAGACAGTTTTTGTTTCTGGGGTGGAGTACCACACCTACCATGTTCCCTACTTTACCTCACAGATCCAAGCTGGTTACCCAGTGGCTGAGTTGGCGAGGGTCGGTATCGAACCCAGAACCTTGTGGTTCCATGACTGGTAGTAAACCGACTGAGGTTAATATACTTATATTGATAGAATTTGGGGGTGGGGGTTCTCCTATCTTATTTATATCCTATGGTTTTTATTAACCCTATCCTGTCGTCATATGGATGTAATATTTATTCTGTATGACGTAGTATCGGCCTGATCTTTTGTCTGTGACGTCATACCGGCTTCATATTTTTATGTGACGTCAGGTCGACGTAATATTTCGTCATAGGCAACAGTTCGAGCATTACTTTCATCGTCTTTAACAATATCGACGAAGGAATATTCTAGATTCACTGTTCGGATAAGAAAATTCAAATCAGCAGCTATCCCAAAGCGGCTATTGCCGATTGAATCTTTATAATGTTGTATACATACATTATATATATATAATATATATATATATATTATATATATATATATATATATATATGGTAAAGATTGACAGATAGATAGACTAGATAGATCAGAATAGAAGAAGAGATAGATAGATAGATAGATAGATAGATAGATAGATAGATAGATAGATATAACAGAATAGATAGATAGATAGATAGATAGATAGATAGATAGATAGATAGATAGATAGATAGATAGATAGATAGATAGATAGATAGATAGATAGATAGATATAGAATAGAGATAGATAGATAGATAGATAGATAGATATAGATAGATAGATAGATAGATAGATAGATATAGATAGATAGATAGATAGATATCAACTGAATGAGATAGATAGATAGATAGATAGATAGATAGATAGATAGATAGATAGATAGATAAATCTGTATGTTTATATAGAACAATAGATATGTACCGGTTTATGCACATAAACACGACACCCACGTCTTTTCACCATGATTCAAAATCATTATTGGAATAAATGTGTGAAATTCAGTATCATACGCTAAAGCATACCTCATACGCTAACAAGATATCAAGTTTGTTTTTATTTTGTTGTTGTTGTTGTTTTTTGGGGGTGGGGGTTACACTGTGCAAAATTCTGAAAATTAAGTTTTTTATTATTTCTGATTTTTCGGACTGTTGTCCTCATCTTTATCATGATATATAAAAACACAATAGGTACACTGAGATAGGATAGATTGTTTTTTGTTTTTTGTTGTTGTTTTTTCGTTTGTTTTTCTTTTGTTTGATTTTTTTTTTTTTTTTTTTGTTAAATGACATATCAACCTTCGAGGGTTATTTGATGCCAAATCCATCCTTGTAAAAGAACAGTTTGAAATTTTAAAATATTCGGTTGTTATACTCTCCGACCATCTTCAGTTTGTTTGGGGAGGGTTTTTTTTTTGTTATATCACGATAAAGATGAGGTCAACAGTCTGAAAAATTAAAATAATACATATTAAGTCTTTTTTTTTTTAGTTTAGTTTTTTTTATTTTTTATTTTTTTCAGTTATATACCTTAATGAGACATGCCTTCTTTAAATCACCCTACCCCCACCCCCCGGTTATCTACCTATAAATATTGAAAGGGTAGTTGTATGTATATGTATGTCCGGAGGAAACTTCGAAAATAAAGCAATTAACGACAAAGTAAATATATATATACATTAAATATCACCAGGACTTGGTTTTTGAGCAAAAATAGTAGAGATTTGATTTATATTCGTGAAAAGGATTAAAAAATAAAAATTTAAATAACAGCATGGATTTTTTTTCATTTAATATTTTAGATAGTAGACATTAACATTTCTTTTCAGAGTAGCTGGATCAATGCAAGGTCTTTTTTTTTTTTTTTTTACATATGATTTAAATAGGGATTCAACTCACGATTCAGTAATAATGGATCTGCGGAACTAACTTAAAATCCCCCCTACCCAGGCGACGCCGCGTAGCATCTGCTTGTGTAGTATATGACTCTAACTCTGATTTCTACCCATATGTTCCCTAACAGATATCTGTATCTATCTATTAATAATGGAGATTCGCTTCCGGTTTTTGTCTGTAACAAAAACTACGTCACTGCTTACGTCACATTACCCAAAATCGTCATAACATAGAATAAATACACTCAAAATTTGAACATGCAGCATTAGACAGTCCTCATTGTTTTTTTAAAACAAGTTTTAATAAATACATGACTGGTATTATATATCTATATATATTGTTTTATTTTAATATATATTTAAAGTTTACATTTTAAATCGTTTTATTTTTTAATCCTTTAATGAATTTGATGATTTTACTTACTTAGGGTACAAACTCACTGACATTGAATTTTTTACTCCCACCCCTCAGGCAATATGTTTCAAAAAATATATTTTTATATGCCCGTGGGGTGTTTTTTATTTTGTACTAGTATTACTAAAAACCTCTCATTATGTATGGTTACTTTTCTTCTTTTTCCTCACCTTACCGCACAGATCCCTGTGCTACTCATACGCTGAGTTGGTGAGGGCCGGTATCGAACCAGAAACTTGTGGTTCCTCGTCCGACGCTCTACCGACTGAGGGAAACTAAGTTGTAGTATATAGTCAGATAGAAATCAAAAGAGTCAGATAGATAGATAGATAGATAGATAGATAGATAGATAAAGAATGCGTTAGATAGATAGATAGATAGATAGATAGATAGATAGAAACAATGATAAATAGATGGAAAGATGGATAGACAGATAATCGAAAATCTCATTGATAGATAATAATAGACAGATATAACCGCCCCTATCATTCATTGCTCTCGGGAGGTCCTCAGTGCAGCATCCAGTATCTGCACAGAGCTGGTCAATATAGTTCTTTACTGGACGGCCCACTCTGACGTGCCCATGTGCTGGTAAACGGACGTCACATAAGAGTTCATCCTCACTTCTCCAACAGTGTCCAGCGTGTTTTGTTCGTTCCACGCCTTCATGCCTAAACGCTTGAGAATTTTCTATATATTAATACTCGTGTTCCTTAATTGTACAACCATTATCATCTTGCAACACACTCGGGTTAAAAATGAGACCGTTCAAATTGTCTAACATGAAATGCAAAAATTTTAATCCTGATTATCTGGTGTTGCTTATCTACCGAATTCTTATTTCTTATGAGTGTCGTCACCTCAGCTAAATAATGGACCATTCCTTTTTTTGTTATAATGAAAGAAAGGGAATAAAAGGGACATGATACACAGAAAAAACATAATAAGAATGAAAAAGTAGGGGAAATATATAGAGACGGTGAGTGCGAGGAAGCGATAATATAATCTCTTTCACTCAAACATAATAAAAAGATGAAAATAAGAAAAGAAAGAAATGAGAATGAGAGTTAAATCAAGATTACTATACTTTTTACATATTGAACTATTTGACAATAGCTCTAGTAAACATATCAAAAGTTGTAATAATTAAATTGTCATACTGTGGTATATCCACAGGTCCTGCTAGTTATATATATTGTGCGTTTATATTTACATTTTTGCGCAGTTGGTATCATATATTCCTATCTAATGCAAATAACTTTAAACAGATCTATTTGACCCATAGATAGGACCCTAATAGGTGCTAACACTCCAGGTCAGAGTGGACATGGGAGTAATGGTACTCCATACTCCCCAACACTCCAGAAACAGTTGTTAACTATGAAATGCTAATTAGAATTATTCACTCCTTCCTAAATAGAAGCATTAATATCATCATGGACAACTGTAAACTATGAAATGCTAATTAGAATTATTCACTCCTTCCTAAATAGAAGCATCAATATCATCATGGACTGCTATGAACTATGAAATGCTAATTAGAATTATTCACTCCTTCCTAAATAGAAGCATCAATATCATCATGGAACTATGAAATGCTAATTAGAATTATTCACTCCTTCCTAAATAGAAGCATCAATATCATCATGGACTGCTGTTGACTATGAAATGTTAATTATCATGACCGGTGTTAGCGTCTCATGGTCTCTCTCCGAATCTATGATAGGAGGCCCCCACTCTACTACATGTCAATTTTCATAAAGTAGTATTCATATAAAATATGAAACTTGCCATTCTGGGGCCCCCAAAAAGGCTTAGGTCCCCTCTAATCGGGAAGTTCGGGGTAGTATGCACCGGCCCCGCTAATTAGAACCCTTCACTTCTTCCTAAATTGAAGCATCAAAATCATCATGGACAGTTGTTGACAATGAATGCTAATTAGCATGGCCGGTGTTAGGGTCTCATCGGGTCACCCCGAATCTATGATATGAGGCTCCCATCTACTACATGTCAATTCTTATAAAGTAATATTCATATAAATATATGAATGAAGAGAAGACTTAGATCCCCCCACCCAGGGGGTTAAGAGTAGTATGCACCGGCCCAGCTAATTAAAATCCTTCACTCCTAAGTAGAAGTATCAATATCATCGTGAACCACTGCTATAACGGCAACCCAATGGGTTTATGGATCGTCTAGAATATGAATGAATGTTAGAGTTCTAGTATCACAGACCTCTAGTTTACATTTATAACCATTGAGCTAACTCCATGAACTGATTCGACATAATGATATTAGATTCGGTCAGGGTGTCTTCTCGGTTTGCAGACAAAATCGAAAAAATCAATATTTATGAATGAATCATAGCCCATTCATGGAAACTGTTGGGTCGATTGTTTTAAATACTACCACCAATTCAGTCAGCTTGCTTCGGCACATTCTACATAAATTGAAGAAGCATAGTTGTTCCAAATTGTAATCTCTGCTAATGATTATAGGAATATACCAACAAAAAAAACCAGCTACTGCTGCTTACTTACCAAAGCGAGCCGCCAATTCTAGCAACTTGTGGTAGCCTATTCACTGCCTCTTTTCTCTCACTTGTATGAAGAGACTTGGAAGTTTATGGCATTTCGTAACCTTTTACGCTGTTTATTCAAAAATCTACTGTGACTCTTCAAGGCACCAATCAGTGAACGAGTGTTGTAAAACATCCGCTCAAGACATCTAACCTTTAGCTATTTCGATTGATCTTATAGTTTGATATTTATAGCATTTTATACTCATTGGATTAGATGAGTTATATATATATATATATATATATATATATATATATATATATATATAGAGAGAGAGAGAGAGAGAGAGAGAGAGAGAGAGAGGGGGGAGAGAGATACGACATGTATCCAAAAGAAAATCAATTTTTTTCATTAAATAAAATTATAAGACTTCAAGTCTTTTCACTCTTGATGAGCCATTTCAAGATCTTTTTTCTGGAAGGAAGTCGTTTTGATTTTTACCGAGTAAATCTCAGAACTGTTTGCCTTTTTACTCTTGATACGCCATTTCCAGAGGGTTTTTTTTCTAGAATGAGTTCTGGGAGTAGTTCTGAAGTTTACTGTGTATATCACATAGGTCTTCTTTTTAGTTCTAGAATACGATCTGTAAAGATGGCGTTTTGGGTTTGATATATCCGGGTTAAGAGATATATTCTTAAGTTTGTATTTGGTATATTATAGCAGTAGTAATTTGTACATCAAATAGTAATCCGTCTCTCGTGCAGTCGTGGTGTCGTCTAGCAAGTAAAGTTAGCTTGTTGGCATAGGGTACTTGGACCAACACAGTGTCGACTATTTATACATGACACTGTCCAATCAGATTATAGTGATGGGGCACCAAGGTATTTACATATTCATTATATCAGGGTTTTACTGACCAAATCTCTTAGCTCTTTACTTTCTTTTAACTTGTGATACACCAGTTCCAGAACTTTTTTTCTAGAATGCGTTCTGGTCGTAGTTTTGAAGGTTACTGTGTATATCTAATAGGTCTTCTTTTTTTCAGTTCTAGAATACGATCTCTAAGGATGGCGTTTTGGATTTTACATAGCTCTTTTTTTCCTTTTAATTCATGATATACCAGTTCGAGACCTTTTTTTCTAGAATGAGTTCTATGGGTCTTTTTGTCTTATTTTTTCTTAACCATTTTTATAGCTTTACTTCTCTCTGCTTTTAAATTTCTTCATTCACTATTTTTTTTACTTCTTCAATTTTCATTTCGACGACAGAAAACGGAAAGGTTGAATGCCAAGACGACTATTTTGAAGAAAATGAACGTTTCGTTTATTGTTAACTAGAAGCGGCTACCAAGCATCGCCTGGGTAGATACGGTGGTGGGGGGGGGGGTCAAAAAATCCTGGTGTATTGATTTGTTTACTTTTGAGATGTACAAATACTGGTCATTTTTAAGTATTATATATTTCAATTTTTAAATGTCTTCGAATATAAATCAAATCTTCATAATCTTTGCGCAAAAAGCAAGAATGCGTATATGTGATGGACTCTCCCGTCGATTTCGACGTATGAGTGTTCATACAATGAACATCCACACAGTGATTTGTTTATAGTGGTGAAGGCTTGTGTTGGACCATCCACACTTTTTGGCACAGTCGATAGGAAAGAATTGGTGCATCAAGGGTTGCCACAAACCCAATCAACGACCGACCTCAGGAATTTTGAATTTAGAGTTATCCCTCTCCTAGACTGGTTACCTACCCAAGGCTGAAGGGCCCAGTCTGCCCTACTATTTAACCCATAGCTGAAGGGAGAATATATGGATTCATACCTTTCCCAAGAGTATTAGCGCTATGTGAAATGCCAACAGCTTCGTCTAGGAATTGAACTCGAATCGACGAGTCCATTTTCCACGACTCTAACCACTAGCCCACGTGCCTCCATATGTATTTGTCATAAAATAGTTTTATTTTCGTAGTTTCATCCGTGCATACATACATTCATAGACACTAACTGCCCTTTATATATGTACTAGAAGTGGCTACTCGGTGTCGCCTGGGTAGAGGGGGGATTTTTTTAAGTTAGTCTCGCAGGTCCATTATTACTTAATTGTGAGTTGGATCCCCACTGGATGCCCCATTAAAATCCCTACGTAAAAAAGACCTTGCATTGATCCAGTCACTCTGAAAATAGAAATTTATGTCTACAATATTAAATGGGAAAAATTCCATGTTGTTATCATTTAAATTTCATTTTTTAGATATCTTCATGAATTTAAATCAAATCTTCATTATTTTTGCTCAAAAACCAAGCCCTAGTGATATTTAATGTGTATATATATATTTACTTTGTCGTTAATTGTTTTATTTTCGAAGTTTCCTCCGGACATACAGATTCACACAACTGCCCTTTATATATGTATAGATAGAAGATAGATTTATGTCTTGTTAAATGTTCCTTCTCTTTGACTGGTTGCCTTAACGAGGCTAAATAACACAGTCTGCCCTACTATTTAATCATGGCTGACGGAAGAACAGATGGATTAATACCTTTCCCAATCACATTGGCTCATCAACTTCTAGCCGAATATGTTATTGCTTAACTGTGGTTTTCAGCTAAGACAAATCCAATTTCGTCTTATTTGGAGTTATCGGGCTGTTGTACTCATCTTCATTGTTATATCCACAATGTTTCAGCCGATGTGCCCCCTGACTTTCTTCAACGAATATAAGGGTTGAGTTAATACAGTTCTGTGACAATAATCTCTAGAATGCTTAACATAGCTTAACATTTGTACCTGGTCATGGTTAACAGATGAGAACAGTCTACCCGGTGGATTGAATAAAGGGTTCGGTTCGAAGTTCCGTGAAGACTCCCGATTATGACATGAAGGTTCCCGATTTCGAAGAGAAGGTTCCCGATTTCGACAAAGTTCCCGAGTTCGATAAGAAACACCCGAAGAAGGCCAGAGGGCATATCGACAGAAACGTCGTATATATAACAATAAAGATGTGTACAACAGTCCGAAAAATCCAAATAATACAAATTATGAAGCCTCAGCTCAAAGATTCAAACAAATAAAATCCAATTTCATTGAATTTTTTTTTTCAAAATTGTAATAATTATTTACAAGACTTTGCATAGTTTGGCACAAGGCCAGAAATATGGGACAGCTGTTGAATAGTAAAAAAAACAAAAAAAAAAAAGGGTAATTTTCACCTTTAGTTGTCAAAATTCCTAGCAAATAAGGCAATTAGAGTAACCTCCCTTGACTTTCACTTTGAACCAAGCCGGTAGCTATTTTAAAAGTCTCCGTGCGAAATAAACAAATCTTAGAAACTTTTTTCGAAAACAATACAACTGCATGCGTTAACACAAAAATATCATAAAATGTGTTCTTAATAACAACTAAGTTCATTTCAGAAAATGCGCACGCACAATTTTAAGCTAGGAATTTTGACAAATAAAGGTGAAAATTACCAAAACAAGTCTGCGGAGTGGCCTAATGTCAATATCAACCTAACAGCGAGGGAGTCTAACTTCTTTTCACTTTCACTAAACCAGAGATTATGTTTTGCTAAAGTGGATGCCACATTACCATCAGCTCCCAGATGCTTTACAGCACAGATCAGATTACATAAGCTGTGCTAATTATGCTGAGTTGGCGAGGACCGGGTGACGAACCCGGAACTTGCCATTCCTAGCTCGCTAACTATAACACCCAGAGAAGCGCCCATTCATTTATTAATTTTAGCTAAGTTTGACATAAGGCTAGGAATAAGGGGCCCAGTATGCATCTACCAATCTCCCCACGAGCACGATGGACATAAGGTCAATATCTAAGCGGAGTGCTGCTGATTTGAATTCAGAACTTTCCTTCTCCTAGACTGTTGCCTAACCAAGACTAAAGAACTCAGTCTGCTCTTTTATTTTCTCATAGCTGGGGAAGAGATTAATTCATAGCTTTTCCAGGATCATTTACACGATGTGAAGGGCAAACAGCTCGCGGGATTTGAACTCGGATCAACGATTCCATTTCCGTACGACGATAACCATTATGCAAAGAGCGCTTCCAAAGGACTCCCAGTAAGAATCGAACTTACTAACAAGGGTCTGCTGGACTAGCTCACTAACCATTTCATAAACACGAGGCTCTAAGCTTTGGTTTATTTTTCACATGACCAGAAGTTAAGGACACCCTGTGAGAATCGACTTCACTAGTAATGGTCTTCAAAAGACTAACTCGATAAACATTGGACACCACAAGGCTCCTGATGAAATGTCACTAGTAATAACTGATAACCATTACACCTTGTGAGCCCCTGTCGTTTATTAGGTTTGCCTAGTTGGCAAGGCTTGAAGTAAGGAGTCCTAGTAAGTTGGTTGAGCGTGGTTGGTTGTTGATTTTACGTAAGTCACTCTTGCTTTATTTTATGCCGCAGACGTTTTGTTTGGTTCATTCTTGGGTACTCAATTTTTAAAAACTCAATTCTTTAATTTTTTTATTTATATTTAACCCATAGATGGGACCCTAAACAGGTACTACCATTCCGGGTCAGAGTGGACCTGGGAGTAATGGTGATTAAGGATACTCCACATTCCCCAGAGCTCCAGAATTGGAACCTCGTCATCAGATAGAGTTTAACGTCATACCCAGGATATTAAGACGCTAACGCCTTCTAGCACATATATGATAACAATGGTTGGGGTGCCATAAGGGCAATAGGGTTAGAATAATCATATAGGTGCTAGGGGTTGACGTGACCAGCCGATTGATCGGAGGGGGTCTCTCCGACCACTTTTCTAGCCTAAGTAAGGGCCAAAGTGAAGTGTTGTTATGGACTGCTAAGTCACCGGGGTTCCATCCTTAAGCATCACGGGTCGCCACCCAGTGCCAACAAGTGGTTCCATTAAGGGTTTTTTTGTAATACCTTTTAGGGTCCCATCTATGCGTTGAATAGTAAAAAATGAGTTTTAAAAACATTGTGAAAAAAAATTGACTTTTAAAAAAAAATTTGAATACCCTTTAAGCATGAAAAGAACTAAACGTCTTAAGCATAAAATAACCCAACAAGGGTTGACATGCCGTAAAATCCAACAAACCAAACCAAACCAAACCTAGGAATATTTGTTATCATATAACTGTGTGCAAAAAAATAACTACACAAAAAATGTGTAAATATAAGTATAATGAACGTGTTTCCCTAACCTCTTGGCATAAAATAACCTTAAACGAGGACTACATACCGTCAAAATCAATCATTTCTTTCGGTCATAACCGTTACGTTATGTGCGCCTCCGCGCGCGCAATGTATTCCAAGACGAAATCTAATTACTATGACTACATAATCAAAAAGAGATTTTTAAAATAGATAGATAAATATTTTTGAAACCAAAGATTGTGTCACGGTGCCTGGTCTTTGGTCAGCAGCCAAATGTCACGACCTAGGGCTTTCAAATGTCACGACCCAGGGCTTTCAAATGTCACGACCCAGGGCCTTCAAATGTATATGAAGAGCCTTGATGAGAATTTCTATACGAGCACATCATATATGTCGAGAAATCAATATACAACGCTGAAAATGTAGAGTGTCCTATCTCGTGGCTAAAATAGCCACATAATTCTGAATGACGATAGTATAGATATATATACACTAAGGTAGGTCGATTTTTCAATTTTTTAAAATATCAAATTACAAGAAACACCGAAAGTTGTGTATTGGTATATTAAGTATTGATACCAAAAATTAGATCTTGAACTTGTATTAATTTTTTGAGGAAATGGCATCAAAGATCGTAGACAAAAATGCGCTGAAAAATCCTCGGTTTTGCAACATTTGGCAAAAAAAATGATCAGAAAATCTAACAATTTCAGTATTTAAATCAAGGAATTTTGTCATTTTATTTTAAGCTGCTGATGGATTGGTTCATTATGATAGAGCAGAAGGTCTCAGATTACAATTATAATAAGACTTTATTTGAATAGAATGAGTTCTAAGGTAAACAGATAGTGAACTTGGTAAGCAAAAAGTTAATTCAATTTTTTAAACTCTTTAAACCTATTTGACCCATAGATGGGACCCTAACAGGTGTTACCACTCCGGGTCAGAGTGGACCTGGGAGTAATGGCAATGAAAGAGCACTCTTCACTCTCCAGAACTCCTGAACTATAATCTCACCACTAGATGCAGTTTAGCGCCATACCCAGGACACCTAGACCCTCAGCCACCACCTTCTAGTACATATATATTATAAAAAGGGTTATGGGTTTACTATTAGAACAATACAGTCGGGACAATCATATAGATACATGACCATGGCCAGTCGATTGATCGGGGAGGCCTCTCTGACCGGTCGTCCAGTGAAGTTTTGTAAGTCATGGACAGTTCATCCACCAAGATTCCGTCCTTAAGCAACACGGGTTGCCACCCACGGCCAACGGGTGGCACCATTGGGGTGATTTTATCCGTTTCCAGAGGTGCGGTCGGTGTATTCTAAAGCCCCTGCCGACAGGGCTTGACTTCATTAGTAGTGGAGGGTTGCATGTTATGGACTGTTCAGCCACCTAGATTCCGTCCTTAAACATCACAGATCATCTCCCACGGCATACAGGACACCCCATGGGGGGTTACACTCTGCAGACGGTGTATTCTAAAGCCCCAGCCGACAGGGCTCCATGGGTTAGCGTGGTAGTGTAACTGAATTTATTTTCCGGCCCTGACAGACCTGACGGGGCGGGGATGGAGGTCAAATTTGATTTTCAGTGGTGGGCTCTGTAGTGTACTGACATCTCGACCTAGCGAGATTAGGGAAAAATCTCGATAGGGCGAGACCCGCGAAAAAGGGACTTCACTTCTAACATGTCGTAAATAACCACACAGACCTTATTGTATACGTTCCCAAAATAAAACCTGTTATTAGATTATTAACCCTGACTTAGTTCTCGACAGGCTCAGAAAAAAAATCTGACCATATGGAGATCGTTTGATTTTTGTTCTTTGTTTTTGTTTTTGTTTTTTTGTTTCTTTATTTTCATCGTTTTTTATCGTTTTTAATCGGTTTTTTTTTTGGGGGGGGTTGTCTTTTTGTTTTTGTTTTTTATCGTTTTTATCGGGGGTGGGGGTCTGTTTGTTGTTTCTTTTTTAAGAAAATATTTCCAGTCGGGACAAAAGTTGGTCAGTCAATACTCAATGGATCTTACCTTGACGATCGCCGGCAACCATTGACAAAAACCACCATTACGATAAACCAAAACGCACGTAAGCCTCAATCTGAAAATATGATCTGACGTCATAGTTGCCTCCCGCTCATTTGAATATAGATTATCATATAGACAATGTTTACCTCATCAACTTCTGGCCGCAAAATGTTATTGATTAACTGCGGTTTTCAGTTAAGACAAATCCAAATTTACCGAATTCTTTAAAAAAAAATTATAGTAATAATTATTTACTAAACTTTACTTAGTTTGGCACAAGACCAGAAAGATAGGGCGCCTAATGAAAATCTAAGTCAATAGTAAAAAAAATAGGTCTGTGGATTGGCCAAATGTCAATATCAGCCTTGGGAAAGGTATAACAGTAACACCCTTATCCCTCCAGCTATGGGTTAAATATTACCACTCCGGTTCGGGGAAGTCTATTCCCTTTTCGCTTACGCTAAACCAGAGAGATTGTTTTGCTCAAGTGGAATGCCACACCTACCGTCAGTTCACAGATGATGTACCGTATAGATCCGATTACCCAATGTTTGCTACTCATAGACTGAGTTGGCGAGGACCAGTAACGAACCCGGAACCTTGCCTCTCCTAAATCGCTAATTATTACACCAAGAGAAGCGCCCTGTCATTCATTTAGTTCAGCCTAGTTTGACACAAGACTAAGAATAAGGGGGCCCCAGCATGTATTTATCCAATCCCTACGCCACGGGCCCGATGGGCCAAAATGACAATAAAGGCCGGGTTAGCTCAGTCGGTAGAGTGTTCCTGGTTCGATACTGGCCCTCGCCAACTCAGCGTATGAGTAGCACAGAGATCTGTGCGGTAAAGTGAGGAGCTGCTGGTAGGTGTGGCATTCCACCTCAGACGCTAAGTTTATCTCCTTGGTCTAGCGCTAGTGAAAATTGGTAGACTCCCTCGCTGATACCGACATTAGGCCGCCCCGACGATTTTTTTTACAGCTGTTTTAAATTCAGAGTTTTCCTTCTCCAATACTGTTTGCCTAATCATAGAAGGACCAAGTTTGCCTACTATTTACACATAGTTGACGGAGAACAGTTGGATTTATGTCTTTCCCAAAGGAATTAGCATGAAGTGAAGAGCAAACAGTCTCCTCCAGTATTTGAACTCGGATTACCTATTTCATTTCCCACAACGATAACCATTACGCAAAGCGCACCTCAAAGCAGTCCCCGTAAAGATCAAACCCATCATTTTCGCGGATCGTCTGTATGATTACCTTAGCCGGAACAATGACACAATGCGGGCCACCCCAACAATGTCATGGTCTGAGAAACTAGCTTATACCCTTCGGAAGACGCCATTCGCTTTATTTCATTAACTATTGGTCGAGACACAATACCCAGTGAGATCAACTCACTACACAAGTCAATGGTCTGAGAAACTAGCTTATACCCTTCGGCAAACGCCAAATTGGTATCGCACTTAACTATTGGTCGAGACACAATGCGAGGCCCCAGTGAGGATTAACTCACAACTGAGATAGCTTATCCCTCGGCAAGACGCCAATTGTCGCTTTTTTTCACTTACTATCGGACACAATGCGAGGCACCCAGTGAGGATCTAACTCACTACAATGTCAATGGCCTGAGAAACTAGCTTATACCCTTCGGCAAGACGCCAAATTGGTATTCGCTTTATTTTCACTTAACTATTGGTCGAGAACACAATGCGAGGCACCAGTGAGGATCTAACTCACTACAATGTCAATGGCCTGAGAAACTAGCTTATACCCCTTCGCAAGACGCCAAATTGGTATTCGCTTTATTTTCACTTAACTATTGGTCGAGACACAATGCGAGGACCCAGTGAGGATCTAACTCATACAATGTCAATGGCCTGAGAACTAGCTTATACCCCTTCGCAAAGACGCCAAATTGGTATTCGCTTTATTTCACTTAACTATTGGTCGAGACACAATGCGAGGCCCTAGTGAGGATCTAACTCACTACAATGTCAATGGCCTGAGAAACTAGCTTATACCTTCGGCAAGACGCCAAATTGGTATTCGTTTATTTCACTTAAATTGGTCGAGACACAATGCGGCACTAGTGAGGATCTAACTCACTACAATGTCAATGGCCTGAGAAACTAGCTTATACCCTTCGCAGACGCAAATTGGTATTCGCTTTATTTTCACTTAACTATTGGTCGAGACACAATGCGAGGCACCAGTGAGGATCTAACTCACTACAATGTCAATGGTCTGAGAAACTAGCTTATACCCCTTCGGCAAGACGCCAAATTGGTATTCGCTTTATTTTCACTTAACTATTGGTCGAGACACAATGCGAGGCACCCAGTGAGGATCTAACTCACTACAATGTCAATGGCTGAGAACTAGCTTATACCTTCGCAAGACGCCAAATTGGTATTCGCTTATTTTCACTTAACTATTGGTCGAGACACAATGCGAGGCACCTAGTGAGGATCTAACTCACTACAATGTCAATGGCCTGAAACTAGCTTATACCCCTTCGGCAAGACGCCAAATTGGTATTCGCTTTATTTTCACTTAACTATTGGTCGAGACACAATGCGAGGCACCCAGTGAGGATCTAACTCACTACAATGTCAATGGCCTGAGAAACTAGCTTATACCCCTTCGGCAAGACGCCAAATTGGTATTCGCTTTATTTTCACTTAACTATTGGTCGAGACACAATGCGAGGCACCTAGTGAGGATCTAACTCACTACAATGTCAATGGCCTGAGAAACTAGCTTATACCCCTTCGGCAAGACGCCAAATTGGTATTCGCTTTATTTTCACTTAACTATTGGTCGAGACACAATGCGAGGCACCTAGTGAGGATCTAACTCCTACAATGTCAATGGCCTGAGAAACTAGCTTATACCCCTTCGGCAAGACGCCAAATTGGTATTCGCTTTATTTTCACTTAACTATTGGTCGAGACACAATGCGAGGCACCAGTGAGGATCTAACTCACTACAATGTCAATGGCCTGAGAAACTAGCTTATACCCTTCGGCAAGACGCCAAATTGGTATTCGCTTTATTTCACTTAACTATTGGTCGAACACAATGCGAGGCCCTAGTGAGGATCTAACTCACTACAATGTCAATGGCCTGAGAAACTAGCTTATACCCCTTCGGCAAGACGCCAAATTGGTATTCGCTTTATTTTCACTTAACTATTGGTCGAGACACAATGCGAGGCACCTAGTGAGGATCTAACTCACTACAATGTCAATGGTCTGAGAAACTAGCTTATACCCCTTCGGCAAGACGCCAAATTGGTATTCGCTTTATTTTCACTTAACTATTGGTCGAGACACAATGCGAGGCACCCAGTGAGGATCTAACTCACTACAATGTCAATGGTCTGAGAAACTAGCTTATACCCCTTCGGCAAGACGCCAAATTGGTATTCGCTTTATTTTCACTTAACTATTGGTCGAGACACAATGCGAGGCACCCAGTGAGGATCTAACTCACTACAATGTCAATGGTCTGAGAAACTAGCTTATACCCCTTCGGCAAGACGCCAAATTGGTATTCGCTTTATTTTCACTTAACTATTGGTCGAGACACAATGCGAGGCACCTAGTGAGGATCTAACTCACTACAATGTCAATGGCCTGAGAAACTAGCTTATACCCCTTCGGCAAAGACGCCAAATTGGTATTCGCTTTATTTTCACTTAACTATTGGTCGAGACACAATGCGAGGCACCTAGTGAGGATCTAACTCACTACAATGTCAATGGCCTGAGAAACTAGCTTATACCCCTTCGGCAAGACGCCAAATTGGTATTCGCTTTATTTTCACTTAACTATTGGTCGAGACACAATGCGAGGCACCTAGTGAGGATCTAACTCACTACAATGTCAATGGCCTGAGAAACTAGCTTATACCCCTTCGGCAAGACGCCAAATTGGTATTCGCTTTATTTTCACTTAACTATTGGTCGAGACCAATGCGAGGCACCTAGTGAGGATCTAAATCACTACAATGTCAATGGTCTGAGAAAACTAGCTTATACCCCTCGGCAAGACGCCAAATTGGTATTCGCTTTTTTTTTCACTTAACTATTGGTCGAGACACAATGCGAGGCACCCAGTGAGGATCTAACTCACTACAATGTCAATGGCCTGAGAAACTAGCTTATACCCCTTCGGCAAGACGCCAAATTGGTATTCGCTTTATTTCACTTAACTATTGGTCGAGACACAATGCGAGCACCCAGTGAGGATCTAACTCACTACAATGTCAATGGCCTGAGAAACTAGCTTATACCCCTTCGGCAAGACGCCAAATTGGTATTCGCTTTATTTTCACTTAACTATTGGTCGAGACACAATGCGAGGCACCCAGTGAGGATCTAACTCACTACAATGTCAATGGCCTGAGAAACTAGCTTATACCCCTTCGGCAAGACGCCAAATTGGTATTCGCTTTATTTTCACTTAACTATTGGTCGAGACACAATGCGAGGCACCTAGTGAGGATCTAACTCACTACAATGTCAATGGCCTGAGAAACTAGCTTATACCCCTTCGGCAAGACGCCAAATTGGTATTCGCTTTATTTTCACTTAACTATTGGTCGAGACACAATGCGAGGCACCTAGTGAGGATCTAACTCACTACAATGTCAATGGCCTGAGAAACTAGCTTATACCCCTTCGGCAAGACGCCAAATTGGTATTCGCTTTATTTTCACTTAACTATTGGTCGAGACACAATGCGAGGCACCCAGTGAGGATCTAACTCACTTCAATGTCAATGGCCTGAGAAACTAAGTTATACTACTTCGGTCAAGTTAACCAAAATTGATCATGGCCAATAGTTAATGAAAAGGGAGAATGAAAAGAAAAAGCTACGTAACAGCACGAGAAGTTATCCCCCTTGATTTAAATCTTATTGTAACGGGGATTGTGTATCTGTCCGTCTGTAACCGAAACTATGTCACCGCCAACGTCACAATTCCCTTAGTTATTTACGTTATATTCTCAATGGTTATTAAATGATCATTATTTGATCTTAATTAGCATCCTATCTATTATCAATGTCTCTATTAAGGTCTAGCTGTGATAGAGTTGCTTCAAAACAGCCTATGCTATTTATGTGTTTAAAATCCTGCAATATATGTTATATATCATTAAGAAATGTTTACATAGGATATGGTGTGTGTTGGAATTTTTTGTAGGATATAGTTATTTACTAAGCTTAGCTTAGATATGGCACAAGGCCAGATTATGGGGCCCCCAATGAGAATCGAACTCACTAACAATGGTTTGCGAAGCGAGCTTGCTAACCATTACACCACGTGAGGTGCCCATTTTTTGTAGGATATGTGTGTGTGCGTGTGCCAGATGTACACCTCTACTTATAGACTCGCCTATAAGCACGTGACCTGGGAAAGATTCCTATTGTCCAATCACTGGCAGTGCTGCTGCTGCTGCTGTTGTTGTATTTATACTAGCCTGATTCTTAATCTTAACTTATTGATACTTGGATCTTCTTGGACGTCGGACCTAAAGGAAACAATACCACAGGACTTATTGACTTACTTACTTATTTACTTTAAGTTCTTATACAACTGGCCAAGGATGGCGGCCAGATACTTAACAAGTTATGGGCCAAGATACGCTCGGATCTTCTTCAATGGCAAATGAAGATTGCACTTATTTTACTTTATTCTAATTGATTTCAATATAAAATTATACATAGGATTGATTTTAATACGTTGAGAATAAATCAATACTAGGAATCAATTACACCAAGTAATTTGTTATTAAACACGTCGGTGTGTAGAACATCGTACAGACTGTTTACGATGTTCTACACACCGAGTAATTTTGCGAATTCACTTGTCATATTATTCTTCTATAATTATCGAATTTTATGCGATATGCGCATTGTAATTGCCTTCAAGCAAAAATTAAATATTAATATATACTTTTATTCACAATGCTTCTAAAATAAACAAACATCCAAAAAGCTTATATATATATATATATATATATATATATATATATATATATATTATATATATTATATGGGAGTAAATATGGAATTAAATCCGACATATAAAGAAATTTGGAAAAAACAAGTGTTCCGAAAATGGGATGAAATTTAATTATCGATGTTTAAACATTTCGGTTACATTGAACCTTCATCAGGATGTCTCTTGGGGTGAAGAAAATGATGGATGTTTTTATATTGACAGGAGATGAAAATATCACATAACTAAAAAGATTTTCATCTCTGTCACATATAAGAACATCCATCATTTTCTTCACCCCAAGAGACATCCTGATGAAGTTCAATGTAACCGAAATGTTTAAACATCGATAATTAAATTCATCCCATTTTCGGAACACTTGTTTTTTTCAAATTTTCTTTATATATACTAGCAAATATATGCACCCTCCGGGTGCAAGTATTTTAGTTAAATTTTATAATAAATTATGATATTAAATTAGAAAGGCTAATGAAACTGAATAAGAATGTAGATAAAAGATTTTGAACAGAGGGGGTATGATTGAAAAATAGAACAACTTTGAAACTAACTCTTCCATCATTTTCCGTTACTCCCCTCTTTCATTGGTAAATTTTCCTAATTAAACTGTTTAGTTAAATTAGGAAGTAAAGACAAACATTACAGTTATTTCTTCTTGTTAAGGGATTTCTTTTAAGATTTATTGAAGAGATTTTTGCTCATATTCAATAAGATAAAACCAAACAATTAGAAATCAATAATACTAAGCATATATTTATTAAAATCAATTTTTAAAGATCAATATGCAAATTAGCCTTCCCATTCATACTGTAAACCTCTATTTTGTTTTATATATAAATACAATTGCATGTTATTAGTACGTAGATATGGTCAACAGTATTAATAATGTAAAACAATTTTTATTAATAACTGAAGGTTTAAAAGAATGAAATCATGGAGAATTTGACGTAAATAATTAAGGGAATTCTGACTTGAGTAGTAATATAGTTTCGGTTACAGACAGAAAAACACACAATCTCCATTATAATAAGATATATAATATATATATATATATATATATATAGAGAGAGAGAGAGAGAGAGAGAGAGAGGGATGAATACATACATAGATAGATACACACATATATGTATATAGAGATATGTATAGATATGTATATGTATAGACGGGTACAAGCTATATCAATCCCATTGATTACACAACGAAATTGTTTTGTTTTTTAATCACTTCCACATCAAAGCAGACGATATACAAACAAACAAAATTCCAATGAAAATTTATTGATTTTCTTTCGAATTCCATGCAATCACATCATTCGACAAATCGAACCGTTTGTTCCTCTTTTTAGAAAGAAAATACAGACGTGAGGCCAAACATTCGAGGATATAGTTCGATTTTTTTTCTCTGATGTTTCGAAACAAAATCACTATCCACTGTTTGTGTGTGTGTGGCGGGTTCGACTTTGGCTAACCTTAACCAGACAACATGACCATAACCATTCATTAATTTGTCAATTGTGGCATTTTTATGAATGAACTCGACCCAACACAGATTCATTCATAGTGTGGGCGTGTCGCATTATAACAGTTAAATTGAAAGCAATGGCTCACTTTATAATCACGTTAGAGTTTATCAACCATGTATATATATATATATATTTATAAAGAGAGAGAGGGGGGAAGGGAGAGAGAAATTAATGTGTCTATATATACATATGTGTATACATATATGTATATACATGTATATAGAGAGTAATAACTATTCCATATCTCTCTCTTCGTCTCTTCTCTCTCTCTCTCTCTCTCTCTCTCTCTCTCTCTCTCTCTCTCTCTCTCTCTCTCTCTCTCTATCTCTCTATCTCTCTCTCTAAATATATATATATATATATTATATATATAATATATGGACCAAGTTTTTGCGGTATTATCAGTAGAATGGTCAATATCAGTGATAGAGCTGTTATATTAACATATATATATATATTATTATAATATATAGTTTTTGTTGAATTGAACAGACAATTCCTGTCTGACAAGTCTTTCATTGATCCGTTCTAATCTTCGGGCCATCCTTCTGGTGTCATGGTGGAACTGGTAATGGAAGTAATATACATTACTTCCATTATTCCCCTCCCCTTATCACAACCTGTGCCCCCCCCCAAAAAAATCATCACTGCTTTGTTCAAACACTAATATTCCAAAAACTCCACTACCAATTGATATTACTCCCACTAATTCCTTTTACTACTCGTTCTCGTTAAAAACGAGACATGAAAACTATTCCATCGTTTCCCACCTGAGATGGCAAAGTGTATTGCCGAAAGCGCTAGTGTTGAAACCTTCGGTGGACTGGTATACCAGTTCCACCCTGACACCAGAAGGATGGCCCGAAGATTAGAACGGATCAATGAAAGACTTGTCAGACAGGAATTGTCTGTTCAATTCAACAAAACCTGTATAAAAAAGAAAAATGCTGCCAAAATACTTATAATATATATATATATATACTAGGCTTTCGATGCGACCTAGAATACTTCGACTACATTCTCTGCAGAGGGGTAAAAGTTTCCCTGCAAAAGGAGCATCATGGGTACGATACCAAATTGCATCCGGTGGCCAGTGTCCTATCCTGAAACTCTGGAGAATGTAGAGTATCCCTTCATTTCTCTGATTTCACTGGTCGGAAGGAGTGTCAAAGGCTGAATGTTTTATTCCTTTTTGTTGGGTATTCAATTTTTTTAAACTCAACTTTTAAACATATTTTATGAACTCAATTTTTATCTATTTAACCCATAGATGGGACCCTAACTACACCGAGTTAGAGTTGACCTAGGAGTAATGGCAATGGTACTCAACACTACCAGAATTCCAGAATTGGAACTTCACCACTAGCTGCAGTTTAACGTCCTACCGAGGACACTAAGACCCTCAGCCATCGCCTTCTAGCACATATATGATAACAAGCGCTAATACTCTTGGGAAAGCTATGAATCCTACTCTCCCTCCAGCTATGGATAAATAGTAGGGCACACTGGGCTCTTTAACCTTGGTTAGGCAACCAGTCTAGGAGAAGGAAAACTCTGAATTCAAACCTGTTAAACTCCGCTTAAGAAATTGACCTTGTGTCACATCCTGCTCGTGCGGAGGGGTTGGTAAATATATATGTGATAAAAAGGGTTCGGGTTTGCCATAAGAGCAATAGGTCGGGGACAATCATGTAGGTGCTAGGGCT
>CM042160.1:53897393-53951555 GCA_023376005.1 Doryteuthis pealeii | reverse complement strand
AAGAGAGAGATAACCAGAAGATGGCCCGAAGATTAGAACGGATCAAATGAAGACTTGTCAGACAGGAATTGTCTGTTCATTCAACAAAAACTGTAATAAAAAGAAAATGCTGCAAATACTAACTTATATAATATATATATATAATACTAGGCTTTGTGATGCGGCCTAGAATACTTCGACCTAACAATTCTCTGCAGAGGGGTAAAAGTTTCCTGCAAAAGGAGGCATCATGGGTACGATTACCAATTGCATCGGGTGGCCAGTGTCCTATCCTGAACTCTGGAGAAATGTAGAGTATTCCCTTCTTTCTCTGATTTCACTGGTCGAAAGGAGTGTCCAGAAGGCTGAAATTGTTTTTATTCCTTTTTGTTGGTATTTCATTTTTTTAAACTCAACTTTAAACATATTTTATGAACTCATTTATCTATTTAACCCCATAGATGGGACGCGCTAACTACACCGAGTTAGAGTTGACCTAGGAGTAATGGCAATGTACTCAACACTAACCAGATTCCAGAAATTCGGAACTTCCAACCATCTAGCATGCAAGTTTAACGATTCCGAGGACAACTAAGACCCTCAGAATCGAGTCCTCCTCTCACACATATAGTATACAAGCGCTAAATGAGAATTGTACTGAGCCGATCGGGAAGCTTGAGGGTCTCTCTCACTATCTCTGCCAAGCTATGGACTACATAGGGCACACTCGGGCTCTTTAAACCTTGGTTTAGGCAACCAGTCTAGGAGAAGGAAAACTCTGAATTCAAACCTGTTAAACTCCGCTTAAGAAATTGACCTTGTGTCACATCCTGCTCGTGCGGAGGGTTGGTAAAATATATATGTGATTAAAAGGGTTCGGGTTTGCCATAAGAGCAATAGGTCGGGACAATCATGTAGGTGCTAGGGCTTGACGTGACCAACCGACTGGTCTCCGACCGCTCGTATTGCCTAAGTAAAGGCCAAGTATAGTGTTACATACCATGAACTACTTATCAGCCAGGGTTCCGTCCTTAAGCATCACAGGTCGCTACCCTCGACCAACAGGTGGTCCCATTGGATCGGGGTTTTAGAGGTGCTGCGGCGTATTCTACGACCACATCCGACAGAGTGGTTTTACCCTTCTACAGGGTTGTAGTCGGCGTAAGTACGAATTGATTTCATTATAACATTAGTCCGCCATAAAATCGACTGTGAAATTCAATTTATTTTTTAAATCTATTTTGATAATAAATCTATAAATTAATAATATTAAATATTCTTTTATATATTTATCTATTCTAGTGATTTTCAAGAGTTACTCTGATATCCAAACTGTAATATAAGAGGGGGGGAGAGAAAAAGAAAGAGAGAGAGAGAGAGAAAGAAAGAGAGAGAGGGAGAGAGAGAAAAAAGAGAAGGAAAGGGAGAGAGAGAGAGAAAGAGAGAGAGAAAAAAGAAAGAGAGAGAAAGGGGAGAGAGAGAGAGAGGAAGAATGGAAAGAGCCAGTAGGTTAGCATGGAAATTTTTTTGGATGAGTCAGCACAACGTGACATGCGTTTTCTCATTGTTCGAAGGTGAAATCTGAAAGAGTAAGAGTGAGAGTTGAGAATGTTAGGGTAGTTTGTAACGATGCGTTGACAGAGTGAAACGTTCTCTCTTACTCAGTGCAGTTGGGCTGGGGGAGGGAATAAAAATTTCATGAGAACAAATAAATCGCCTTGTGTTATTACTAAAAACTATAAATGACAAAAGACATGATGTTCCCCAGAATCCTAAGTTGGTTTTCAAACTACAAACATCAACGAATTGCCAGCCAACTCAACATCAACCCAGCAACTAGATTCGAGACTCTCAAAGTAGTACCGGCCCTGAAATAAGAATACAATAATTATTTTTACTAGCAAATATATGCACCCTCCGGGTGCAAGTATTTAAGTTTTAATGTAATAAAATATTGTATCAAATTAGAAATGCTAATGAAAACTAAATAAGAAAGCAGATAAAAATATTTGAAACAGAGGAGGGTATAATAAAGAAATAGAACAACTGAAACTTACTCTTCCCTCACTCCAGTCTTTCATTGCTAAATTTTCCTAATTTAACTTAGTTAAAATAGGAAGTAAAGAATAAAATTACAGTTATTATTTTTTCTTGTCAATGGATTTCTTTTAAGATATCCCTGAGATTTTAGATAATATTCATTAAGATAAAACCAAACAATTAGAAATCAGTAATACTAAGCACATATTTATTAAAATCAGATTTTTAATATCAATATGCAAATTAGCCTTCCCATTCACAATGTAAACTGCTCTTTTGTTGTATATATAAATGCAATTGCATGTTATTAGTATGTAGATATTACCAACAGTATTAATAATGTAAAACAATTTTATTAATAATTGAGATTTGAATAAAAATAAAATCCTGTAGAATGTGACGTAAATAACTAAGGGAATTGTTACTTGAATAGTAATATAGTTTCGGTTACAGACAGAAAAACACACAATCTTCATTATAATAAGGAGATATGACACATCATCATTCCACTCCAATAATGAGCGCCGACACGTTGCAAAACGAACTCTAAGTTTCTCTGAATTTTTGAGATGAGACTTGATGATTAGTATTATCTGCATTATTCGGACTATTGTCCTCATCTTCATTGTTATCTATACAACGTTTCAGCCGATGTACCCTCCGGTATTTCTTGTCGGATTCGGGAACCATCTCGGACTCGGGAACCTTCTTTTCGAACTCGGGAACCTTATTGTCGTAATCGGGAACCTTATTATCGTAATCGGGAGCCATCGCGGAACATTGAACCTAACCCTTTATTCAGTCCACGGGGGTATCCTGTTCTCATTTCGCTAACCATAGCTGGTGTAAAGGCGTAAAGCTGTGTTAATTATTATTCTAAGAAGGTTCCCGATTACGACAAGAAGGTTCCCGAGTTCGAAAAGAAGGTTCCCGAGTCCGACAAGAAATACCTGAAGAATGCCGGAGGGTATATCGGCCGAAACGTTGTACAGATAATAATGAAGATGAGGACAATAATCCGAATAATGCAGATAATACGAACTCGAAGTTGTCTCGCTTAAGTCACCGTTGATGTCAAAAAGGCAGTACACCAGTTGTGAACAAAAGATAAAAGGAAATAACACATCATTTAAAGGCAGATAATTATTGATACCTTTAATAATGTTAAGAAATTTACACAGGTAATCAATTTCAAGCTGAATAATTGAGTTCACGTCCAAGAATCAAGGATCGGTGGGGGAGGGGAGGCATAGAAAGAGGCCAAGCATCCGAATGATAAGGGTATTTGCCTCATACCCCACTTGTATGGGCTGGGCACAAGGCCTCGTTTGAACGTGGGCCCACTCACAAGCCAAAGCTCATGGGCGGGAAAGAACAAAAATTGCGTCGATCCCTTCGGCATTCCCCCTCAAGGGAGCGCCTCAGGCGCTGGGCAATAAACCCAGCTCTGTCCCTAAGGGGGCAGGTATTGCCTGGGTGGAAAGCCTCCTGGGATCGACGCTATTAATTTACTTTACCGAGGGGAATACTGAAATTCGCAACAATACTACAGCAGCCTTCGACAAACAAAGCGTGTGCGTGCAATACTGAGTTAAAAAAAAACACCAATTTCTTCTATCGCTCGTGCTCTTTTATTGTGTGTCTGCTCTCAGGGAAATTAGCATAACCCTCAACCTAATCTCGCCAATTCTCCTGGCTCCAGGATCATGTCTCTTGAATTGCAGCTTTGGAGTGCCCATGTTTCTTTTTTCTGAGTTTTTCAGTCCCCTTGCATGCCAGACATATGTGAACGTTCCTCGTTTCCAGGGGTAAACCATCTTCTCTTCTACACCACCATGTGGTGACCTTTAAGTGAGTCCTATCTATTTAAATCAGTAAAGATGACTGATATCTCGATTGATTGATTTTAATGGCATGTCGACCTGTCTTGGGTTATTTTATATGTGATATCAAGTATTTCTATCTAGCATAAATAATTCTTGTACAGTTGTATGGTTTCAGGTATTCCTATTAAATCTATTAATAATGGAGATTCGCTCTCTTTTTGTCTGTAACAAAAACTCCGTCACTGCTTACGTCACATTACCCAACACATAATCCAACGTCATAACATAGAATAAATATACTCAAAATGTGAGCATGCAACGTTAGACAATCCTCATTTCGATAAATAGATGCCCGGCGTTATATATTTATATATAGATTGTTTTATTCTAATATAATATTTAAAGTTATCGAAACTGTTTCCATTTCAAATTGTCTTTCTTTCTTTCTTTCCTTTTTTTTTTTTTACTCCTTTAATAAATTTGACGATTTTACATACTTATGGTACACACTCTATGATATTGAATTTTCAGCTCCCATCCCCTCAGGCAATATCTTTCAAAAATTATTTTTACATCGCCCGAGGGTGTCTTTTTATTTTGCTAGTACTAATAATTCATACATAGTTATATGATTGATTGATTTTAAATGGCATGTTAACCCACCTTGGATCATTTTATGCCTAGAAGTTGTAGAATCACATTCATTGAATATTTACATTTTTATGTAGTTGTTTCTTTAAAAGTTTTTTTTTTTTTTTTGCACAATGTCCTATCAAATTAGAATAATTCTTAATCAGATCTATTTGACCCATAGATGGGACCCTAACAGATGGTATCGCTCCAGGTCTCTGTATATACGAGGGTAATCCCAAAGGTAGTAAAAAAAAAGTCGACGGGGCAGCCTAAAGTCGGTATCAGCCAGTCAGCGAGGGAGTCTATCCCCTTTTCACTAGCGCTAGACCAAGGAGATTGTTTTTTTAGCATCTGAGGTGGAGTGCCACACCTACCATCAGCTCCTTACTTTACCGCAAAGATCCCTGTGCTACTCATACGCTGAGTTGGCGGGGACCGGTATCGAACTAGGAACCTTGTGGTTTCTAGCCGAACGCTCTATCGACTGAGCTAACCCGGCCCGTGATCCCAAAGGTAAGGTCTCCAAAATATCTAGAAATCACAGAAACGTTTATTGTTTATTGTCAATGATGTTTACATCATTTTAAAGTTGTAACATATATCTTTTTTACATAATCGCCATTTCAGTCAATGCATTTTTGTAGGCACTGTGGCAGTTTTTGTATACCCAATATCATACCAGATTGCCGCCATATTATTGAGGATGAGATGGAACCCTCACAGATGTTAACAGATTGTTCACCAGGCATATACGAGTGCGCTCAGTTCCCAATTATAAATCATCTTCTCTTCTAGAATAAAAGCCACACTACGTCCTTTATTCTTAACTAGAAGCGGTTACCCGGCGTCGCCTGGGTAGAGGGGGATTTTTTAAGTTAGTCCTGCAGATCCATTATTACTGAACCGTGAGTTGGATCCTCGTAGAATGCCCAATTAAAATCCCTACGTAAAAAAAAGACCTTGCATTGATCCAGCCACTCTACAAAGAAACGTTAATGTCTACTATTCAAAATATTAAACGCAAAAGAAAAATCCATGCTGTTATCAGTTAAATTCTATTTTTAAATATCTTCACTAATATAAATCAAATCTTTATTATTTTTGCTCAAAAACCAAGGCCTGGTGATATTTAATGTATATATATATATATATTTACTTTGTCATTAATTATTTTATTTTCGAAGTTTCCTCCGGACATACACATACACAACTACCCTTTATATATGTACTAGAAGTGGCTACCCAGCGTCGCCCGGGTAGAGGGGGATTTTTTAAAAGTTAGTCTCGCAGATCCATTTTTACTTATCGCGAGTGAGATCCTCACCGGTTGCCCCATAAAAATCTCCACGGAAATATATAACAATATAGTAAGAAATTTCCATTCAATGATTTACAATTCTTTTAAAAAATAAGATATAAATGATGCAATTAATTCAATCAATCAATATTATATTTCAAAGCAAAAAAAAAACATACAAAAAAAAGATAAACAAAATAACATGCAAATGACTTTCCCTTCTGTTACTTTTCAAATTTGAATTTTTAAATATCTTCCCAAATATAAATCAAACCTTCATTATTTTTGCTCAAAATCCAAGCCCAGGTGATATTTAATGTATATATATATATATTTACTTTGTCATTAATTGTTTTATTTTCGAAGTTTCCTCGGGACATACACATATACACAACTGCCCTTTATATATATATATATATATATATATATATATATATATATTGCCCATCGTATGCAATATAAGTAAATCCAATTTACAAATAATTATCCCAAACTTTAATAAAAGAAACTCTTCGTACTTGATTTTTGTTATATTTTAGCCCGACAGTAAAAGTAATGAATACACGCAAAAGACAATATTAGAAGTCGTCTATACCCTTTTTTTATATATTTTTGTTCGAAATCTATACACTATTTATCGTCTTTTCAGACTAGTTCATTGTGTCAATGAGGGGTGTTTTTATCACTCCACAACATTTTTTTAATGACCAATCTTACAACTCGTATGCAACAGTGGTAAGTACAACTCACGAGGGATTATCCTAAACATTGATAAAAAGCGACTGTCTTTTATTTCTAATAATGACCATCTTATAACCCGTATGTAATAGGGGTATGTATTGCCTGCGAATAATTATCCTAAACATTAATAAAAGTGAACATGTCCTTTATTTTTAACTAGAAGCGGCTACCCGGCGTCGCCTGGGTAGAAGGTGGGAGTGCAAAAAAGTTAGTCTCGCAGATCCATTATTACAGAATCGTGAGTGAGATCCTCGCAGGATGCTCCATTAAAATCCCTACGTAAAAAATAATTAGAAAAATTTTAAAAATTTAAAAAAAGATTTTGCGTTGATCTGGCCTGGTGGGGCGTTAGTAAAAAAAAATACACAGACACTCTGAAAAAAAAAATTACCGTATTTGACGGCAGATAAGACGCACGGGCATATAAAACGCACCCCCATTTCAGCAGGTCAGATTCAGGAAAAAAAGTTTTTTAGTGTATTTAAGCAAATATTGTTGAAAACAGTCTAGCTGTGCATTACACAAGCAGAAACATAGCTGTATAAAAGCAATTTGGCAGTACTGTAGGTAAAAGTACTGAGCGTAAGCTGGGTTAATGAGCATCATAGAGAAGACTAGCCTAGGCCAACGGGAGGTCTCAAACTTCACCTATGATATATAAGACGCAGGGCAATTTTTTGAGCCAAAATCTTGGGGGAAAAAGTGCGTCCTATATGCTGTCAAATATGGTAATGTCTCCTATTTAAAATAGTCGATGCAAAAAAAGAAATTCCATGGCGTTAATATTTAATTTTTATTCTCTAATTATCTTCACGAATATAAATCAAATCTTTATTATCAAAAAGCAAAATATGGTGATAATGAATGTGTATATATATATTTGTCGTTAATTATTTTATTTTCGTAGTTGCCTAGGTGGAGATAATGACCATCTTATGATATGTAACATGAGTATGTACTGCTTACGAATAAAACCCGCCCAACGGGGTGGGGGTCCAGTGGCTTCGGCCCTGGATCTTTACAAGTTAATAGTGTCGATCCCAGGGGGCTATCCCCACAGGCAATACCTGCCCCCTTGACTTAAAGGGGCAGGGCTGGGTTTATTGCCCAGCGCCTGAGGCGCCCCCCTTGAGGTGGAATGCCGACGGGATCGACGCAATTTTTGTTCTTTCCCACCCATGAGCTTCGGCTTGTGGGTGGGCCCACGTTAAAACGAGGCCTTGTGCCCAGCCCATACAAGTGGGGTATGAGGCAAATACCTGTACTGCTTACGAATAATTATCCTAAACTTATCAAAGTGACTCTACATCGTTTATATTTTTATAATGACCAGCTTATAACCAGTATGCAATATCAGTAAGTACTACTGTTGTAGAGGGGTTAACATCCCTACAGGATGGACTGGCTCATAGCCTATAATAGTCGACGTAGCAGTGATAGAAACAGACAAATTATATTCGTACAAAATTACTGCGTTTGACTACACACATTTGACCCTCATTATTGTACGCTTGTCTTGTGCATTGTACTAGTTCTCGTTTTATGTATAAGTATTGTTACACATTGGACCCGTCAAAGAACACAAACACTTGTATTTAGGAAAATGTAAGATGAGATGTTTATTCCTTCGGTTGTGTACAGCTGAGAGTCGTTGACAGGGTTACGCAAACGTGGAGTCTTCGGGAGTTCTTTTCAAGTGATCTCGAACCTGATCGTTGTCTGTCTAATCGATCTCTACGGGCTTCTTTTATTGTAGTCTGACCCCCGGTGTCACGCCTCTTTGTTCGTGACACCTACGCAGTTTTTCTGTAGACATGCCTCTTCGCCCACGCAGGCTGTTTTCATTGGCCATGGGCTACGCCTACAGATTTCTGCACCTAAATCATGTCAAATGTTCACCTGCATTTCCAGGTGCAAAAGGTCAGGTCAGGGCCATATCCTGTTTTCGTTTCCAGGCTGCACCTGACCCCTATGCACTTCCTATTCAGCCTGGTCCTTGGGTGCACTGATCAAACAATATATTACAGTATCTGTTAGCACCAGATACAAGGGCTGAATAAAATATATATCAAGCACACCATTTCTCTGTGTATCTTTTACCACCTCAATGATACAACTACTTACAAAATAATTATCCTAAACTTTAGTAAAAGAAACTCTTCGTCTTTTATCTTTAATAATGACCATCTTACAATCCGTATGTAATAGGGGTAAGTACTGCTTACAAATAGTCACCCTAAAGTTAAATAAAAGTGATTCTACATCGTTTATTTTTACTAGCAAATATATGCACCCTCCGGGTGCAAGTATTTAAGTTTTAATGTAATAAAACATTGTATTAAATTAGAAAGGCTAATGAAACTAAATAAGAATACAGATAAAAAGATTTGAAATAGAGGGAGTATAATAAAAAAATGGAACAACTGAAACTTACTCTTCCATCACTCTCGTTTTTCATTGTTATTTTTTCTAATTTAAGTATTTAGTTATAAGAGGAAGTAAAGAATAAAATGACAGTTATTTTTTCTTGTTAATGGATTTCATTTAAGATTCATTGAAGAGATTTTTGCTTATATTCATTAAAATAAAACCAAACAGTTAGAAATCAATAATACTAAGCACATATTTATTAAATTCGATTTTTTAATATCAATATGCAAATTAGCCTTCCCGTTCACACTGTAAACCACTATTTTGTTGTATATATAAATATAATTGCATGTTGTCAGTATGTAGACATGGTTAAGAGTATAAATAATGTAAAACAATTTTATTAATAATTGAGGTTAAAATAAGGATAAATTCATGGTGAATGTGACGTCAATTACTAAGGGAATTGTGACTTGAGTAGTGATTTAGTTTCGGTTACAGACAGAAAAACACACAATCTCCATTATAATAAGATATAATGACCAGCTGATAACCCGTATGTAAAAGTCCTGCCAGTTAACACAGTAGATGACTGATCATTTGCCAATATTTTTTTCCTCTTACTTTTCACTTTCAAACAATGATTGGTAGACATTCCCTTGATATATGTAGATAACACCCACAAGACATTAATCTTCTTTTTCTTTTTTTCAGTTTTCAGACCACGAGGCAAGCTAACAAAAGGCTTTTTGCCAGGAATCCATCCCAAGGACCGAACCACCCCATTGCACTAAGAGGTTTCGGGTCAGAATACTTAATGGCCAAGATAAACAACCCTTCGAATGACCTACTAGAAAATACCACCTTGAGAATTATAATTAACTGATTGATTGATTGATTTGAATTGCATTTATATCTACATTTTATATATCTACGCATATATATATATATATATATATATATATATATATATATATATATACCAACTCCTCCGTACAAGAAAGATGATAACACAAGGTCAATTTTTAAGCGGAATCTATGTTTTGAATTGAGAGTTTTCCTACTTCTAGACCGGTTATTACCAAGTCTGCCATACTTTTTTACCCATAGCTGGAGGGAGAATAGTTAGTTTCATACGTTTCTTAAAAGTGTTAGCGCTATGTAAATTTCAGCCAGCGCCGTCAAAGATTTGAACTCGTGAAGCCGAGTCAATTTCCAACGAGGATAACACTTATACATTCGGTACGTCCATTTTAATATAGATATGTTTATTTATCTCTACATTTTTGTGTAGTTTCTGAAGAGCTTTTGTATACAACTACGACACGCAACACTCTACTTTGGCCCTTACTTAGGCTATACGAGCGATCGGAGTGGCCCCCTCCGATCAATCGGCTACTCACGTTAACCCCTAACACCTATATGATTGTCCCAACCCTATTGCCCTTATGGTATACCTTCAATCCTTTTTATCATATATGAGCTAGAAGGCGGTGACTGAGGGTCTTAATGTGCTGTGTATGACGTTAAACTATCTGATGGTGAAGTTCCAATTCTGGAGTTCTGGGGAGTGGGGAGTAACCCTTCATTGCCAGTACTCCCAGGTTTACTTGGCCCCGGAGTAATAGTACCTGATAGGGTCCCATCAAAGGGTTAAATAGAAAAAAGTGAGCGGTCGGAGAGATCCCCTCCGATCAATCGGCTACTCACGTTAACCCCTAACACCTATTCGATTGCCCCAACCCTGTTGCCCTTATGCCATACCTTCAATCCTTTTTATCATATATGAGCTAGAAAGCGGTGGTTGCGGATCTTTGTGTACTGGGTATGACGTTAAACTGCATCTAATGGAGCTCTGGGGAATGTGGAGTAACCGTTCATCGCCGTTGCTCCCAGGTCTACTCTGACACGGAGTGGCAGTACCTGTTAGGGTCCCATCTATGGATTAAATAGAACAAAAAAAGTTAAGGTAATTGAGTTTTTTTTAAGTTTGAATACTCATCAAGCATGAATAGAATAAAACATCTTCGGCATAAAATAACCCAACAAGGGTTGACATGCCTTAAAATCCAACCAACCAAACCAAACTATAATATCAAGTATTCCTATTAAATATAAATAATTTGTACACAGTTTTATGGTCTTAAGTATTCCTATCTAATACTAATAATTATATGATTTCATGTGATTATTTCTATTCAATGATAATTCTTTTTTTGCACACAGTTATATGGTTTCAAATGTGGAGGGGCGTGGTCTAATGGTTAGAGTCGTAGGAAATGGACTCGTCGACGCGAGTTCAATTCCTGGACAAAGCTGTTTACATTTCACATGGCACTATGAATCCAATTCTCCCTCCAGCTATGGGTAAATATAAATAATTTGTACACAGTTGTATGGTCTTAAGTAAAAAGTAAAGTCGTCGGGGCGGCCTAACGTCGGTATCAGCCAATCAGCGAGGGAGTCTATCCCCTTTTCACTAGCGCTAGACCAAGGAGATTATCTTAGCATCTGAGGTGGAGCGCCACGCCTACCATCAGCTCCTTACTTTACCGCACAGATCTCTGTGCTACTCATACGCTGAGTCGGCGAGGACCGGTATCGAACTAGGAACCTTGTGGTTTCTAGCCGAACGCTCTACAGAATGAGCTAATACTAATAATTATATGATTTCATGTGATTATTTCTATTCAATGATAATTCTTTTTTTTTGCACACAGTTATATGGTTTCAAATGTGTCAAGTCGTAGGAAATGGACTCGTCAACCTGAGTTCAATTCCTGGACAAAGCTGTTTACATTTCACATGGCGCTAATACCCTTGGGAAAGGTATGAATCCAATTCTCCCTCCAGATATGGGTAAATAGCAGGACAGACTGGGCTCTTAACCATAGCTAGGTAACCAGTCTAGGAGAAGGAAAACCCTGAATTCTAACTTGTTAAACTCAGCTTAAGAAATTGACCTTGAGTCGCATCCTGTTCGTGCGGAGGGATTAGTATATATATATATATATATATATATATATATATATATATGGTTTCAAATAACTAATAAGGATAATACCCAGGGCACTGCTTTTGAGGGATTGGGGCTTACCTCTCTGGAGGGAATACAGTCATCCATTCTAAGCCCCGACGAAAGGACGGCTAATTGACCGTGTTTCTTTGGGTGTAGTATGTATTTACCCAACCCCTCCGCCACGGGCTTGATGTGACAGAAGGTTAATTTTCAAACGGAGTAAATGCGGTTTGAATTTTAAAACTTACTGCTGATGGGCCGCTAGGAGCACTCTATCCCTTAAGGAAAGCTGTGCAATTTTTGCATAACTAGAATTTCACAGCTCTCTTTAACGGATAGAGCGCTCCTAGCGGCCTAGTATTTTTATATTAGTAAATTCCCTTTTTTAAAAGTGGGTTGTGTAGATGACACGGAGGTAAGAACTCTGACTAACGACAAATCAGTGGAATTTCGATCCTGGCCTGAAGCTGCCTGCTTTGTCTACGCGCACTGATAATTGATTTAAAGGGGCAGGGCTGGGTTTATTGCCCAGTGTCTGAGGCGCCCCCTTGAGGGGGAATGCCGGTGGGATCAACGCATTTTTGTGCCTACCGCCCATAAAAAATGTCCTTGTGTCACGCCCTTATAAGTGGGATTAGAGGCAAATACCCTCACCCTGGGTGTCTAATCGTGGTGGAATGGTTAGCAAGCTAATCTCACTAGATCCATTACTACTAAATAGCGAGTTCGGTCCTCGCTGGGGGCACCCCTACTTGCGACCGTGTCACATCCTACCCATGGCAAACGGATTGGGTAAATACCAACTATATATATCGCTTACTCTGCAGGGTGTTTACTTTGTACAACAACCAGCGGAAAAGGCTCTTCCCAGTTATGAGTAAACAGTGTATACAGTAAGGAACAGAAAGATGTTCAGATCAGAGTTTACTCTTTGCTGCCAGTACCCTGTAACCCAATAGAAACTGCCGTATCTTATTTGGCTGGCTGGCTGGTTGGATTTTACGGCATGTCAACCTTTGTTGGTGTATTTCTCTGAATTTTTTAGATGAGGCTTGATAATTAGTATTATTCATATTATTCGGACTATTGTCATCATTGTTATCTGTACAACGTTTCGGCCATTGTGCCATCCGGCCTTCTTCAGGTATTTTTTGTCGGACTCGGGAACCTTTCGACAAAAAGGTTCCCGAGTCCAACAAGAAATACCTGAAGAACGCTGGAGGGCACAACGGCCGAAACGTTGTACTGATAACAATGAAAATGAGGACAATAGTCCGAATAATATAAATAATACTTTGTTGGGTTATCTTATTATTTTGTTTAAATGTCTAAGAGAAGATAAACTGAATTGAAACCTGTTAAACTCCGCTTAAGAAAATGACCTTGTGTCACATCCTGCTCATGCAAAGGGGTTGGTATTATATATATATATATATATATATATATATATATATGTGTGTGTGTGTGTGTGTGTGTGTGTGTGTGGAATTAAACAAAAGACACATCTCCTGTTTAACAATTTTATTTTTGATCTTTTCTCGGGACCTGAACTTTGGTGGACTTATCGACGAATTCCAAATACACACACACACACACATATATTATATATATATATATATATATATATATATATGTGTGTGTGTGTGTGTGTGTGTGTGTGTGTGTGTGTTTTATTCATTCCTCATAGGTACTCATTCTTTAACTCAGTTTTTTAACACATTATTAATTTTTTTATTATCTATTTAACCCATAGATTGGACCCTAACAAGTACTATCAGCGTTGACATGGGAACAATGGTGATGAAGGGGTACTCCACATTCCCAGAGCTCAAGAATTGGAACTTCACCTTAAGATAGAGTTTAACGTCATACCCAGAAGATCCTCAGCTATCACCTTCTATGACATATATGTTAAAAATGATTGGGGTTTTGTCATAAGGGCAATCATATTGGTACTGACCAGCCGATCGATCGGTGGAGACCTCTCCGAGCGCTCTTCTCGTCTAAGTAACGGCCAAAGTGGAGTGTTGCATGCCATAGACTGCTCAGTCACCGGGGTTCCTTCCTTAAACATCATGGGTCGCCATGGGTCACCACCCACGGCCAACAGGTGGCCCAAGTGTGTGGAGGGGGGTCTTATCTGTTTTCCATTTCCAAGAGAAATGCCATGAAAGTGAATTACTCGGCATGGCACCCTGATAACCTAATGGGTCATGGGATTTGATTTGATTATGAAAGTGTGGTTTTCTAATTCAAATCCCATTATTTAAGGAAACGTTGCTTTTATTTGATTATCACATCCACAAGATTGGATCCTGTCATGGTTGACAATGAAGGTAACACATTTTTACTACGCTTAGTTAAAGCAGTAATGGGGAAGTGGTTTCCTCAAGTGATGTCGTCCACTCTCCGGAGTTTAACAGGTTTGAATTCAGAGTTTTCCTTCTCCTAGACTGGTTACCTAGCCATGGTTAAAGAGTCCAGTCTGCCCTGCTATTTACCCATAGCTGAAGGGAGAATTGGATTCATACCTTTTCCAAGGGTATTAGCGCTTAGTGAAATGCAATTAACACGTCCAGGATTTGAACTCGGGACGACGAGTCCATTTCCCATGACTTTAACCATTACACCACGCGCTTCCTAATTTTTTCATAGGTTCTCGGTGATGCATTAGAACACAGGGAGACTTGTCAAGTATTAATTGAAAACTAGCGGGAACCGTGAAATTTCCACGAAACGAAACAAAGATCAAGGAAAAAAATGATCAATGATTTACAATTTCAATCTTACAAATAAAAGAAATGAGTAAATTTTTCTTTTCTTTTTTTTTTCAATTCCTTTTAATTCTATGTTGGGCATTTAAGCGACGCAACACCATTTGAAATCTTTCCTTTTAAATATTGGGTGAAATGAAATGGGGAAATGAGAAATCTGCGATTAAGCGCCACCAGATAATCTGGATTCACATTTTCCGTTGCATCTTGGATGATTTGGATGGTCTCATTTTTAACCAGATGGTGCTGCAGGATGATAACGGACGGAAGATTAAGGAACAAGCATATTGATATATAAATGAATAAACCCCCTCGGCTTGAATTCAAACTTGGCTCGCATGTTTTGTTATCTGTGCGAATAGCCTTTGCTTGCGTCTTTATAGCAATAAGAAAAACTCAGTTATTCCCCTTAGATGCTGTATCCTTCAGGGGAATTTTTAAATACTAGCAGGACCTGTGGAATGTGGAGATACCACAGAATGATAATTTAATCATTTGATATGTTTACTTAAGAGCTATGGCTAAATAGTTCAATATGTAAAAAGTATAATGATCTTTATTTAACTCTCTCACGTTTTTCTTTCTTGCTTTTCATCGTGTTTGATTGTGTTATTCATTCAGCGTGCTCATCCCCTCTCTATTTTTTCTTTCTATCTAATTATATTTTTTCTGTGTAGCATGTCCTTTTTCATCCCTTTCTTTCTTTATGATAAAAATGGCTGAGATGACAACACTCATAAGAAATAAAAAATCGACAGATAAGCAGCACCAGATAATCAGGATTTACATTTTTGCATTTCATCTTGGACGATTTGGACAGTCTCATTTTTAACCAGAAAGTGTTAAAGGGGTGGGGCAATTTCATTTTTAAATGGGTGGGGGCAATTGAGACTAACATGGTCTGGATCCAAATTTTCAATTTTCATTTTATATATATATATATATTTTTGGGAGAATATGTGCTTAATTGGAGTCGTACCTAATTTTGAAAATTAATTAATTAATAATGAATTAGGTGGGAATGCCTATTTAAATGTATGGCTAAACAAATCAAGAAAAATCAATCTCTGTATGTACATTTCGGCCTATTAGGCCTCATCAGCAGAGCTATAGATAGGAAGGCCGCCCTGTGCGTGATTTGAAACCGGACTGCCTGCCAAGCATTCCCGCCTAATTCATTATTAATTTTCAAAATTAGGTACAACTCCAATTAAGCACATATTCTCCAAAAAATTGTCGGCAAAAAAGCCATTCCAAACATACCTTGTTTACAACTTATCATATATATATATATATAGACAAAATAATAGAGAAAAAATTTATATATATATATATATTATATATATATATATAATTTTCTCTCTATTATTTTGTCTTTTGTTTACTTACTTTTTATAGATCCTTTTGAAGCTTGTTTAATTTGTTTGGTTTGGTTTGGTTTGTTTTGTTTTACAGCATATCAATCTTGGTGGGTCATTTAATACCAACAAAGTTTTGAAATAAATTCATTCTTAATGGATAATCAAATTTTGTTTATAAACTCATGTTTTTCTATTCAACCTATAGATGGGACCCTAACAGGTAATGCCACTTCGAGTCAGAGTGGACCAGGGAGCAATGGTGATGAAGGGGTGCTCCACATTCCCCAAACCTCCAGAATTGGAACCTCACCATTAGATAGAGTTTAACGTCATTCTCAGGACAAGATGACCCTCAGCCACCACCTTCTAGCACATATGATAAAAAGGGTTGGAGCTTGCCATAAGGGCAATGGGGTTGGGGCAGTCATATTGGTGCTAGGGCTTGACGTGACCAGCTGAGTGATCGAAGGGGGCCTCTCCGACTGCTCGTCTAGCCTAAGTAAGGTTCTAAGTGGAGTGTTGCATGTCATGTACTGCTCATCCACCAGGGTTCCGTCCTTAAGCATCATGGGTTGCCACCCACGGCCAACAGGTTGCCCTATTGGGGGAGTCTTACCCCTCTGCAGAGGTGCAGTCGGTGTATTCTAACAACCCAGCCGACAGGGCGGGAAGCTTGTTTAAACCAAGGTATAGATGTTTTAAGCTAAAACAGAGTTAACTTTTTAGATTAAAGAAACTAGCAAGAATATGCACCCTCTGGGTGTAAGTATTTAAGTTTTAATTGTAATGAATATATTGAAGTAAAAAATTAAATAAGAATGCATATATAAAAAGATTACATTTATTTAATCATATTTTAATTGGTTTCTATATAAAAATCATTCATACGATTGATTTAATACATTGAAGAATAAAAACACTATTAGAGATCAAATTACACCAAGTAATTAATTTATTGAACCCGGGTTTTGTTTTTTAAAAAACCATGCAAATTAAACCACACCATACACGATGTAAACCTTTATTTCTTAGTGGATATATAAGACACATTTTCGAGGATTTTTAAACACACTAATAACATGGGCTGTTTTTAGGCAAAATATAACTCAGATTTCATAGAAAATTGTTAATTGAATAAGATTATTCTATATTATAGCAAATATATGCACCTCAGGTGCAAGTATTAAGGTTTTGATGTTAATAAAATTGTATAACATTATAAACTATTTTAGAAAATGATAAACTGAGGGGGGTATAATCGAAAATAAACAGCCTTTAAATCTAACTCTTCCATCATTTTCCATCACTCCCGTCTTTTCATTTTCCTAATTTATATATTTTAGTTAGATTATGAAGTATTTAATAAAATTACAGTATTTCATCTTGGTTCATGGATTTTTCTTTTAAGAATTTATCCCGAAGATTTTGCTCAGATTCGTTAAGAGAAAACCAAACAATATTAGAAAATCATATAATACTAAGCATATATTTTATTAAAATCAAATTCTTAATTATCTAATATGCAAATTAGCCTTGTCTATTCACACTGTATAACCGCTTTTTTCTTGAATATATATAATAATAACTTGCATGTTGTTAGTATGGAGATTAATCCGAACCAGTAATTAATAAGGTATAAAACAATTTATCAATAATGAGGTTAAATAAAAAATAAATTCATGGTGAAATGTGACGTCAATAAACTAAAGGGAATTGGGAAACTTGAGTAGTGGATTTAGTTTCGGTTTACAGGACAGACCAAACCACAATCTCCATTAATTTGTATTTTAATAAATATTAATAGATTGACTATATAATTAAATACACTTGATTAAACTTAAAAAATTCCTGGGGTATTCATGACGTTTCAGCAGTGACATAGTTTTGGTGTTACATTACAGATGCTGAATCCTCCATTATAAGATTATATATTCACCACATGAGGGGGGCATCAGGATTTTAGAAGTGATTAAGTTGGGGCATGGGCAAAAAAAATGGTTGAAAACCCTTGCTCTACACAATTCTATGAAATTTTTCCCAAGCAGAACAATATTGACTTCTGTATACATGCCTTTTTATTGTTAGATTGGAATGTTCTGGGATAATTGAATGCTTTGTGGGGAATTGCTAATTTTTTTTGTTTTTTGAGCTACCATAAAAAAATCTTTGTTAAATTTAAAAAAAAAAAAAAAAAATTTTAAAATAAAAATAACTCTTTTCAATAAAATAGTTTATTTAGCAACTCTACTTCCATTTGAGTATTCGTCATAGCGGAGGCTGTTTTTAACTGATGTTTTTGTTTTTTTTTTTTTTATTTTTAAGAGACTAAGAATTTATGCTCACAAGAGTTACTCCCTTAAAAACATATCATTCACTGTTTTGATATTTCAACTAATATAAATTTGGTTACCACGGTATATGGATGATTAAGAACAACAATATAATGAGATTAATGTGTCAGTCGATCCATTTTCGGCCTTCTTTGGGAAATAAATTCTGTATTGAAAGAAAAGGCTTTTTTCTGAATGTGTTTGGAATTAAATTTTTTATAGATATTCTGTAATAAAATTACATTTTTTTAAACTGACCTTGTGTCACATCCTGCTCGTTGAGGGCAGGGTTGCAAATACAAATCTATCACAAAGAAAAAATTAAGAGAGAAATTCTTTTTGAAAGGAATAGAATTTTTGTGAAAAACAGACAAATCCAAGGCAAAGATTCGTGTGTGTGGTGTGTGTGTGTATGTGACATAAGCTTTTCTGGGATACGGTATATCCTCAGGGCAGACATCCCCCCCCCCAACAAAAATGGAGTATCCTGTGTAGGCATAAACTGCATCTGGTGATGGATTCCAGTTATGAACAGTATGGAGTACCCTTCATTTGCCATTATACTCTGAAGTCCACTGACTTCGAGTCATAGTATCTGTAGGATCCTATCTATTGGGTGAAAAAGATCCATTTGCAATTATTAGAGGAACAATTGAAATAGAACCATGTGCAAAAAGAAGAACACATTGGCACAAAAAATATGTATTATATAACATAACAATAGATGTAATTCCCTAACCTCTGCCTTAAAATAACCCCATATAGGTTTGAACATGCCATTAAAAATCAATCAAGTGTGACAAATTACAGCGCAACTTACACCAATTTCTATTGTAAACACCCGGTTGCGTTGCCTGGTTGTTTTCCTTCTTTAAGCGTTCGTCCCCCTACTTTTCCATTTCGTACCTGCGGTCGTTGCTTTCCATCTGTTTTTGGCGGTCATTTCCTTTCTCGATTCCATTTCGTTTCCCGTGGTCATACTTTCCATTTTGTTTCTGCGGTCGGTCCTTCTGGGCCGGAATACGCGCACTCACGACCCTGCATCCCATTTTTGTTTTTCTACTTGTAATCCCTGTTTTGGAACCCGGGGACCCAAACCGGACACGCGAGAGCAAAGATACACTCACCCAAGGATTTCTCCCATCCCGGTTGCGTATCCTTTTTTTTTTTTTTTCTTTTTTTTTTTTTTTTTTCCATGGGAACATCAAAAAGGCAAAGATGAGATAATGGTCTGCTGCTAATCTCTAACTGGTTGTCGAGATGGGGGGGTTCCCCCGTTTCCTTTTGGAGACCCCTTCTAATGCTATGCGTCTCAGTGGCATCTCACATCTTAATCTGTTCAGTGTTCAGGGCCCTATCTGTCCCTCACCTAAGAGACTGTCCAAAAGAACTTTAGAATTTCCCAGATCATCTCTTCGCTATCAAATCTCGTATGAAAATCTCATCCTCCTAGATCTTATCAACCCCGCGGGATTTGAAAGGGTTTCTTTGTTTCTAAAAGACCACCCTCATGATTTTTATGAACCAATGGGTCAAACTATTAAAGTGCCAAAGGACCAGACTGTGTCTGCTTCTGGCCCTTTATCACTTTCATTATCTATCCTAAACCCCTAATTCTCACCTTTGTGGCCTGTTTTTGCACCCACAACAACATATGCCTACTTACAAATACACCTATATGTAGTACAACACATGTATGTTAATGCACACATTGTATCTATCTATTATACATATATATCTATTCACACATATCTACACTAGAAACACAACATTATTTATACATATATGTGGTTTTGGACTTACTACTATTAATTCGATTTAACTAACTATTATTTAACTATATACTAAGTGTGCATTATAGTGCACACACAACAATTCTTGCCACCCACCATTGTATATTACTATCTACTAGCAGAGATACTGATTTTGCATCTGTTAGTGTTAGGAAGACCTAACAAAAATAGAGTTGCCCCCCTTTGATCAATAGGGGACTGATGGCAAACCTAGAAAATGGGTTTCTGCCATGTTCCTTTTGGATTGGGTTTGTACTTGTGTGAATGGCAGATTACACACCAGCACGCATGGTTAAGCTATTTAAGTCAACTTTTTAGGGTAGAAGTATTCTCTACCCTTGTGTTAAATTAAAAACCTTGTTAATTTTCCAACATCTAGTTTTTCATTATCAATTCAAGTCTTCCGTATTTATCTTTATGTAAAAATATAACAGTTAGATATTCCAGCCAAATCCAGATTTGCAATCCTGAAATTTTTGAATTACAAGGATTGTTTTTGATGATTTTTTGCAGAAAATTTTTTTTATACAATAAAATTTCTATAAAATGGAAATAAATTGTGGAATATATGGGATAATCAATTGTGAAATCTGGCAGGAGCTAACTTAATTTGCCGTCAGATTTATGGTGGCTTTTAAAGCTAGTGAAAAAAAAAAAAAAGACAATTGGAAAAAAAAAGTAAAAGACAAATAAAAAATAAAATAATTAACACTCAAATGTAGGCCTTCATGTAATAAAAAAAAAAATTGTTTTAATTTTTTTTTTTTTTTTTTTTAAATAGTAAAACTTCTTAAATAGAAAATTAGAAAAATAAATCAAATAATATTAAGTAAAAAGTAAAAAAATAAATTAAAAAATAAATAAAATATCAATAACAACATAACAATAATAAACAACAAAAAACAAAATGATATCTTTTTAAATTTCTTCGTTTTTTTAAATTTTATTTTTTTCTATCTCAGATCCAGAGGCAAAATTTTCCTTTTAAAAGAAAAAAAATTTTTTTTAAAAAGTGAAATTCAATAAAAAAAAAAAAAAAATTGTTGGTATTATTTAGGATTTGAAGGTCAAATATTGATAAAGATGTCCTTTGATTTTATACACTTAATCAGATTCCTCATTGTATTTTTTTAATTTTTTTAATCATAAAAAAACCTAATTCAAATCTATTTTCTTTTTTCTTCAAGATATTTTTGATTTAAAAAAAAAAAAAAAAAAAGTTCAAAGACAATCATTTTAGATTTATTGCTGCTTATTTTATTTTGAACTATAAAGTTTAAATTGGTTTCTCACCCTTCCCATCATAAATCAATTTCTAACACATTAAAAATTTTAGAAAAATTTATTTCCATTTTGATTCTTATGTAGAAGATTAACATAAGCAGATATCTCTGAAATCTATTTTTCCAGAGGGATAACAAGTCAATAATTCCTGATTCACACAGAACTACACACTTGCTGATTTATAACCTCAATACAGAGAAGAACTATCAGTGTGTATATAATGTCAAACAATCTACACTGTTAAATATTTTCTCCTAAAAAGCAGAGATTTAGCTCTCATTAGAAAATTTTCTTTTTTTCAACACAAACAATATGAAAGGTCTATCTAAAAATCTTCTTGAGAGAAATAAAATTATAGTAAAAATTATAAATGTAGATATAAATGTATAATGTACGTGATTTCTTAACCTATCTGCATAAAATAACCCTAGACAGATTGATACCATTAAAATCAATCTTATTGTTTATTTCTATCTCATTCTTCTATCTATCTATCTTCTATATATCTATATATCATCCAGCTTCTATCAATCCCGTTCTGCTTCTATGTTAAACATTTTCGCATAGAATGCAGAGATTTAGCTCTCATTAGAGAATTTTTTTTTTTCAACGCAAACAATATGAAGGACCTTTTTGAAAAGGTCAACATGGATGACATTTTGGCCTTTCTTGAAAGAAATAAAATTCTAACTTAAATTATAATTGTAAATATAATCAAAAAAATTTTTTTAATTAAAAAAAATCAGATTCTTGACATATTGTTAAGACCAAATAAAATAAAAACTTACACAAAAATAAAGTAAATATAAATGCACAATGTACACAATTTCCTAAGCTCTTAGCATAAAATAATCAAATGCCGTTAAAAATCAATTGAACCATTTTAATATCATATAAATTATTGTCATGTTAAATATTCTGTACATGGGTAAAGTTAATCAAACTCATTTAGTGAATAACTGATTTTTTTTTATTGTATACACGTTATAATTACTTACTAAAAATATAAAAAGCAATTTGTTATAGGTTTTTTATGAGAGTTGTTATTTTATACCAAATTCCAGGGGAGATAACTAAGTTCCACATTTGATTAAATGATTAGAAAAATCAAACTTACTAATTTTAAAACAATTCTGTGTTTACAGAAATGTAAATCACAATCTATAATTATTACATATCAATATTTCTACCATCAACAAATATTAGAAATATGAAAATAAAAAGTTCCTGATGATAAAAAGAAATAAAGAAATAGTATTGCAAATGTAATTGTAGCTGCCATTCAAAATTGGGCTATTTCTTTTAAGCCTTTAATTTTGAGAAAAACTTCTTTTTTTTTTAAGTTTTTCTTTTCTTTCTTTTTTTTTTATCTTCTGAACTTATAACTTGTTAGCAGGCAAGATCTTTCCTGTGCAAGTTCCAAAACCAACTTTGTAGCCGTCAGCCTGGCAATAACCTGGTAAAAGAAAAAAAAAAAAAAAGGAAAAACTAATTAAAACTGTCATAGAAAGGTTGTTTCCGTGTCTCTGTTTCTGTAACAGCATACCCCATGGGTTGGTTGAGCCAACTCCATCTAACAAATTCATCTGTGTGAATTCATGGAACGGAAGGGAATAGGAAATTCACAAGCGGTCCCCAAACCCCACATGCATATTCTGGTCAGAAGAAGGAGATACTCTTGTTTGCTGAAGATTTTCCACAGACGCAGTGACAAGTACGCCAAAAGCTGTTGATTCTTCACAATGATGAAGAAGCCCTTTGCATTTTTAACAGAGCCCCTTTGGCCAGGTTGTGGCCCTAATACTACTAGGTGCCAGACCTGTCCACCTTGTGTGATCCTATCAGGAACTTAAGTTCTGGATGGCGTGGCTCTGACACTACCAAGTTTACACAGCCGTGCCACTATGGCAAGGGGTTGGACTTTAGAAATAATGTGCTAGATGGCCGTTGAGCAAAGAGTTTCCTCTGTCCCCTATACAGATCTTGTTTTTCATTCTGCATGGTGTCTAGCCACCCTCCTCACCAGACAAAATTTGTTTGGTTACCAGTTTAGTTGCCGATGATCCAACTATAAAACAGGGAGTACTGGGTTACATAGTACCAGTACATAGTACATTGAGCAACCTGTGCTAGAAACTGTGATGGCCTAAACATAAGATCTACAGGTTAAGGGTGGGGACTTACTCAGCAGGAGTTATGCCATCAAGAAAAGAACAAACAACTAAAAGTATGAGGATCATCAAACAAGAAAACCAGATGGCTGCATGAACATGTACATGTGGACAGTAAATGTCTTATCCATATCAATCCTCCTGTACCATAGTCAGTGAGAAATTTAAAAAATAATGTATTTTTAACTCAACAATATATAACTGTTTTGTATTATTATTTGTTCCTAACATTTTGGGTTGTAACAGAAAAAAATGTGAAATATCTCAATATTTACCAGTCATGATGACTTCATCGCCATCTTGCAAGAATTTTCGGGTGACACCATTTCCAAGATCTACTGGTTTAGTTCCTTTCCAGCAAAGTTCTAACATGGAACCAAAAGAATCAGGAGTCTACAGAAAAAAAAAAGAGAGAAGTCAAAATTCAATTATCTAGAATTCTTCATTAATGTACAAAATACATATTTACCAACTCCTCCATGTGAGTAGGATGTGACACAAGGTCAATTTCTTAAGCGCAGTTTAACAGGTTTGAAAGCAACAGAAAATAATCAAGATTTACATTTTTGCATTTCATCTTTGATGATCTCATTTTTAACTAGAGAGTGTTGCATGATAATGGTTGTGTAATTAAGGAACACAAGTATTAATATATAGATGGAAGTTGATTAAAATTACTTTAGTAAATGACAAAATTACTTGTGAGATGTGAAGGAGGGGTGTTACTTACCGTACCACTGATGGTTCCTGAACCCATCAAGTCTCCTGAATTGACATTGCAACCAGTAATGGTATGATGGGCTAACTGCTGTTTCATGGTCCAATACATATACTAGAAGAAAAGAAAAATAAACATCATATAGAATTATTTATGGTTAAATCCTACTTAATGGACATAAATTCCACCATCGTATGTCACCCTGCCGAAAGAAAAAAAGATGCTAAAAATCAAGGAATTCACTGAATTTAATGAAATTTTCAGTGTTGATACATTAATGAATAAAAGATATAATGCACCAGTTATTTTATTTAAAAACTTTTACATTTTTTCAGGTCAATTAACTTTGAACCACATATGTTTGTGAATCTGTTATGCCTCAAAGATACGTGGTTCAAAGTTAACTGACCTGAAAAAATGTAAAAGTTTTCTCTGATGAGAACTGGTGCATTATATTGTTTATTCATTAATATATCAACACTGAAAATTTTATTAAATTCGGTTAATTCCTTGAAATTTATTTAGGTTAGTTGGTTAAATTTTACAGCATGTCAACCCTTGTTGGGTTATTTTATGCCAAAGATGTTTTGTTTTATTCATTCTTGATGGGTATTCAGTTTTTAAATTTAAACTTTTAAAATTTTTAAATAATTTTTTAAAACTCATTTTTTATCTATTTAACCTAAACATGGGACCCTAACAGAGAAAAAGCATAGAGAGTGATAGTCACTCTCTATGCCTTTTCTATGGTAAAAAAAATCATTTCTAATGCATTTTCTATGGTAATAAAAAAAAAAATCATTTCTAATGCATTTTCTATGGTAATAAAAAAAAAAATCATTTCTAATGCATTTTCTATGGTAATAAAAAAAAAATCATTTCTAATGCATTTCTATGGTAATAAAAAAAAAAATCATTTCTAATGCATTTTCTATGGTAATAAAAAAAAATCATTTCTAATGCATTTTCTATGGTAATAAAAAAAAAAATCATTTCTAATGCATTTTCTATGGTAAAAAAATTAATTTCATTTTTATTGTAAAATATTCTTTGTACAAGGAGTTGGTACTTACCTTAAAATTGGACTTTGAGATCCCCACAGGATTGTTAATTTCAGGCACTGAAAGAAAAGTCAAATAATTGAATTAAAAAACATATATAACTTATAAAAACCAAAAACAAAACAGAAACAATTAAAATCTGATAATACCACTGAAGAAACGGAAACAAGAATTTCAGATGCTAAACAATCTCCTCGATCCTGCACTAGCGAAAAGGAGACAGGCTCCCTCGCTGCCCAGCTGATACCAACAATAGGCCAGTTCACATACTTTACAAATTAGCCGCCACATACTAAAAGCAGAGGCTTGCAGACTTGTGTTTACTTTTCCATTTTTTTACAAACACACAAAGGCCCCAACGAAGGTTTGTTAAACAAACTGAAATATTGCAGTGTCGGCCTATTAAACATCACCCAGCAATGAAATTTGGGGATTTTTTTTTTTCATTTTTATAAAATTACAAATTAGGATTTAAATTTTGGCAGAGAGTGACAAGACTTTTGTACCATTTTGTAGATCACAACAAAATAGCACCACTAAGAATTTCAAACAATAAGTAAAATCTTACCTTTGAGGAAGACATCCAAGTTAATATCAAAATTATAATTATCACCATGTTGCAAATAAGGCAAAGGAGTCGGTTCCTGTACAAAGAAAAAAAAACAAAAAAAAGGGTTGAAGTCTCAAGTTAGAATTTTAACTACATGACTAACTCTTTGCCGACCAAATTTCCCCCACAGCTGTACAAAATTTTCTTGGTATTTTTACCTCTATGATGGGATATTTCAATATTCACTACTTATTCACTTCACAACTCATTCTATTCAAATAAAGTCCTATTCTTATTGTAATCTGAATCCTTCTGCTCAATTATAATGAGAGCTGCTGCTAGCATCTTATGGTAGGATCGCAATGGTGGGAGAGCCACAATGGCTTAAAGTAGGCAAAGAGTTAACAGTTATGAACTGCTCAGTCAGCAGGATTCAGTCCTTAAGCATCACTGGTCACCACCCATGGCCAATAGGTGGTCCCATTGGGGGAGGTCTTACCCCTCTACAGAGGTGCAGTTGGTGTATTCTACAGCCCCAGTCGATAGAGCGGGATGATGTTACTGATAATATTTTTATTAGTTATAATAAAATTACTCACTTGTTTCATATTTTCGATGATAAATGGCTTCAGGGCATCCATTGTTACAATCCAAGGAGAAACAGAAGTTCCCAAATTTTTGGCCAGGAAAGGTCCAAGGGGAACATATTCCCATTTTTGGATATCACGAGCTGAAGAGAGAAAGAGGGAGAAATGTCTAAATCAAAACAGAATTATGACAATGAATGCTGCGTATTGGTTAACATTTAGAAAATTACAACCTTTTTAACCAATAATGTTGCTAATAAAGTTTGAATAGGCTATTTAGCCGGTTCTAAAAGCTAACATCCAGGCATTTCATGTTTAACATCTTTCCTTATAAAAAGGTAATGTAAACAAACTGTGTTTGAAACAAAAAAAAAATTATATTACGTTTTCATAAATATCAACAAGAATTTATTGTTAGTGCTAGGGTTAGAGTTAGGATTAAAATTTCATATTTTAACAATTGATAGTGGAAAATGCCATTTTTCCACTTTGGAAAAAAATTGTGGAAAATGCCTTTTTCCCACTTTGAAAAAAAAAATTGTGGAAAATGCCATTTTTCCACTTTTGGAAAAAAATTGTGGAAAATGCCATTTTTCCACTTTGGAAAAAAATTGTGGAAAATGCCATTTTTCCACTTTGGAAAAAAATTGTGGAAAATGCCATTTATCCACTTTGGAAAAAAATTGTGGAAAATGCCATTTTTCCACTTTGGAAAAAAATTATGATGGTTAAATTTACCTTTATCATTTTTTAAAATTTTTTTAAATTTCATAAAAATTCACATATTTGACCACTGTATCTATATTTTTCACTTAGAAGAATTTTTTGTATCTTTATCCTTCACAAAATATAAAAATGAATATAAATAAACTAGTGTTAAATCTGTGTTTTTATCTTTTAAATTATTTGCATTCATAATAAAAAATATTTACAGCGAGAGTAAAGTAAGCATTTAAAGTAGGTTTGTCTATTTTACAAGGACTGGCTAAGTAGCCTCTTCCAATAAAATAAGCATTTGTAGGGTTTAGTAGGAACTCTCCTGTGTCAGGAGACACAGGAATTAAAGATTACTCCCCTAAGCAGGCTGGGAAAATTCGTCCATTCTAACCTGGAAAATTAGACTGAAAGGATATTCTAGCTCTCGGCTCATAATGCCAGCTGTTAAGAGACCACAAAGTAAATCCTCTCAGTAGCTTAAACCTCCCCCCCCCAAGAACATTCAGAGCACGCCTTCAGTGAGGGAGACTAATAACTAAATACAGCTTTGTACTTGTTATAACATTGTTTTGTTGGTTACATTTAATAAACATAGTTAATTGTAGGTGTGCCTTTCCCTTGTAATTTAATTTTAGTACTTTGTTGGTTGTTCGCTGTTAGGTAGCAAGCTGTTATGTATCAACAAATCCAATCACATTCAAGTTAAAATTAAATGGGAGGATTTCTTTTAGTTACAAAATGAAAACTTGTATTTTAAGCAAATTCTTTTTCGTCAAATAAATTTCATCTTTTCATTTTAAAATGAAGATCTCACAGAAATTGACAAAAAGGACAAAAAAAATAAATAAATACTATGTGATGACTTGTGTTCTAAGCTAGAAGGAGTTATGGCCCTTGTTCATACTTTTACATGCAGGGCTCCCCCAATCCACAATATACAATATACAGTTGTGGGTGTGAAAACACATACACAGAAATGCATAGGGTAAAAAATGGGATGGATGGACACACACACACACACACATTATATATATATATATATATATATATATATATATATATATATATATATATATATTATATACACACATACCATATAGATGTATACACAGACCATGTTGTTGGCTGTCAACTCATATACAAGCAAGATAATTTCCTGTTCTTTCTTTTTTTTTCTTTTTTCTTCTTTTTTTATTTGCAAGCACCTGAGAGGGTGCGAGCACAAAGATGACTCTTCAGTTCATGGAGACTCCTGGAGTATCTACTACACAGTAAACATACTTTTTTTCTTGTTTTTTGTTTTTTTTAATATTTAATTCACTTTGCAAATTCATTTTTCACTAATCAATGGGTGGCCCATAGGTCACGTTTTATCTAATATATATATATGTATGTATGTATTAGTAATATTTGAAAACAAATATGAGCCTACCACTCCAGTCATTCATGAGGACCATTCCAAAAATGTGGTCTTCAGCCTCTTGGATAGGGATGTTGCTACCAAGCATATTGGCAGGACCTCCAACAAAGAAAGCCATTTCCAATTCCATATCCATTAAACGACAGGGACCAAAAGCAGGGGGTTGAGCTGGAAAAAAAAAATTAAATAAAATATTAATTTTCAATGAATTAAAGACATCTAAAACACACAACATTTCTGAATAATTTTGATATTTTTTACTGTTCTCCTCTTTATTGTATATGAACACAATATTCAGGCCACAGTAACCCCGGACTCTGCCGAGATGTTTTTTTTTTAAATTACCTTAAAATAAGTCATCTTCAGATGATTACCCATGAATTCAAACGGTTTCAGAGCTCAAATCCTAACCACTCACACAGTTAGCTCAGTCAGTAGAGTGTTCGGCTAGAAACCACAAGGTTCCTAGTTCGATACCGGTCCTCGCCAACTCAGTGTATGAGTAGCACAGGGATCTGTGCATAAAATAAGGAGCTGATGGTAGGTGTGGCGCTCCACCTCAGATGCTAAAACAATCTCCTTAGAAAAAATTGAAAAGGGGATAGACTCCCTCGCGGTATGGCTGATACCGACTTTAGGCCCCCGCCGTCGACTTTTTTTATATTAGGTCTGAGACCTGTCAGTTGTTCCTTATAAACATTCATCTTAAATCCACAGAATATTTATACTCTTTCCACAAATTATCTAACATTGCCTTAAAGGAGTTTAGAGATGGGGCATTCACTTTTGATGATGGTAGTTTATTCCATGTATTCACCACTCTGTTACTAAAATAATTTTGTCTTGCATTTGATTTACAAAAAATTTTTTAAGAGTTTTAATTTATGACCCTGGTATTGATATTTTGATCAATGTTTAGTATATCAAAGTTTGTTGAATAAAATCCATGGGTATATTTGTAGACTTCAATCATATCCTCCTCAGGGCACTCTGAGCTGCATAAATGCCACTAGACTTACTAAACAGTCAGTTAACTTTGAATCAAGTATCTTTGAGGCGTAACACAGATTCACAAACATACGTGGTTCAAAGTTAATTAACCTGAAAAAAATGTAAAAGTTTTTAAATAAAATAACTTGTGCATTATATCTTTTATTCATTAATGTATCAACACTGAAAATTTCATTAAATTCGGTTAATTCCCTGATTTTTATTCATTCCCTATGGCAGTAACCATGACACCATGCACCTCCAACAAGGGATACAGTTGCTTTATTCAAAGCTGACAGTCTAATCAGCTGGATACTTACTTTCATCAGGTCTGGTCTGTCCGTTTGGTCTTCTGATTGGAGTTCCGGAAATGACAACAGAAGATGCTCGACCATGGTAACCAACAGGAAGATGAGTCCTTTAGAGAAATAAAATACATTTATGTTTAAATTTATTGATGTTGAATATCTTTGACATATATATATTTACCAACCCCTCCGCACGAGCAGGATGTGACACAAGGTCAATTTATCAAGCGGAGTTTAACAGGTTTGAATTCAGAGTTTTCCTTCTCCTAGACCAGTTGCCTAACCAAGGTTAAAGAGTCCAGTCTGCCCTACTATTTACCCATAGCTGGAGGGAGAGTAGGATTCATACCTTTCCCAAGGGTATTAGTGTTAAGTGAAATGCAATTACCACATCCAGGATTTGAACTCAGGGCGACGAGTCCATTTCCCATGACTTTAACCATTAGTCCACACGCTTCCTATATCTTTGACATATAAGGTGTGCTCTAATTCCTCACCTGGATTTATAGACTAGCTTCTTAAGTCACATGGTTTATTACTTTGCCAATCACCAACCATACTGCATGGCTGATACACTACTTAAACCCCCACACTGGCCATAATTCTAATTGCACTCATTGAGGAGGGACTTACAATACCAGATGATTACCAATACTCAGGACTCTTTACCAAGGACCCAATTCCACTGGACAAGCGCTCTGGCTTAAGGCCTATAGGATGGCCCAAAAGATTGTAACAAGACAATAGTCTGAATAATACAAATAATACTAATTATCAAGCCTCATCTCAAAAATTCAGAGGAAGGAACTGAGGACTCTTTACCAGAAGAACCAAAGGATTCTTTATCAGAGGACTACCAAGGATCCAATTCCACTAGACAAGCGCTCTGGCTTAAGGCCAACAGGATGGCCAAACAGATTGTAACAGGTTATGCGCCTAGGAACACAAGGATTTTCTTTGATGGCGAACAGACAAATTTTGAACTTTGGGAAACAAAGTTTCACGTGTATTAAGGCCTACAGGATAGCCCAACAGATTGTAACACAATGTACTATTATACCAAAAAACATTCTGATATCTTTTATTCAGTACTATTTCTCTGAATTTTTGTGATGAGGCTTGATGATTAGTATTATTTGTATTATTCAGACTATTGTCCTCATTTTCATTGTATTCAAAATACAACATGACCAAGAATTGCATGTATTCGATCCCATGCAGCTGTGGCACAGTATACAAAGGCGAAACATGCCGTCCATTGAAAGTAAGACTAGAAGAGCATCGTAAAGCAGTGGTTCGAGGTGAAATAGAAAATTTGGGTATGACTGACCATATATGGAATGAGAAGGGAAACCATCTGCTCTTATGGGATGAAGTTAGGATAATAGACTAACTTTATTAGATACTAGCTTAAAAGCCACCCTATCAGGCGGCAATTAAGCTAGTTATTCCCAAATTTATTTGAGTTATTCCAAATTAACATGCAAAAAAAAAAAAAAAAAAAATTAAATTAAATTAAATAAATATCACCAAAAATAAATCCCAGTAATTAAAACTTGGGAATCTGAAATTTCAGGAATGCGAGTCCATATTTAGCCTGGAATATTTTTGATTTGTTCACAGCTGTAGAAGGTTATGGTTGTACCGATAATAATAAGAACACTAGGTGGTTGCTGGATATTCAAGGAGATTTGCTGTTTTCCCTCTATCCCTAATGACAACACCCAGACATCCAATGTAAACTTACACAAACGCACAAATAAGAAATGTGTATATTTACATACAAACACATTACACACTAACTTACCAATTTGGCATCAATGCATTTTCTGGCCCTCGGAACATACAACCTACATTAAAGGCATGGTTCTTTGAAGAATAAAAGTCTGTGTAATCACCTGCAAAATAAACCACAAATATATATATATATATATATATATATATACATACTAGCAGAAGTACCCGGTCCATGACTGGACTAAATTTTTTTTAGGAACACTAGTGAGAAAGGGAGAAAACAGGAGTAAGAGAGAATAAGAGGAAAATATATTTTATTAAATTTTTAAAATCCCCAAGAATTCGTATATTACAATGTTTGTTTTTTTAGGAAATGCTTTTTATTGTTTACATTTAAAATATTATTTTTTAAAATGTAATCCTAAACTTGTTTCAAAAACAATTTTATTTGAGAGAGATGAAAACAGGAGAGAGAGAGAGAGAGAGAGAGAGAGAGAGGAGAGAGAGAGGAAAAGACTGGGTGTACCTAGCCAGTTGAGTTAAAGTGAAATGTATTAGTCTAATTCATTTCCTTTTTGGCCCAATTTTTCCTTACTTTATTTTTCCTTACTGTGAAGATTTCTAGAAATTGGTTGATTTTTGTTTAATTATTAAATTATATCACTTAATTAGTAAAAATCAAAAAACAAATTTTGTGTGTTTCTTAGCTAGAAACACATTAATGTGTCTGAGAGATTTCAAATCAGAATGACATCTCTTTTCGGAGTCATCGACATGTACATACCAGAAACATTCTTTTATATATATATATATATATATAGATATATATAAATATATATATAAACATTATTGCATACCGATGTGTGCACGCATTGCTTTGTTTGTTTTGTTTTACAGCATATCAACCTCAGTGGGTTATTCAATGCCAGCAAAGTTTTGAAAGATTCGTAGTGATAGTTTGGAAGAAAAATTTTTTTAACTCAATTTTTTTTGTAAACAAATTTTCTATTTAACCCATAGATGGGACCCTAACAGGTACTAGCACTCCGGGTCAGAGTGGATCTGGGAGCAATGGTGATGAAGGGGTGCGCCACATTCTCCAGAACTGGAATTTCACCATTATATAGAGTTTAACGTCATTCCCAGGACATGAAGACCCTCAGCCACCGCCTTCTAGCATCCATATGATAAAAAGGGTTGGGACTTGCCATATGGGCAATAGGGTTGGGACAATCATATAGGTGCTAGGGCTTGACATGAAAACCCAATTTATTGGAGGGGGCCTCTCTAACTGCCCATATTGTGTAGGTGTGTGTATGCATATGCACTGTAATTGATAACATAAGACCCAGGAGCATACAAGACTCTACCTAAAATTTCAGCAGGTAATGTTAAGAAAATGATAAGTGGCAATGAGGCTCACAAGCCAGGCAGTGACAGTAAAGAGGATCAGTGTTTCTCACTATTATCATTCTAATTCCAATCTTCTTTAATGATATCACTTATATATATATATAACTTTGGGCAGACTAGGTTCTTTAACCATGGCTAGGTAACCAGTCTAGGAGAAGGAAAACTCTGAATTCAAACCTGTTGAACTCCGCTTAAGACATTGACCTTGTGTCACATCCTGCTCGTGCGGAGGGGTTGGTGTGTGTATATATATATATATATATATATATATATATATATAACACTTTCAAAGAAAGAAAAACTTTAACTGTCATTTGGTTATCATAAATTTATTTCGACCAGAACTCAATATGAGCCTAGTATCATCAGATAGCCTTCTACATAAGGTCGTTATGTAGTAGTTATGAAACTAGGCTCATATTGAGTTCTGGTCAAAATAGCTAAATGACAGTTTAAGTTTTTCTTTCTTTAAAAGTATAAATATTGTTATGTATATAATCAATTTATTATTATTATTATTATTATTATTATTATACATTGAGCTCTCTCTAGGGATTTGTAAAAATCCTTGTATAAATCTATAAGTTTGCATCAACACGAGAATGCATTGTGGATGTACAGGAGATATTGAGGATCCCAAATAAAATTATCCCCTACATACTAGTCAATTGGATACTTTAATATATTATATATATATATATATATATATATTATATATATATATATGTGTGTGTGTGGTGTGTGCGTGTGTGTAGTATTTGCCTCTCATCCCACTTATGAGGGCGTGACACATGGACATTTTTATGTGGGCCCACCCACATGCCGAAGCTCATGGGTGGTAGGCACAAAAAAAATGTGTCGATCCCATCGGCATTCTCCCTCAAGAGGGGCACCTCAGGCGCTGGGAAATAAACCCAGCCCTGCCCCTTTAAATCAAGGGGGCAGGTATTGCCTGGAAGGATAGCCCCCTAGGATCGATGCTATTAATTTAACACACCAGTCCAGTGGCCGAAGCGCACCGGACCCCCATTCCGAAGGACAGGTTGGAATGGTGGTGTGTGTGTGTGTGTGTGTGTGTGTGTGTGTGTGTGTGATCCCCATACAGTCATGTTTTGACATTTCTCTTCAGTGAGCCTAGAAAGGCAGGCTGTTTCAGGCTAGGATTGAAACTAGACTGATTTGTCATCAGTCAGTTCTGAACTTCGCTCCATCTATATGACCAACTTTGAGAAAGAGAATTTACTGATATAAACATAAGGTCACTAGGATGCAACCTTATCTGTTCAGAGGGGTCAAAAAAAAAATAAATAAATAAATAAAATAAAAAATCACCAAGCTTTTGTATTGCTATAGCATTGAAATATATTGCTTAACTTATGCCACTATTTGAAAGAGGGCTGGTAGGTAAAGCTTTGAAAATTTTGAATCAGTATTTATTGGCCACTGGAAGGGGTACCAGGCTGAGATCTTGCCCCCCACCCCTGGACCATGACATTGGTTCACCACTGCATGTTATTAAACTTAATTAAAACAAGCCAGTTAACTAACGTGATAAATTAAATTTGCTTAACATCCTATTGAGAATTTTCTAAGTCCAGAGCCCCATTCCTATAAGGATTTATCAAAAAATTGCTAAAAATGGCCTTTTCATTTAAGTAAGTCGTCGGGGTGGCCTAATGTCGGTATTGGCCATGCTGCAAGGGAGTCTATCCCCTTTTCATTAGCGCTAGACCAAGGAGATTGTTTAGCGTCTGAGGTGGAGCGCCACACCAACCATCAGCTCCTTACTTTACCACACAGACCCCTGTGCTACTCATATGCTGAGTTGGCGAGGGCGGGTATCGAACTAGGAACCTTGATGTTTCTAGCCAAACGCTCTACCGACTGAGCTAACCCGGCCCTTTAAAGTTACCCGTTATTTTCCTTAAATCAAAGAAATTAATATTACATTTAAACAAAGGCTATCATTTGGGGCAGATTAGGAAAATGAATGTGACTTCTAGCCGGGTGGAATGAGGTGGTATAGGATGTTAAGAGTTAAACAGACTCAACCAGTTAAACAGACTCGACAGATACTTGTATAAACATTGCATCAAATGTGAGACAGCAATAGAAAAACAATAAAGGAAAAAAAAAAAAACAAGAGAGTGTGACAACCTGACATAGTTAAGTCAACAAGTCTGACAGAGAAGAAAAAACAATTACATTACACAGCAAACTATGTATGTCAGTCAAAAGAGTCCAATGATGAAATGGGGCGAGTCCCGAACGCATAGTGGATAATACGCTGGACAGCAACATCATAATAAGCAAGTTTAAACTCCAGTCATGAAAACTGACCGGTTAATTATGTCTTATTTTTATATAATTATTTTTGTTTATAAAAATTAACTCCAACCACAGTATTCAATTTAGGTTAGTTTAATGGGTTTAATACCATTTGGTGCTGACCACTGGTTTCTGCGGTCTATGAACCCTAACCGGAAAAGGGGAAGGGGAAGTCAGGGACAAACCATTAGAGTTTGTACGCCACTGGTTGGGATAGGTGACAACGGTAAGCACTTTCACATTTCTTTGAGGATTTCCTATTTCTTTTTAAAAGTATTCGCTGTTATCTGTCATTAAATGTTATTTGTTTTTCCTTGTACAGTTTCATGGTGTTTATTAAATAAACTTAATGACATCAATAAAGAAGTGTCATGCCATCCCTTTCTTTATATATAAGAGAGAGGAGGGATAAATAGAGAGGGAGAGAGGCAGGGAGAATGATAAAAAGATAGAGGGGAAGAGAGAATGATAGGAGAGAGAGATGTGGCTGGATAGAGAGAGAGAGTGTGGATGGATAGAGAGAGAGAGATGTGGATGGAGAGAGAGAGAGAGAGAGAGAGAGAGATGTGGATGGATAGAGAGAGAGAGAGAGATGTGGATGGATAGAGAGAGAGAGATGTTGATAGAGAGAGGGAGAGAGAGATGTTGATAGAGAGAGGGAGAGAGAGAGAGAGATGTCAATAGAGAGAGATGTCGATAGAGAGAGAGAGAGATGTGGATAGATTTTCTTTACTCACCAATTCTTGCAGGCAAATGCATTTCAGCCTTGCTCTGAGGAACAAAAGCTCTGAAATCAAAATTTTTAAAAATAAATTTATTTCTAAGACAAAAATATTCTCGGCTGAAAAGAAAAAAAAATTTTTTTCCTCTTTTTTATTTTCAAAATCATTTTAACACAATGTGAAAAACCAATATTGTTTTTCGCAATTCCTCACATATAATAATTCACATCTGGTAATTGCTTCAGGGTTTGCAATAATAACTTTCCATTTCTTTGTTTCAATCAAGGCAGACATATTTTAATCTGCATAGACAATTCCCAAAGTGCTCATTTGAAATTCAGCTCAGCATAACAGAAAGACAAAGATGACTGGAACAATACAGCTTAAGTAGTGTAGTGGTTAGCTAGCTAGGCGAGCAGAATGTAGAAGAGAAGATGACTTATCTCTGGGAACGAAGCACATTCATTTATGCCTGGCATTCAAGAGGTGTGAAAAACTTAGAAAAAGAAACATGACCACGCCAAAGCCATGATCTTGGAGACATGATCTTAGAGCCAAGAGAATTGGTGAGATTAGGTTGAGGCAAAGCCAATTTCCCCCTCTCCCCTGAGACCAGACACACAATAAAAGAGCACAGGACTCACTTAAAGATCACCAAATGGTGGTGTAGAAGTGTTGGAATATTTTGGTGATGCAAGGTGTGCTACAATACACCACCTAAATTTATAGACTAGGCGAGGTCATGTGGTTTAAACATCAGCCAATCAACAGCCCTACTGCGTGGCTGGTTGACTACTTAATCACTGATACTGACAGACGTCCATTTGCAATCACTGACGAAGAACTTGCAATACTGAGGAGCACCAAGGAACAACCAAAGGATTTTTTACCAAGGATTTCCGCTGGACAAGCGCTCTTGCTTGAAGCCTAAAAGATGGCCCATAAAATCGTAACAAGAAGAGAAGATGGTTTACACCCCCCCCTCCCGAGAACAAAGAACGTCCACATGTCTGGTGTGCAAAGGGAGTGAAACACTCAGAAAAAGAAACATGGCCATTCCAAAGCTGTAATTTAAGAGACATGATCTTGGAGCCAAGAGAATTGGTGAGATTAGGTAATTTCCCCGAGACCAGCTACACAATAAAAGAGCATGAGCAACAGAATAAACAATTGTTTTCTTTTTGACTATGTAATGTGCACATACTTTGTTGGTGGAAGACTGCAGATATCAGAATTTTGTCATTAGACTTGGGATCCAGATGCTTAACTTTTTTTTTCCCCTACCCCTGGATTCTCAAACGCGAACTCAATTATTCAACTTGAAATTTATTATCTCGGCCAATTTCTCAACATAGAACAATGCAAGTGTTCAATTTTCATTAGGTGACAAACTAAGTGTTACATAGCCATTATTTAAATTGTATACTTAGCTTTTATCTTATCTATGGATCCGAGTAGCTGTTATTTTATCTATGGATCTGAGTAGCTGTTATTTTATCTATGGATCTGAGAAGCTGTTATTTTATCTATGGATCTGAGAAGCTGTTATCTTATCTATGGATCTGAGTAGCTGTTATCTTATCTATGGATCTGAGTAGCTGTTATCTTATTTATGGATCTGAGTAGCTGTTATCTTATTTATGGATCCGAGTAGCTGTTATCTGCATAGCTAGATCTGTCTATCTGTTGAATCTGCAATCTTCTATGTGGGCTTGGGTTGGGTAGCTGGCTTTCTTCTGCCTTGGGTTTCTTGTCTTGATCTTAGGATTTCTTGTCTTGTGTCATTGCTTGTTTTTAATTAACAAACACAAGACTGTTGTTTTTCTTAAGAGTTTGAGGTGGAGCACCACACCTACCGTCAGCTCCTTACTTTACCGCACAGATCCCTGTGCTACTCATACGCTGAGTTGACGAGGGCCAGTATCGAACTAGGAATCTTATGGTTTCTAGTTGAACGCTCTACTGACTGAGCTAACCCGGCCTCTTAAACCTAAATCAAACACGAATGAGAAATGGCATCAAACAGACAGACTGCCATTGCGTCCGTTTTGTCTCGCAACCCAGCCAAATCTGATTTCCCTACACTAAGTTTCCCATGTCTCTGTCTAATCAGAGTCATGGTCAAAATTAATGTAACATTCACGATTGAAAAAAAAAAAAAATACCAAAAATCAGGGAATTATCCGATTTTAATGACATTTTCAGTATTGATTTATCAATTAATGAATTTTCTAAATCATTAGTTATTTTATTTCAAAACTTCAATCAAATTACCTGTATTTTTCCATGAAATTGTTAGTTTCATTTAACTACACTACCACACACAATTGATAGGTTACCTATCAATCATGTAACATAAGCTAACTAGAGCACCTAACAGTGTAATAGCTAACTATGCTAATGATTTTAATCTTATTGGGTACACTATAAATCTATCCTTGTGCCAAACTAAGGTAAGTGATTAGGTTATTGGGATACAAAACAGAATTAGTATTATTTGTATTATTCTGACTATTGTCCTCATCTTCATTGTTATCTGTACAACATTTCGGCTGATGTGCCCCCAGGCCTTCTTCTGTGAATTTTTGAGACGAGGCTTGATAATTAGTATTATTTGTATTATTCAGACTACAGATAACAATGAAGATGAGGTCAATAGTCCAAATAATACTAATTATCAAGCCTCATCTCAAAAATTAAGAGATAAAATAGAATTGTCTCCCATTTTATACCGAAGGCAAGGCATTCCCACATCACGTGTCCGTTTTATCACGTGACAAAGGGGACCCTAAAATCTCTTTTACCAACATGACATTGAATGAAACGGAATGGAACAGGAGTCTTTGGTTCCCATGCGATGAAGCTCATGGTGCCTGCTTTGTTCCCAGACTATTATTCCAATAGTAATACTTTACATTTCTTCATGTTCCTTGGAACATCCTTTTGTCTTTTTTTATGGTTTGAAACTGGAACTATTTTTCATCTTTGTATATGGTTTTAAATAAATGTTATCTTGTATGAATTGACTTGTCTTTTCCTTGCCGAATATTCTGTGTTGGGTTACCTTTGTTTGGATAACCTAATGCATTGTAGGAATGCAGGTGCTAGCTTCAAAATAACACACCACTAATTCTTATAATGTTACCAGTTCTTACAGGATGAATTTCCCAGCCCCCTCCCCCAACAATTTCTCCACTAAATTAAATGCTTTATTAAGAATACAAACTTACTTTGCTCTCAAATCTGCATTGTCTTTCAGAACTGGTTCTCCTGCAGACAAAATACGTTTCAGGGTGTTTCTAGCCTCTGTCCAAGCAGGTCGGCCTAATTCCATGAAGGAATTCAAAATTGGCTGAAGAGGCAGGAAAAAAAATATTAAATTAAAAGGCATTTAGAAAACAAAATATAAAAATTCTCATTTAGGTATTTACTTACCTGACCCTTGGACCTGTGTCCGGTGGCTTTAGCCACTGGACCGGTAATGAAATTAACAGCTTGATCCCAAGGGTCCGTCCCCCAGGCAATACCTGCCCCCTTGATTTAAAGAGGCAGGACTAAGTTTATAATAATAAAACAAGAATATATAAAGAATAAAAAATAAAACAAATACATAGAAAAATTATTTTTTATTAATCAATATATAAATATAGATAAGAGATTTATTTTAAATTTTTTAAATCCCAAGTAATGCCGGGTAGGTCTACTAGTTATTTATAAAACTCTAGCTTCATTTGAATTTAAAACTGTCTTTGTGAATAGCATTATAAGGTAAAGTTCTAACATAAAACCAATAACTAGCAGGACCTGTGGATATACCACAGTATGATAATTTATTACAATGTTTGATATGTTTACTCAAGAGCTATTGTTGAGAATTTTCTGATATAAGGTGTGTGCCAGATGGCTACTTGTACTTATAGACTCGCCGATAAACATGTGACCAACCTATTGTCCAATCACTGGCAGTGCTTTGCTACTGATATTATTATTTATACTGGCCTTTTTTGGTCATACTAGCATTACTATTAGGATCTTCTTGGACGACGGAATGTAGTATTATATCACAGGACTTATTCACTTACCAAAGGATTCTATAACTTGGGACTTACTCATTTACTTTAAGTTCTTTACAACTGGCCAAGGATGGCTCACCTCCTCTCTCTATCTTTCCTATACTTTTTCTTTCTAATACTTTTTCTGTATAGCATGTCCTTTTTCTTCCCTTTCTTTCTTTCTATAAACAGAACGGTCCATTATTTAGCAGAGGTGACAACACTCATAATAAATAAGAATTTAGCAGATAAGCAACACCACATAATCAGGATTTACATTTTTGTATTTTATCGTTGATGATTTCATTTTTAACCAGAGGTTGTTGCAAGATGATAACAGTCGTATAATTAAGGAACATGAGTATACTAGCATTACTACTTGGATCTTCTTGGACGATGGAATGTAGTATTATATCACAGGACTTATTCACTTACCAAAGGATTCTATAACTCGGGACCTACTTACTTATTTACTTTAAGTTCTTTACAACTGGCCAAGGATGGCAGCCAGATACTTAACAGGTTATGGGCCCTTTCCATGCGCTCACCTCCTCTCTCTATCTTTCCTATACTTTTTCTTTCTAATACTTTTTCTGTATAGCATGTCCTTTTATTCCCTTTCTTTCTATAAACAGAACGGTCTATTATTTAGCTGAGGTGACAACACTCATAATAAATAAAAAATTTAGCAGATAAGCAACACCACATAATCAGGATTTACATTTTTGTATTTTATCTTTGATGATTTCATTTTTAACCAGAGGTTGTTGCAAGATGATAACAGTTGTATAATTAAGGAACACGAGTATTAATATAGAGATGGTAATAGAATTCTTACCTCTTCAAAAACATGCTGGTTGTTCTTCAGAATTGGTCCATCAAACAAGTGCTTGACAACGCTCAAGTCAAGAATTTGATCCCCAATAGCAACACCAATTCTGTGCCGATTCTGGAGAAGAGGAAAAAGAACAAAAAGAAAAAAAATATCTAAATTACCAAAGAATTAAAATATATATATATATATATATATATATAAATTACCAAAGAATTAAAAAAAATATATATATATATATAAATTACCAAAGAATTAAAAAAAATATATATATATATAATAAATACCAAAGAATTAAAGAATAAAATATATATATATATAAATTACCAAAGAATTAAAAAAATATATATATATATATATAAATTACCAAAGAATTAAAAAAATATATATATATAATTACCAAAGAATTAAAAAAATATATATATAAATTACCAAAGAATTAAAAATATATATATATATATATATATATATATATATAAATTACCAAAGAATTAAAAAAAAATATATATATATATATATAAATTACCAAAGAATTAAAAAAAAAATATATATATATAAATTACCAAAGAATTAAAAAAAAATAATAAATTACAAAGAATTAAAAATATAATATTAATAATATATATATATATATAAATTACCAAAGAATTAAAAAAAAAAAATATTATATATATAAATTACCAAAGAATTAAAAAATATATATATATATATATATAAATTACCAAAGAATTAAAAAATATATATATATAAAATTACCAAAGAATTAAAAAAATATATATATATAAATTACCAAAGAATTAAAAAATATATATATATAAATTACCAAAGAATTAAAAAAATATATAATATATATATATATATATATATATATATATATAATATATATATATATATATAAATTACCAAAGAATTTTTAAAAAAATAAAAAAATAAAAATAAAAAAATAAAAATAAAAAGATAAAATAAAAACTTAAAGACCAAAATTTTTAAAAATATTGTTGATATATTATTTTCTTTTGAGTCCCTTCATTTATTTTCAACGCCAGACACATTCGCAAAGGTGTGTCATTTCTTTCACTACAGTTACTCACTACACACTCAGAAAGAGGATGTGAGAACTGATTTGCATATGATTAGCGTGTTACATCACCAATTTGTGGAGAATACCTATCAACTAAGAAAAATAGGTTGGTTGGTTGGTTGGTTTTTATGGTATGTCAATGCATAGGGTCATTTTATGCCAAAGACATTTTTTTTTAAACATATTTTTTTCTATTTAACCCTTGGAACATCCTCTTGTCTTTTTTATGGTTTGAAACTGAAACTATTTTTCATCTTTGTATGTTGTTCTAAATAAATGTTATCTTATATGAATTGAATTGTCTTTTCCTTGCCAATTATTCTGTGTTGGGTTACCCTTGTTTGGATAACCTAATGCATTGTAGGAATGCAGGTGGTTGAGTATAGAGGAAAGTGTGGATATAATACAGTTAAATTCAGTTGATATCTCGCCTCATTGGATGAATTTTGAAACTTTATTGACATAAGTACTTGTACATTCTACTTTTATAGTGAAAAGATAAATGGGTGAGGAGTGAGAGAAAGTCAGGTGGGGGTAGGTGTGAAGGGCATGGTACTTTTATTTTTATGGGGTCAGTCGGTTGACTTTAGAAGAGAATTTGATATTTGGAGTGTGGGTCAAATGTGTTGATGTCTGATGTGTATCAGGGGACTGGGGATATTTTTTGTTTGAAAATATTTTAGAGAAAGTCCTTAAAGATTTTTTTTTAGATAAATGCATTTGCATGTTTAAAAGTTAATTGGATAAGGGAAGTACCATGCCCTACACACCTACACCACCCGATTTTCTCTCACCCCTCACCCATTTACCTTTTCACTATAAAAGCAGAATGTACAATCACTTATGTCAATAAAGTTTTGAAAAAGCTTTATCCAATGAGGCGAAATATCAACTGAATTTAACTGTCTGTGTTATTATATCCACACTTTCCTCTATTCTCAACCACATTTTGTTGGATTTATTCAAATCCTTCACTCCTCAGGAATGCAGGTGCTAACATTGAAATAACACACAACTAATTCTTATAAGGTTACTGGTCCTTACAGAATGAATTTACCCCTAATAATTCCTCTACAAAATTAATTGGTTTAAGAATAGAAATTTACTTTGCTTTCAAATCAACATTGTCTTTCAGAACACTTCATGTCAGAGTGGACTGGGAGTAATGGAGATGAAGGGGTACCCCACATTCCCCAAACTTCCAGAACTGGAACCTCACCATCAGATAGAGTTTAACGTCATACCCAGGACACTAAGAAGACTCTCAGCCACCACCTTCTAACACATATATGATAAAAGGGGTTGGGGCTTGCCATAAGGGCAATAGGGTTGGGAAAATCATATAGGTGCTTGACGTGATCAGCCGATTGATCAAAGGGGCTTTCTCCAACCGCCCATCTAGTATAATGAAGAGCCAAAGTGGAGTGTTGCAAGTCATGGACTGCTCAGTCACCAGGGTTCCATCCTTAAGTATCACAGGTCGCCACCCACGGCAAACAGGTGGTCCCATTAGGGGAGTCTTAACTCTCTGCAGAGGTGCAGTTGGTGTATTCTAATGTTTGGTTTGGTTTGTTTTGTTTTACGGCATATCAACCTCAGTGGGTCATTTAATGCCGATAAAGTTTTGAAATAAATCAATTCTTAATGGATAATACAATTTTTTTATAAATACATTTTTCTATTTAACCCATAGACGGGACCCTAACAGGTACTACCACTCCGGGTCAGAGTGGACCAGGGAGCAATGGTGATGAAGGGGTGCTCCACATTCCCCAAACATCCAAAACTGGAACTTCACCATCAGATAGAGTTTAACGTCATTCCCAGGACATTAGACCCGCAGCCACCACCTTCTAGCACCCATATTATCAAAAGGGTTTGGGGCTTGCCATAAGGGCAATAGGGTTGGGAAAATCATATAGGTGCTAGGGCTTGACGTGACCAGCCGATTGATCGGAGGGGGCCTCTCCGACCGCCCGTCTAGCCCAAGATAGGGCCAAAGTGGAGTATTGCATGTCATGAACTGCTCATCCACCTGGGCTGTATTCTAATGTCCCAGCTGACAGGGTGGGTGAGATGAGAGGTAAGTGGCCATACAGCTGCTGTTTTGTAGAATGCTGCTTCCAGGATTTCTTCAAATCAGCCCGTATCAATTCTTTTTGGTGAAAGTTTACTACAAATTTTTAGTACGATAATTTTTGGGGAATAATCAAAATTAATTGCAAAATCCAGCAAAAGTCATGCAGGAAATAGAAATAATTGTTTGTATGAAAATTAAGGATCAACGTACATCAAATTGTCTTTAAATTAAGCAGCAGCAAAAAAATAAAGTTCTAAGGACAATCATTAAAAATAACTGAGTTTCATCTGAAGGGAACCCTGCTTTTCTCATGGCCAGCTCTATGTTGGTTGTTCAATAGATACCACCAAAATAAGTCATATGATCAGTTTTAGGCCATATTGAAGGAAGAAAGGTAAATATTTTTTAACTTTTTTTTTAAATCTTGCAAAAAAGAAATAACAGAGTTGTTACAAAGAAAAACAGTTAATTCAAAGATAAAATTATCGATTAGGGAAAAATTACCGTTATCTTTAAAGATAAGTAAAACAGTCCTTTTTTTTTACAACAGGTTAATTTCTTTATTGATATTTTTTAGCAGAATTCTGCATTCATGGTTATTTTACTAAAAAGCTCTCAATTTTGAAACTTATAAGAATATTCCGATATAATTATTCAGACACTTATCTTTATAGAAAAAAAGTAAAAATCGATTTTTGTCTGTTCATTCTTTCATATTTCATAAAATAAAATAGTGGGTGGTAGACCTCGTAAAAAAAGATATTTTCCCTAACATATTTTAGGAGAAATTATTTCAGACATATTTACATCAAAAGATAAATAATTATGGAAATTTTTGTAAAAATCGGACTATTAATTGATTTTTCATAGAAATTTAAATAAAGCTTTTTTTTTTCTTCTTCCCATTAAGTTTAATAAGCATTATTGTTTCCGCACACTCACCCCTTTGTCTTTCTCCTAATCTTTCTTTCTTATATTTTTCTGTGTAGCATATCCTTTTTCTTCCCTTTCTTTCTTTATCATAAAAACGGAATGGTCCATTATTTAACTGAGGTGACAACACTCATAAGAAATAAAAATTCAGCAGATAATCAGGATTTACATTTATTGCATTTTATCTTGGACGATCTCATTTTTAACCAGAGGGTGTTGCAATATGAAAACAGACGGAAGATTAAGGAACAAGAGTATTAATATATAGATTGCAGGGGAAAATTTCAATTTCAAATTTCTGTGCTTTTTGACAGCAAAAAAAAGACAAAACAGAAATGAGTTTTAGAATAGAATTGGACACATGGCCTAGTGGATAAAGGAGTTAGGTTGTCCTAAGTGACAGTTATCTCTAGACTGCAGGTTCAATCCTGATCAGGGGCAGCAGTAACATAAAATAATAATTAACACAGCTTAATACCTGTACCCCAGCTATGGTTAGCGGAATGAGAACAGGATACCCCCGTGGACTGAATAACGGGTTAGGTTCAGAGTTCTGTGATGGCTCCTGATTACGACAAGAAGGTTCCCAAGTTCGACAAGAAATATCTGAAGAAGGCCGGAGGGCACATCAGCCGAAACGTTGTACAAATAACAATGAGGACAATAGTCCGAATAATACAAATAATACTAAGAATTGATGGAGTTGAATTTAATAAATAAAATCAGTTGTGTTTATCTTATTTGATTGTTATCTTCAAAACAACTGTCATTGGTGATAAAAACGTCTAGTATATTTTGTCTACTTGAGAATGAGCGAATAGGTAGATACAAGAAGAAAGAGAAGAGAAAGAGGAGGAGGAGGAGGAAGGATTTTAATGGGAATATGTGTAATAGAAGAGATAAGAAATAGGGAGTGGGGGAGAATAGACTTAAAGGGTGGAGGGGAAGGGTGGGGTGGAGAGAAAGGGTGGGGGGTTAAATGAAAACAGAAAAAGTAAAAACAGATAGAAAAAGAGAAGAGAGATTAGGAGGGAACCTGAGAAATTTAGCAGGGTGGGGCGGGAATAAATATATTCAGAAAGGTGAGGTCAAGATCACAGATATTTTTGGGTGAGGGTGCGAACGGAAAAGGTTAGCGATGGGTGCAAATGGAGAGCTTCAAGAGCGGATGCAAGAAGGGGAGTGAAAGGAGAGGACGCGTGAGGGGAGCTTCAGTAGCGACTCGAGAAGGGTGTGAACAAAGAGGGTTCGCGCAGACGGGGGGGGGGGTCAAACGGAGAACTGCAGCAGCGAGTAGAGGGCCGCGAACGGAGAGATTCAGCGGTGGACGCGCGTAAATATGGACGCGAACGCAGAGTGGATGCGCACTATAAGCGGAGAATGCGCGAATGGAGAATTTCCAGCGGAAAGTGCAAACGAAGGAGTTTAGCGGGGTAGAAAGGTTACTAAGAGAAACTGTTGCGGGGAGAAACAAACAGAAAAAGGGGCGTGTGGAGGAGGGGGGGGTCAAAACTTCGTTCTCTGCCAAATTAGATGTGCTTCTCTTTTTCTTTTTTTCTTTTTTTTTTTTTTTTTTTGAAGAGGATTGGTCTTCGTTTTATGCACTTGTTCAGAGATTTGCAAGAATGCAGCAATGGGAAGATGAACGTAACACCATCAAATCCTTTCTTGTTCAGCCAATCAGTCAGCCAACCAGCAACGCGATTCCGTCTACATAACTTCATTTCGTTAATTTTCTGGTTATATTTAGAAATTCATAAAAAAAAATGCGATATCTATGGAAGCAGCTGGTTAGTAACACATATAGGTAGTTAGATAGCAATATGAAGGTAATAAGGCCATATGAGGTAGATAAAATTTCATATTCCCAGCAAACAATGAATTATCCTTACACACACAGCAATTTAGGTTACATAGGTATTTTAGAACCGTTACTTTTTAAGAAATAATGAGAAAGTTTTAAAACTTTTTGCATAATTTTTTTTATTGAGAAAAGATTTTTAAATGAATATAAATTCTTTTATATATTTCTTTTTCGCTAAAACTTTTTTTAATATCACCGATCTACCGCATTTGTCTAGAAAAAATACACCTATCATGAAAAACTAATTCTTTAAGTCATTTAAATCACACACACAACAGACGGTTTCATTTTTATAACATTTATAGATTTTTTTAAAAATAATTGGAGTAAAATACACGCGTTTTTATTTACTTTTATTAATTAGTTGATTTTTAGATATTTAATATGCGATTCTATTTGCCACTGAAAATGTTTCGATTTATTTATTCATTTTACAAATGCAAGTACAAAATTTCACGTTTTTTAACCTCCCCCAAGAAATAAAATTCAACAAAACTTGGAAAAAAATTAATGAAACTTAACATAACTTTTGCTGTATTATGAAGAAGGACTTTAAAAAATCACATGTAAAATGTTTTACACTACAGTCTTTAAAACGTAAGAATTTTATATATTAAAATCTGTATTTATCAAAATAGCGTATTTTGCAGGAATTTTTTTGTTTAGTTTTTTTTTTTTTTTTTTTTTTGTCTTGAAGATGTGCTCTTTAAACGTGATTTAAGTGTTCGCCTGGGAACCACAAGGTTCCTGGTTCGATATTGCCCTCGCTAACTCAGCGTATGTCGTATAAGTAGCACGGGCATCTGTGCGGTAAAGTGGGGAGCTGGAGGTAGATGTAGCGCGCCATCTCAGATGCTAAAAAACAATCTCCTTGGTCTAGCGCTAGTGATAGACTCCCTCGCTGTTTGGCTAATACCGACTTTGAGCCACCCCTGACAACTTTACTTACTTATTTTATTTCAATGTTATGATTTAGAAATTAAGCAGTGACGTAGTTTCGGTTACAGACACCAAATCTCCATCATAATAAAAAAAATGCTATATATGTGATTGCATGTTTTGTTTAGTTTTTTTTTTTTATTCTTAAGTTCGTGTCCATACATCTACAAAAATTATACCAATAAAGGAAACTTACGTCACAACTTTTATCAGTTTTTTTTGTTTGTTTATTTTTTATTTTTTGTGTTTGTTTTGTTAGCATTAAATAACCCACAGGGTTATAATACCATTAAACGAACCAAACCAAATCAATAAAAATTATGTATACCAATTTGAAGATATTAAGAACTAGAAACATAGAAACTTACCAAAATGACTTGTTTCGGCATTAAATGACATGTAAAATGCCGTAAAACAAACCAAACCAAATCTATCTCTGAGTCTCACATTGACCAACAAAGACATTATTCACGAACAAACCAATCTTGTTCCTTAAATTACGGAACTCATTGAAAACACACACTTATTAAAAAGAGGTTATATTTCCTTATGATAGGGAAATATGGCTTCTTTTTTATAAAGACTTTATCCTTACGGACCTCTGTTGAGAGGGACAGAATATAACGCTTTTTTTTTTCTCCAGTTTTTAATGCTACTATCTAGGCGGGTAGTCATGGTGGAGTGATTTGCCGAACACTGTCTTCTGTCATTCATCGTGACATGCCAGTAACAAGACATTACAAATTTAACAAGATACTTGGAGATGGAAGAGGGAATGTAGATTCATGCCTTTCCCAAGGACAACAAGTGCAAAGTGAACGTAACCTCAGTTGAAATTATATTCGTTTAATATTGTTTTATAGAAAATGGTACCAGTGTAAATCTATAAGGCCAGTCCGGAAAAGTAACCAGCAGGGTACCAAGGAAGATTTAGCCAACCTTGGACAATGGCGATTATACTAGCGTCTCTTCTATTTTTCAGACCAATCTGCAAAATTCCATTTCGGGATCGCCATCAGCTGCCGTATCACGTTCTCTTTAATCTCGTGCACGTTCAGTGATTTAAGCTTTGAGGGAAAAACAGAAGTCACGGGGGAGTTGAGGACAACTGTGGATTGTATATATTTAACCGGACTCTCCGCCGTGGGCAGTATGTGACATAAGGTAGATTTTTTGGTAATCTGAACATAAGCTACATAATTAAGAGTAACCTCCCCTTGTTTATTTCACTTTGAGGAAGCCGTGTGTTTTGGTTGGCTATTTTCATTTCACTGAAAATACGAATTTGTTCGAATCAATACAACTGCATGTTTTAACACAAAAATATCATAAAATGTGTTCTTAATAACAATTAAGTTCATTTCAAATAATGTGCAAGAACAATTAAGAACACAAAGTGAAATAAACAAGGCGAGGTTACTCTCATTTATGTAGCTAATGTTCAGATTACCGGCTAAAGTGCAGTCTGTCCTACTATTTACCCATAGCTAATGGGAGAACGGATGGTTTCATACCTTTCCAAAGGGCATTAGTGCGAAGTGAAATACAAACAGGTTCGTCCAGGATATGAACCCGGATTGCAAATTCTATTTCCTACAATGATAACCGTTGCCCTAAGCGCGCCTCCTCAAATATGGTCTTTTTTTTTTCTTTTTTAGTTCTTGCTTTATTTTTATTATTGTTTTAAATTATAAATGAATTAAGGTACTGAGTTATGTTTTCCTTAGAGTTTCATTTTTGTTAAAAATATCAATCCCAGTTCAGAAATTAAAAATATATTATACATTGAGCTTCACTTCATGTTCCACTAACATCTGTCCAGTAGACTATGGCAAAGTTTATGCCCGTCAATTCTCAGTCTACCTTAGTTGGGTCTGTGAAAACGACTAGTTAAGTTAACATTAAGATAGTTGTAGACCGACATTTCCCCCCTTTCCCTCGTGTGCATCGTGCCGCAGTTGTAGAATTTTCTTTGACTTTGGTGCGGTAGATATTCATACACACCCGATAGAAAAATACTGCGTTAAAGTACGATTACTGTTTTTATGCTTTAGTTTTTTTTAAACCTACTTTTAAAATATTGATAAATAAATACTCGGTTGTCATTTTTTTTATCAGGTAAACTTTTAAAAGGTTAGATTGCACAATGCACATACTTAAAATTCGTCGGTCGTCTCGCGTTGTGCAACAGTTACCAAACTAGGCTAACGGTAACAAGATAATTTAGCAATGAGCCAATATCATTCATTCTAGTGAATTCGATTCTCACAGAGTTCCCTATAGTTTTTGCTTTATGTTACAACTTGGTTAATAACTACCTAGAAATCATTTAAAAGTATATTGGCTTTAGTGTGTGTTTGACCAAAATAGCCCAGAATTGAGGTCTTAAGAATCGTTCAAAATAGGCCATTGTATTATGGGCGGGGGGGTCCGAATATCTTACAAAACCCCCCTATACGTTTTTTTGTTAACTTTCATTATTTTTTGGTTTAATAATAATATAATTTTCTATTTCATTTCCAACGGCTTATGCCATGTAATTATAGTTGATTAATTAAGAGTTATATTTTGGTAAAAAGTGACAAGACTTTCGGGCCACATTACGTAGGAGACATTTTATCTCGGCGGGCTATTCTGGATAACTACCTTTTTTCTAAGATATTTGGATAAATTTAATTAAAAGTTTAAAAAGACATTCCTTTTAACTTTAAATACTTATTAGTTACAACACAAATAATACAACACTTTTTTTTCCAATTTAAATTTGCGCTTCATTTTTATAACTAAAGATTTTTTTTTTAGATATTTAAGTTCGTTGTATCTTCCGGCAACAGCTGTTTTTATGAAACAAAGGAAAACATTTTAAAAAATGACAAAATATTTATATTGATTAATGATATGGTCGAATAGTACAAAACAAAGCATAAAATTTCATTCACGTAGTTTTAATTTTTTAAGTTTTAAACTTTTGAAGTTGTGCATTTCTTTCTCCACGTGAATTTTTTTTTTAATTTTATATTAGTTTTTTTTTTTTAGGTTAATATTTAACAATTTTAAATTAATCCAATGCCAAGCTGACCAAATTTAAAATAGGTAAATCAATTCAAAGAAAGAAAATAATTACTATCTATTCTATATCGATCAACTAGAGGTGTGTCATATTTGATACATTTCATTGGCTATGTCTCCTCTAAGCAAAACTGCGAGATTTTTAACAACAAAAAAAATTATATACAAAAATGAAATAAGCATTAAATATCAGACTCTTAGAATTTTTTTTTTCTTTTTCTTTTTTAACGTGACGTTATATCAAGCTTAGAAACTTTTTTTTTTTTTTTTGGCTTTTTTTAACTTACATTTTCAGGAGTTGAAAAGACTCGTAAGGCAAGTTTTCTATTGGAAAATGATTGTCTGGGTCGACTGCTATAAACGACATGATTGAAGATCTGATGGAACGAGCTGGTCTGTGTCGGGTGAACTCTACGCAGAGGAATGATCTACAGAAATTAGTTTTAGTGAATGTTGTTGACCTAGCCAGTAAGAAATGTATATACCCCCAAACACGTGCCCTTCCTACTTTTGCTTTTATAACCCTCCCTCAACATCCGTTACCTGAAAGTTAAGGCAACGTGTAAAAGATGGGGTGTGGGGGGGTAGAAATAAAGTTGAAACTTTTTTTAAATTATCTATTATAAGCTTGTTATTTTTTTAAATTAAATTAATTGTATTTTCAAATCTTAACTTTTTACATAAAAAAACAAAACTATGCAATAAATAAAACTTCGTTGAATTATCTTCCTCTAAAACTTATAGCTCGTTTATTTTCGTCTTTTTTGTCATTTTCATTTAATAAGTTTTATATTCTTTTTAACTAATTCAAATTATTTCTAAAATATTAATTTTATAGTTTATTTAAATGCGTGTTTTTATTAAAAAAATTTTTATAGAAAACTACATTAAAAAAAAAATATTGAGTACGAAACTAAGGACAATCATTGCTCTCAACGAGGTCGCTGTGTTTTGGATTTTATGAATGGAGTAGAAGCCACGAGTATTTCTTGTAACCAAGCACAACAGTGTTTCGAACCTCGTCTCTTTACTTTATCCGGCCGCATCTGTCTGATGTGTGCCCGGAGAAAATATTCCAATCTTACAGGAATTATTGGCCCCAAACCTGAACTTCTTCACCGATATAAAGTGAGTTATTTCATTTACCAGTCAAAGTAATTAATATTATCCTCTAAAAAAAATGCCCTTTTTGTTATTAATTTTGAACATGAGTTTTTTTTTTAATGGACTGGTCATTTGAACAAAACAGATCTTGTAGTTTTATAATGAAGAATAAAAAATAAATTTAGTTTTAATTATTGACTTTTCGGAATGTGGTATTGGTTAAGATTCGAATAATTGACGTATCGTAATTTTTTTTTTGTTTTTAGAATAGTTTTTTCTAAGTATTCAAATTTGCTATATTGGGAAAATGACATTAATTTCTTTTGGGCTTTTCTTTTTTAATAAAAAAAATAAGCTCTAAAAAATGAACCAAAATGGTTGGCCATAAGGCGGGGGTTCAATTTACGATATATTATAATACATAATCGGACACTGACTTTCTGTCCAATGTTATGACACCCTGATGTTCAATTTACAATGCAAATTCAACGTAAACAGGACCTTGACATTATGATCAATCCCAATTTCACCAGGGTTTTGTTTTTTTTCTTATGTATTTAAGTATGCTATGTTTTTAAAATGACATTTCATTTGTGATTTTTTTTTTTTGTTAAAAAAAGAGAACTTTTAAAAGTGGGACAGCCTGGGTGGCTATTAAATCGGTGTTCAGTTATACAATAGGCGTATTTGAACAGTCAGTCTTAGTTAATTTTTTTTAAAAATGAACATTCAGATGGGACAAAGTCACTGTCTGATTGTACTTATATGTTACTTTAGTAACTTAACCCTACTTCTGGGACCAACCCTACTCTGTCCAAGTTTTTTTTTTCTCAAAAATTAAAAAAATCGATCACAAAAATCAGTCATTTTTAAACATAAATAGATAAATAATATATTATAATAATATCATAATAAAATAAAATAATTATTATAATAATATCATAATAAAATAATAGATAATAATTAATAAATAAGAAAAATATTTCAGAACGAAACTTACGATACATAACTTATCTGTATTTTTTAAGTCACATGTTTTTAATCGATCTACGAATAAAATTTAACTTTGTTGATTTATTTGTCTGTCTCCAGAATATTTTAATTATATATAATATTTTTTAATGTGACAATTATTGACATCCGATTTTAAAGACAACTTAAAATTTATCAAAATCTCTTAAAACGTATGTACATATGACACAGTTGGACTTCTACCTTCTTTTTTTAAAATTAATTCTAGCTACGAAAATTTTAAGAAAAAAAGGCTTACAAACTGTTTTTATATATAATATTTTAATGTTTTTATTTTCTTCAAATAACAAATGAAAACGTAATGAGAAAAATTGTCATTGATTTCACTATTTTTTTAAAGTTGTCAATGTGTCATCGTTTTGTTGTTTAAAATCTTTAAAAAATGTTTTTTGTAAAAAAAATTCAATTAGATATACATTGTTTGTTAACAATGGATATTTTATGTTGAAATTTCATACAAAAACAATTTTTAGAAAAAATACTTGAAATAATTATGACCTACCTTATTCCTAAAATATTAATGGAAAAAGTGTATTATTATATTTAATAACAGATTGGACTAAGGACATAGAGAATACTTGTTCTTGTTTTTACACGTGTCTTTACGACATCCTATTATCAAATTAACATTTTAATTTAAAAGAACACTACGATTCTTTTATTAAACCTTTTACTTTCATTGACAAATAAAACTTTTCGTTTGAAATTGTATGTGTACGCTTTTTTTAGAACAAAGATATTATTAACTTGAGACAATAATACAAGACCTGAGATAAGAATGAATAATGTCAATGTACAGTTTTTTATGAATTTATTGTAAATAGAAATTCGAGCATTCCAATAAATATGACTGAAATTTCAAATAAATATCAATGTTTAGGTTTGTTTTTAATCCTTTAATTACAGTAAACCTACAAAAATTTGTTATTATCTTATTAAATTGCTGTTACCAATATTTCGTTATTCACATAATTTAGCACCGCCTGATAATGGATCTCTCTCTTTTT
>CM042160.1:53819405-53897293 GCA_023376005.1 Doryteuthis pealeii | reverse complement strand
AGAGGGGGAAATAGTGCCTCATCAAGTAAAATGTGTTTCCCTCCCCCCTCTTTCTTTCTGTCGTCAAACCTCTATTGGGCAATATCAAGTCATAGAGAACAAGTTGTTTAAAAAAGTAAAAGGAAAATTTGGGAACGACAAGACCGACATTTTTAAAAGTATCTTATTCTTTTTTTTTTTTTTTGTCAGCAGAAACGAAGGAATTCAAAAGTTTAAGAAGTAAAAAAAATTTAGAACGGAAGACTCATTGATTAAACCGCGGGGGGAGGTCAAAGTTTAGATACCGACATACTATTGCCAAAAAGGGGAGGGCCTTTAGGGAAAAATTATGATATTTTAAAAAGACCTGCGTCCTTCTTTAAAATTAGGGGCATTCCCAGAAATGAGATAACCAAACGAGTACCCGGTATTTTTGTAATTTAACCTTGTGGTTCTTTTAACAATAAAATTGATAAATTATTCTAATAATTATTCTTATCTAGATAGATTATCTAACATTCTAGATTAATAAATTATTCTGCTTAAGTAATAGGTACCAGGTTTTACTTTTACGGTAATCTTGAACATTAGCTACATAAATGAGAGTAACCCCCCTTGTTTCTTCACTTAAAGAAGCTTACGTATTTTGTTTTGTAAAAACACAGATTTTTCGACCAAAATTGGGTATACTTCTATATACAGGTATTCTCATAGGAAATATTAACATCTGTTAATTTTTAAATCACCTGTGGGAGATTTCTTAAGCATATGTTACAGGGATGGTGAACATTGGAGATATGTTTGGAAAATACTATTAAAGATTATTCCTATCAGGGTGTTAAACATTTTTAAACGATTTAACAAAAAAAGTGTTACATATTTCTATGAGCAGTACTTGTATATTAGAAAAGTATGGGTACCCAACTTTGTCGAAAAATCCGCGTTTTTAAAAAAATTTAAAACCACCACGTCTTCCTCAAAGTGAAAAAAACAGGCGGAGGTTACTCTTTCATTTGTAGCTTAATGTTCAGATACCTTTTTACAATATCACTCATTCTTAAAGACCCGCTTTCGGTATACATGTCCGATACCTAATGTGCCCCCGCCCCCCGAAGGATACACAACTGCTACTCGGTAGTAGCAATTATGTGTAGCATTGTGGCGTATCAATTGAATAACTGTCTTATGTAACAACCAAAAGATGGCAAAATGTTTGTCTCGTCAAAATGCTGGCTTCCGGTCTTTTCAAGGCAATTATTATCCGGTTCCGTACAATGAACTTAACTCTCTTGCCAACCAAATTTCTCCCCCAGCTGATGCGAAATTTTGTTTTTTGGTAATTTTTTTTACCTTGTATGATCGGATATTTTCAAAAGTACACTATCTATTTTACCCCAGAAACTTCATGTATTCACAATAAAAGTCCTATTATCATGTAATTCTGAAGTCTTCTGAGTCCTTCTGCTCAATTATATTGAACTAACACCAGCAGTATACGGTAGGATCACATTGGTGGGAGAGGCTGCTGTGAGCGATTCAAAGTAGGCAAAGAGTTAAATAATTTTTTATTTGGTCGATTTCTCAAACTTTATTTTTTCTAATACTCAGTGATCACTCTACAGGCTTGGTCGGAAGTCTGTGTTACCCTTACATTATCTTTTGAAAATTTTCGTTTTCTTTTTAATAATGTGATATGCATATTACCCAACCCCTCCGAATGAGTAAGATGTGACATATGGTCAATTTCTTAGCGGGTTAACAGATTCTGAATTTAGAATTTTTCATTTTTTCTAGACTGGTTACCGTATGAATTGTTAAAGGCCGGCCTGCCCTACTATTACCATAGCTGGAGGAGAATAGTTGGCTTCATACCTTTCCAAGGGTATTAATGCTATGTAAAAAAGCCAACAGCCTCGTCCAGGATTTGAATTCGTCTCGCCGTGTCCATTTTCCTACAACCGTAACCATTATCCCAGGCACCTCCACTCAATAACCTAATTTAGGTTGACCCAATTTGTCGAAAAATCCATGTTTTTACAAAACAAATTTAAGACATAAACAAATTATGAAAAATACCAAAAATCAAGGAATTTTTCGATTTTATTGAAATTTCATGTGATTTAATCAAATGAATGAATTTTTTATTTTTTCAATCGAAAGGGTTAAATTATTTTGTAAACACGGATTTACGGGCAACTTTTTGGTGGCCATGTTAAAATATATTTGAGCAAAATTGAACAAAAAGTAGTTTTAATGTATTAAAAAATAAATTTACATGAGTAATATTTATTTTGCTTTTTTTTTTTTACCGATGCTCATTATGTTACTACTTTTCGGACTTTGACACAAATTGACCTTAAGTAATCCATTGGATGAATTTTAAATTCGTTTTTAAAATTGAAAAGCAGATTGAAAAATTGGGTCATACCTATGTTAATTATGTATATCATTAATTATAATCCCAGAAATGTGCAAAGTGTTTTTTCAAATGAATGTTGCAATATCAGAGTGGACAGGTTAGGAATATTTATACTCAGTTCATAGTGTTATATAATTGCAAGGTGGGTTTGTTGGACGGACCCTGTAGCGAGAATCTAAGGGGCCCTTGGTTTTTCAGATCAGGGATGCGAAAACTACCAGAAACGGTTTATAGCTCCCCGACCCCCAGAAACGGGAATCTCGCACGGTCACGTTGATTTACTTAGTTAATTTTTAGACAAGTAAGTCTCAACTCAAGGTCTCTGCTGTCTGTCTCTCTATCACCTGAGTCTCCTCTCTCGATTGTATTACCCGATGATGGGGTATATAACAATATACAAACAGTAAGCAATGCTTTAGAATCACAAGGTTTCAGAGTTTAATTATTGGTCCCTGCCAACTTAGCACATGAATAGCACAGAATTAGGTATTCCTTATTCTTTCCCAATAAATTCCTATCATAAAAAAAACTGAACTCCTTTTATGTCCGGTTTTGCAATAATGTTTATTTCTTGCACCCGTTATTTTACAATACTAAATATATTTTTCATTTGAAGTGAATCATTTTAAAGTAAATAAAGAAAATGTATTTAGTATTGTAAAATAATGGCGTGCCAAGAAAAATTAAAACATTTATTGCCAAAAAACACGGACATAAAATGAGGGTTCATTTATTTTATTTAGCAGGAATTTCGATGAACAAGTTAAGGATTTACCCAGATTAGGAATCTTGATTCTGTGTTGGTAAAGTAGGGATTTGATGGTAGGTGTGGCGCTCCACCTCAAACAAAAAAAACAAAAAACATCTCCTGGTCTAGCGCTAGCGAAAGGGGATACGATCGTTCACTTAATGACTGGTTTGATACGGCAAATAGGCCATTCCGCCAACTTTGTTTTTTTATGGAGCTAAGAGAACCCTTCAATAAATAGGGTCCTATCAAGTACTGATCGATTATAGCGACCCAAATCATCACTGTGGGATGTTGTGCTTCACTTCTTCTTAATATTATGGATTTTCTTAGCTCCATAAATAAAAACAAAGTTGGCGGAATGGCCTATTGTCGGTATCAACCAGTCAGTGAACGAATCTATCCCCTTTTCGCTAGCGCTAGACCAGGGAGATTGTTTTTGTTTTTTTGTGAGGTGGAGCGCCACACCTACCTCAAATCCCCTACTTTACCACACAGATCAGATTACCTATCTGGGTAATCTTAACTTGTTCCATCGTAAATTCCTGCTAAAAATAAATTGAACCCTCATTATGTCCGTGTTTTGCAATAATTTTTTTTCTTGCACCATTATTTTACAAACTAAATACATTTTCTTTATTTACTTTAAATATTCACTTCAATGAAATATATTTAGTATTGTAAAATAACGGTGCAAGAAAAATAAAACATTTATTGCAAAAACACGGACATAAAATGAGAGTTCAGTTTATTTTATGATAGGAATTTATTGGGAAAGAATTAAGGATTACCCTAATCTGTGCTATTCATGTGCTAAGTTGGCAGGGACCAGTATTAAACTCTGAACCTTGTGATTCCTAAGCAATTGCTCTACTGTTGTATATTGTTATATACCCCATCATCGGGTATACAATCGAGAGAGGAGACTCAGGTGATAGAGAGACAGACAGACAGAGACTTGAGTTGAGACTTACTTGTCTAAAATTAAACTAAGTAAATCACGTGACGTGCGAGATTCCCGTTTCTGGGGTCGGGGAGCTATAACCGTTCTGGTAGTTTTCCATTCCCTGATCTGAAAACCAAGGGCCCCTTAGAATTCTCGCTACAGGGTCCGTCAACAACCCACCTTGCAAATTATATAACACTACTGACTGAGTATAAATATTCCTAACCTGTCCACTCTGATAAATTGCACATTCATTTGACAAAAACACCTTTGCACATTCTGGGATTATAATTAATGATATAACATATTACATAGGTATACCCAATTTTTCATCTGCTTTTCATTTTAAAAACGAATTAAAATTAATCCAATGGATTACTTAAGGTCAAATTTTTGTCAAAGTCGAAAAGTAGTAACATAATGAGCATCGGTAAAAAAAAAAAGCAAAATAATATTACTCATGTAATTTATTTTTAATACATTTAAAACTACTTTTTTGTTCAATTTTGCTCAAATATATTTTAACATGGCCACCAAAGTTGCCGTAAAATCCGTGTTTACAAAATAAATTTAACCCTTTCGATTGAAAATAAAAAATTCATTCATTGATAAATCAACACTGAAAATTTCATTAAAATCGGAAAATTCCCTGATTTTTGGTATTTTTTCATAATTTGTTTATGCTCTAAATTTGTTTTGTAAAAACATGGATTTTTCGACAAATTGGGTCAACCTAATATTAGGTTATTGAGTGGAGGTGCCTGGGATAATGGTTACGGTTGTAGGAAATGGACACGGCGAGACGAGTTCAAATCCTGGACGAGGCTGTTGGCTTTTTTACATAGCATTAATACCCTTGGGAAAGGTATGAAGCCAACTATTCTCCCTCCAGCTATGGGTAAATAGTAGGGCAGGCTCGGCTCTTTAACCTTCATACGGTAACCAGTCTAGAAAAATGAAAATTCTAAATTCAAATCTGTTAAACTCCGCTTAAGAAATTGACCATATGTCACATCTTACTCATTCGGAGGGGTTGGGTAAATATGCATATCACATTATTAAAAGAAAACGAAATTTTCAAAAGATATGTAAGGGTAACCAGACTTTCGGACCAGCCTGTAGAGTGATCACTGAGTATTAGAAAAATAAAGTTTTGAGAAAAATCGACAAATAAAAATTATTTAACTCTTTGCCTACTTTGAATCGCTCACAGCAGCTCTCCCACCAATGTGATCCTACCGTATACTGCTGGTTGTTAGTTCAATATAATTGAGCAGAAGGACTCAGAATGACTCAGATTACAATGATAATAGGACTTTATTTGAATAACATGAGTTCTGGGGTAAATAGATAGTGTACTTTGAAATATCCGATCATACAGGTAAAAAAAATACCAAAAAACAAAATTTCGCACAGCTGTGGGAGAAATTTGGTTGGCAGAGAGTTAAGTTCATTGTACGGAACCGGATATATTTGCTTGAAAAGACCGGAAGCCACATTTTGAACGAGACAACATTTTGCCATCTTTTGGTTGTACATAAGACAGTTATTCAATTATACCCACAATGCTACACATAATTGCTACTACCGAGTACAGTTGTGTATCCTTCGGGGGGCGGGGGCAACATTTAGGTATCGGACATGTATACCGAAAAGCGGGTCCTTTAAGAATGAGTGATATTGTAAAAAGGGTAATCTGAACATTAGCTACATAAATGAGAGTAACCTCCCCTTGTTTTTTTCACTTTGAGGAAGACGTGTGTTTTATTTTTTTAAAAACGCGGATTTTTCGACAAATTGGGTACCCATACTTTTCTAATATACAAGTACTCTCATAGAAATATTAACATCTTTTTTGTTAAATCGATTTAAAAATGTTAACACCCTTATAGGAATATCTTTAATATATTTTCAAACAGTCTCCACATGTTCACCATCCCTGTAAACATATGCTTAGAATCTCCCACAGGTGATTTTAAATAACAGATGTTAATATTTCTATGAGAATACCTGTATATTAGAAAAGTATACCCAATTTGTCGAAAAATCTGTGTTTTTACAAAACAAAATACGTAGCTTCCTTTAAGTGAAAGAAACAAGGGGAGGTTACTCTCATTTATGTAGCTAATGTTCAGATTACCGTAAAAAGTACCTGGTACCTATTACTTAAGCAGAATATTTATTATCTAGATGTTAGATAATCTATCTAGATAAGAATAATTAATTAGAATAATTTTATCAATTTTATTGTTAAAAGAACCACAATGGTTAAATTACAAAAATACCGGGTACTCGTTTGGTTATCTCATTTTGGGAATGCCCCTATTTTAGAAGGACCAGGTTCTTTTTAAAATATCATAATTTTTCCTAAAGGCCCTCCCCTTTTTGGCATATATGTCCGGTATCTAAACTTTGACCTCCCCCCGCGGTTTATCATGACGTCACTTCCGTTCTAAATTTTTTTTTCTTCTTAAACTTTTAATTCCTTCGTTTCTGCTGACAAAAAAAAAAAAGATAAGATACTTTTAAAAATGTCGTCTTGTCCGTTCCCAATTTCCTTTTAACTTTTTAAAACAACTTGTTTCTCTATGACTTGATATTGCCCAAAGAGGGTTGACGAAAGAAAGAGGGGGGGGGGAAACACATTTACTTGATGAGGCACTATTTCCCCTTCCCTTCCCACCACCACCACCACCCACCACCACCACCTTTGCCGTCCTCTGCATGCGTTTACCTGACTCAGAACACCGACAAGCCAACGGTTGCAATAAGCCAGGAAAGAAAACAGCCCCAGACATTGTTCAACTCTTCGCATGAGGCCAAAGACACATAGAGAGACACACATACATACACACACACACACACACACACACAATGATGAATGAAACAGTCCCCTCCCACTCCTACATCACCCCATCTTATTTCGTGGTGGTTGAACGGAGAGGGCAAGGCAAGGTTGTTTGCCAGTCTCTTATTGGCCTCAGGTGGCTTGACTCTTTAATGCTGAATCGGCACTCTCTCCCTCAGTTACCCCTTCCCCTCAATTACCCCCTCCCCCTCAGTTACCCCCTCCCGCCAAAAAAAGAAAAGAAACAAAAAAACACACATACACGCACGAATTGAAAACATTCCTACTGACATCTTAGTTTTTCAAGTCGTTTCTTAATCTGATTAAAAAAAATCTTCCTCAGAATATTGCCCCCCCCCCCGCTAAAATTTACATTAATTTCATTTAACAAAAACGAGCAGGACCTGTGGATATAGCACAGTATGATAATTCAATTATTACAATGTTTCATATGTTTAATTAAAAGCTCTTGCTAAATAATTCAATATGTGTAGGTATACCCAATCGTCTGCTAAACTGCTAATGTTTTTAAAAACGAATTAAAATTAATTAAATCTATTATTTAAGGTCAAACTTTTGTCTAAATCGATAAGTAGTAACATAATAACCATCATTAAAAAAAAGAAAAATAATATTACACATTTAATTCATTTTTAATACATTTAAAACGATTTTTTCGGTCAATTTCGATCGCTTTTGGTCTGAGACGCTTGTTTAATATGGCTTAAAATGGATTGTTTACAAATTTAATGTAACATTCGCGATTGCCACAAACAATTACCAAAAAAAATCAGGTAATTATCCGATTTTAATTAAATTTTCAGTATTGATTTATCAATTAATGAATTTTTAGTGCATCAGTTATTTTATTTCAAAATTTTAATTTAGTATTTTTGCTATGAAAAATGAATATATAAAATTCATTTAAAATATGAAAAGCCTGATGTTAAGTTTAAAATGTTATATTTTTAGATTCTAGAAATAAATATCTATTTAATGCAAACCTTATTTTAGGTGCAAAAAGTAATAAGTTTTGAAGAAAAACTCTTTTGAAAATTTACCCCCCCCCCCTTTTTTTAAGCAGAAAAATATCGATGTATATTTTCTTTTATAAGATAATAGCCAATTAAATAATTATCGAAATGAGTAAAAAACGAAATCTCAAATTTTTTTTTTTTTTTTTTACATTTTATTTTCCGATTTTCGGTACTTATTTTCTCATAGAAAAGCCCCCGTAATTTTTTTTATATTCCTAACTTCGGTCTTTTATCTCTTTATTCATGCTGTAATTAGTACAGAAAATGGCCAACTCGCAAAAATGTTACACCCCCAAAATAAGGGGGAGGTCAAAATTAAGTGACCTGAAAAAGATCAGAAAGTTTTGAAATAAAATAGATAATGCATTATAAAGTTCATTCATTGATAAATCAACACTGGAAATTTCATTAAAATCCGATAATTCCCTGAATTTTGGTAAATTATTTTCGGGGGGAGGGGGCTAAATTCATTTTGTCAAAAACGGATTTTACGTCAATTTTGGGTATACCTAGTAAAAAGTATAATAATCATGATTTAACTCTCTCACTCTTTTTTTATTTCTTTCCTTCTTTTCATTATGTTAGATTGAAACATATTAGCGTTATCGATCACCCCTCTCCCTATCTTTCCCGTACTCTCTTTCTTTTATTTTTCTTCCCTTTTATAATAAAAACGGTACACTCATAAGAAATAACAATTCGGTGGATAAGCAACTCCATTTTTGCATTTCATCTTGGACGGTATCATTTTTAACCAGAGGGTATTGCAAGATGATAACGGTCGGAAGATTAAGGAACAAGAGTATTGATATATTGATAAAAAAATAATCCTTGAACTTAAAAAAAGGGAAAAGGTATTCTCTTGACTTCCGACTAGACCGGATTAACACAAGGTCTTTTTAACGAGGGATTTTTTTTATGGGGCATCCAGCGAGGATTGAACTGGCTATTCAGTATCAATGGATCTGCGAGACTAGTTTGCTAACCATTACACCACGATAGGACACTATAGTCAGACAGAGGTATGACCAACTTTTATCGAGGACATGTACTAATTAGCACCGAAAAATGTGAGTTATACAGATATTTTACAACGTTCTCTATTTGTTCATATATACATGTGTAGCGATTGTCTTCCCTTTGGGGATGAGGCTGATATTAGAAAAGGGTTATCTTCCCTTGTCGCCAGGACTTGCCACTAGACGGCATTACTACCTGGCTATTTAAACTCAGACCGGGAAGCTGTCTACCTCTCTTTGATCTGGCATCCACAATGATGTACTAGACAAATTGTGTCTCTGTCCATTAAGGTTTGGGGGACCTTCCCCCCCCCCCCAATAATAGGCTTGTACCCATGTGTGCACGTAGCCGTTTCTAGACCCTAACCCCCTGGCTCATATACAATAAGTAACTCTTCTATTCTTTAAGATCTCTTTCTTACTTCCTAAAGACTTTCGGCCTAACAGTTTTGTATCGATATTTCATGTTACACGCGCTCAGACAATAAAGTCTGTATTGTTGTTATATGCACCTCTTTGTTGGATTTCATTACATACATGTTCACCTACGTTCGAGACTTCCCTGGGACCTTCTAACGTATTATAAGAAGCAGTTTTGGCCACTAAAGCCAAAACCACATTCAATTCTTATACTATACATGTTACACGTGCTCGGACAATAAAGCCTGTATTGTTGCTATGTGTACCTCTTTGTTGGATTTCATTACATACATGTTCAACTACGTTCGAGACTTCCCTGGGACCTTCTAACGTATTATAAGAAGCAGTTTTGGCCACCAAAGCCAAAACTACATTTAATCCTTATACATGCCTTGAGGATGTTGCACAAACGTATTTATCGTATCTATCCCTCCGTTGTATTAAGTGTTAGTATATCACGGACATATTGCAGCTAACATTAATCCTTGGTAATTGGGGACTCAACTAAATATCGTCCTTAATATCAAGCATACCAATCAGTTCAGGTTAAAAGTGCGATGTGGGGAGAATGCCGACGGGATCAACGCATTTTTTGTGCCTACCACCCATGAGCTTCGTCTTGTGGGTGGGCCTACATAAAAATGTCCTTGTGTCACGCCCTCATAAGTGGGATGAGAGGCAAATACCGCTTGAGCCTGCTTCAGAGTGCTTCTGCCCCTGGAGCGGCTAAGTAAAATTAACAGCGTTGATCCTGTTATATACACAAATAAAGATATCTCCAGATTCACAAAAAAATCATCAAATTCAATTCGCCCACACACCACAATACGCAAGCTAACCGGGTGTTGTCAGAGCCGTGGTTTTAAACCAAATGAAAAAACTCGTCTGTGCGCAATAGGATTGACGCACACACGAATCTTAAAAAATAAAGTTGCAAATAAAATCAGAATTTGCATTTTCGTCCAATCTATATCATTCTCAGTTAAAAAGAAAAAAATGTTTAAGTTGATCCGAAATGGCAAGTCGAAAATGTATTTAAACCCGTCTTTGAAAGACCGACGAGCAGATACAGCGGTGACATTGCAGAAATCAGACAGCCGAGTCGTTATAGCTAACCCAAGAGTTGTTGATTTCACTGACTCCCTTTCCACCTTCCTAAAGGAGCCAATTACCCAAAGCTCTTAGCTACAGATTGCAATCGAAGCAGCCTGACAAGGCGACATACGACGAATTCACCACAGTCCCCACCTCCTGACCTTCATGACCTGATCGACCGACAAAGTCTTAAAAGGGGCAACCATCAAGAATCATCACACCCCAACTGCCAACATCCTATCAACAAAACACCTGATTGTCTACATTACATCACTACCAAACCAACAGCCTAACCGACTCGACCACCAAACATCAAATTTTCTGCCCACTTTACTACCAACATCAGGCTTTCTGCCTACATCACCCCCACCACCACCACAACTGACTCGACCATCGAACATCAGGCTTTCTTTGCCTACATTATTCCAACACTTAAATTGACTCGAACATCCTGACCACCAAACATCAAATTTTCTGCCCACATTATAACCAACATCTGGACCACTAACACCAGGCATTCTGCCTACATCACCACTCCCTCTACAACTGACTCGACCACCGAACATCAGGCTTTCTGCCGACATTACTACTCACACCACAACTGACTCGATCATCAAACATCAGACTTTCTTTTATATCATTTCCATCACTACAACCTTTTTCTTGTTTTTTAATACTAGGGACTGGCAAAAAAATCAGCCTCTACGAGTTGTAAAAGCGAATTAAAAATAATTAAATCTATTATTTAAGGTCAAACTTTGTCTAAATCGATAAGTAGTAACATAATGACCATCATTAAAGAAAAGGAAAATATCATTACATATTCAGTTTATTTTTAATACATTTAAAAAGGATTTGTTTTGGTCAATTTTGACGCGATCCGCCATTCTGTCTCTTTTTTAAGGGTTTTAAGCGCTTGTTTACAATTTTAATGTAACATTCGCGATTGTAAAAAAAAAAAAAAAAAAAAAATCAGTTAATTATCCGATTTTAATGAAATTTTCAGTATTGATTTATCAATTAATGAATTTTTAGTGCATCAGTTATTTTATTTCAAAATTTTAATTTAGTATTTTTGCTATGAAAAATTAATATATAAAATTCATTTAAAATATGAAAATCCTGATGTTAAGTTTAAAATGTTATATTTTTAGATTCTAGAAATAAATATCTACTTAATGCTAACCTTATTTTAGTACTTCGAAGTATACGTTTTGAAGAAAAACTCTATTGAAAATGTACCCCACTTTTTAAGCAGAAAAAATATCGATGTATAATGTTTTCTTTTATAAGATAATAGCCAATTAAATAATTATCGAAATGAGTAAAAAAGAAATCTCCAAAAATTTGATTATTTATCATTTTCTTACATTTTAATTTTCGATTTTCGGTACTTATTTTCTAATAGAAAAGCCACCGTAATTTTTTTTGTTCTATTCATAACTTCGGTCTTTAATCTCTTTATTTATACTGTAATTAGTAAGTGTTACTAAAAAATTTTCGACAATTATATGTATGTATTTATTTAGATATTTCTTTATCATTCTTTTTCTGTTTGACAAAAAAGAATTTCGTAAATAACTTACGAAATTCACACAAACACTGTTTACTTATTTAAAATAAGTAAGCTAACAGTGTTTGTGTGAATTTCGTAATTTTGTAGATAATATTAACCTTTATTCAAGTTTCATTGTGTATCCCTCCCCCCTTTTTAAGCGCTAATAATTTGCGATTTTTTTTTGTTTGTTTACAACATTGAGAATAATATTCTAACTTTTTCGTACGTAAGACAATTTTATATTCAGTTTTTAATTGCTTGTTTGAGTTAGAAATAAAATGTAACATTGTGATTTATTTATTTATTTGAGCAACAAAAATAACAAAGACAATTAAGTATTATATTTCGCGTTTGAATTTCGTTATTCTTCTTTCAAAAACGTTTTGAGTTTCACTGGATATATTTGAATTAAATATATCCAGTGAAACTCAAAACGTTTGATTAAATAATTTAAATAATTAAATAATTTAGATAATAAACTCAAAACGTTTGATTAAATAATTTGATCATATTATATTCTAAGATATCCGCTTTATTTAATCGCTCGAAAGATTTTTTTTCACAAACGTTTTCGTACGTAAGACAATTTTAAATTCAGTTTTTGTAATTGTTAATTCGCATATTAATTCAAATTTGATTCGCTGATTAAAAATGGATATATTTTATTCTAAGAAATATGAAAGTATTCGTAAAAATATTGATAAAAAGGTTTTCATTTTTCTTTTTTAAATATAAACAAACGCATTCAACAACGCCGTAGAAATAGAGCGGACATATGATAACGGGCAGCAGGGTGGGGTGTGCGTGCTGATTGTAGCTGGAATACCAGCAGTAGCAGCTATGTTATAGCTTTCGAAAAATCGTTTGGTTTTTGTTTGATTAATTAAATATATCCCTTAATCAGTAAAAATCAATAACCAAATTTGGAGTGTTTCTTAGTTAGAACGATATCAATGTGTATGCAAGATTTTGAATCTGAGTGACCTCCCATTTTGGATTTATACATCGACACGTACATATCAAAATATCTCCTTTTAATATATATATATATATATATATATATATACTACACACACACACACACAGAGAAGAGAGAGAGAGAGAGAGAGAGAGAGAGAGAGAGAGAGAGAGAGAGAGAGAGAGAGATTATCTTCCCGTGAATGGAACCGTTTGTTTATCTTTTCTAATTAATCCAATAATTTGTGGGGATTAAAATAAAATAAAATTAGAATAAAAAAAAAAACAACTCCCATGGGCCTTTACCAGAAGAACACTCAGCGTATGTGCGACAAAAATGACTGACTCTGCACCCCCAAAAGAATATCTCGGCCATTTCTAGTTTAGGCCGTAACTGGGTTTAGTCGCTCCTACTGGTCAGGGAGATATTCCCTTGCCACAGGCGACCATGACCGGGAATAAAGCCTAAATCACAAAACCACCTTCTTTCCTTTTCAGCGTGACCACCAAATGAGATGGGGTAAAAGGCGAAAAACCATAAGAACACACGCTAAGAATATCCAGCTACATTTAAACCTTAAAATACCCCAAACCTTTTGCTACCCCATAAATCTTCGTCTTCTTCATCTCCGAGCATAGAACCACCATAATCATTTGCCATTCTGTGGGTTTTCCATTCAGCATATTTTATTTCCAATTGTTTTCTTCGTATCATGTGCTTGCCGTAATTTCGTTCCACACATTAAACAGACTTTTACTTAAACCAACTTCTACTCTTCACTTATTAACATTATTTCTTCATTAAACAATCTCCTTTTAATCAAAGATCAGCAACTCAGCTACTCATACCTTTCAAAGTCCGTCGCAGACAACAATGACGTCGCTCCATATCTTCATTTGTGGACCCTATGGTGGCTCATTAGTCCAATTCTGGACTTGCAGATGCGGTCACACACAGTGTAGGGGAAATTCCCATCTACATTTGGTTGTTCATGACGACAAAGATGTCGCCGCTCTGCAGTCATATTTATCTCATTAGATATATCATGTGGGGCAGGCGTCTCGCCAACCCTGTCTGTTGGTGACCAAATCTTCCACGCTTGAAGGTGTGATGTTACATTTCTTCAGCGTTGTCTTAATATGGACTTTGAACCGATTTTGGGGGGCTCCTGTCCTCCGCGTGCTATCTGTGAGTTCACTGTAAAGTAGTTTATGGGGGAGTATGTCTGCAGGCATGCGAATGGTGTGACCCAACCATCGCAATTCATTAAGACCATACTATGTTATATGAAGCCTACAATTAAGTTATAATTGAGCCCCGGTCTCTGTTATGTTTTTGTATATTGTTTCATATATATATTTACCCACCCCTCCGCACGAGCAGGATGCGACACAAGGTCAATTTCTTACGCGGAGTTTAACAGGTTTGAATTAAAAAGAAAAATAATAATAGATAATCGAAGACCATGATGGGACCCCCTGTCAGTATATCTGAATTAAATGGAGTACACTCGGACGACGTGTGAAGGGTTTAGGGAGCCATTTTATGATCTTAAGCTGTCTGCCTAGATAAAGGGCAGTAATTCTTAAGGGTTTACATAGAGTTCAAATACAGTAACATCACACCCCCTAGGTTCTAATTTTCAGGTACTATGAATCTTGAACCGCCAAAAAGCTTACCATTGACTCCCTGACTTCTCCCACATGTTTGGTTTTCTTAATAAGGATGACTCGGTGGGGTTGGTTGCATTTCACATAGCGTTAATACACTTGGGAAAGGTATGCACCCATCTATTCTCCCTCCACCTATGGTTAGATAGTATGGCATACTGAGCTCTTTAACGTTGGCTAGGTAACCACTCTATGAGAAGGAAAACACTGAACTCAAACTCGTTCATACCTCAAATTTTAGCTATCAACACAAAAGTAAAAGTCCACCGAGTGATAGCTCACAACCCGGCACACGTAAGTCAAGGTACCACTGTATTTTTAAAAATATTGGTGATAAGAAAATTTAATTTAATTTAAACCAAAACTTTATCAAAATTAAATTGTCACAAGATAAAACATTAGAACTGCCCTTTCGTTCGTGTTGTTAGGTGGTGACATTTGACGAGGGTGAGGCTAATTAATATTGGTGGGAACGCATGTGCCCCAAATATACCCCCACCCACCCCGATAAGCAATCATGGATAAGGGCTGGGAAATAAATCTACCCGGTATTCAGCTTGAATCCACCCAACACACAGCGCTTTTCACCCCAGTGATAACGATTCTTGCTTTAACTCTTTGCCTACCATATTTCCCCCACGGCTGTATCAAATTTTCGGTAATTTTCACCTTTAGTTGGCTAAATTCCTAGCATAAAATTGTGCGTGCACATTATCTGAAATGAACTTAATTGTTATTAAGAACACATTTTATGATATTTTTGTGTTAAAGCATGCAGTTGTATTGTTTTAGAAAAGTTTCTAAGATTTATTTATTTCGCACAGAGACTTTCAAAATAGCTACCGGCTTGTTTCAAAGTGAAGGTCAAGGGAGGTTACTCTAATTGCCTCATTTGCTAGGAATTTAGCCATTTTCTTGGTATTTTTTTACCTGTATGATGGGATATTTCAAAGTTCACTATCTATTCACCTCAGAACTCATTCTATTTAAATAAAGTCCTATTATTATTGTAAGCTGAGTCCTGCTGTTCAATTATAATGAACTAGCCATCAGCGGTTTACAGTAGGGTCGCAGTAGTGGGAGAGCCGCTGTAAGCAATTTAAAGTAGACAAAGATTCAAGTGAAATTTTTAAAAGGTTTTTTTCCTACTTAACACAATAAATCAGAGATACGTAACTTGTCCCAATAGGGCGTCTTATCATGGTGTAATGGTTAGCAAGCTAGCCTCGCAAGTCCATTACTACTGAATATCCAATTCTCTTTCTGTGTGGAATATATATATATATATATATAATATATATATATATATATATATATATATATATAAATGTTGTTCTGGTTCCAACGGGAGAAAATTCAATATTTTATAAAAAAAGAAAGGTCCGCAAAATGTATTTTGTTCTCAGAAAAAATTTTTTAATTCTTTTTGTTTTACATATGCAACACGTGTTTCAGATCTTCTGGTATCTTCTTCAGGCTTTGATATATATATACACCAAATTAGCCGTAAGTTATATAGGCACCTTATCTCTGCTACTACGGGACATGTGAGTATCTGGGATGTTGTTGGGCTGGAATTCTCTCTGGCTTTGATACCACGTGCTTCTTGGGATATATTGTCCTGTGCCGTTGCTCAGGTTTTTTTAATTAATGAATACAAGACTTAATGTTGTTTTACTCAGGACACTTTATTTTCCGGCCTCAAGTTAACCATCAAGAAATGGCATCGGAGGACAGACCACATCTTGCGTCTGTCCTTTTCAAACAATCAACCAACTCTCTCCGTCCGTCTCCTTCAAACATTATTTTACATATGCTGCTAGTTTGATTTTTCTCGTTCTCGAGACAGTCCTTATATAGGATTTGGACTTCATCCGAGAGTATAGTGTTCTCTTTAGATACGGTTCGTCATACCCAACCTTTCTATTTTGCTTTTAACTGAGGTTCTTATGCATCTCAAATCGGAGTTCTCCATTTAAAGAAAATTCGTAATCATCAATTCATACCAATAGCAAGGATCTCCATGACTCTTCCTCACAACTCGTGCCTATCAGCCATCGCCTCTGGAAGTCTCCTACACAGCATACAGTATCTGTGCAGAGCTGATCAATGTATATTTTTCTGGTCTTCCCACACTGATGTGTTCATGTATAGGTGCTCATAGAAGAATGTCACTTATAAGTTCTTCCTTGCTTCTTATTCGTCTTACCCAGATGGTTTGTGGGATAGGAGGCATGTGACCGTACAGCTGCTCCTTTGTGAGGTGCTGCTTCCAGCATTTAAGATTCTTTATTACACACTTGAAGGGCGGCGAATGTACCAGCCGAAAAAAAAACAAACAAAAGGGTTTGATAGCCGTGTTGGGGGACAAAATAGAATTGTCTCCCTTTTTTTACAGCTTTCCCACGTCATGTGTCCGTTTTGGTCCCATAACATGGCGAACCCTAAAATCTCCTTTTACCAACACCATGTTGGAAGCGATAAACGTGGTATGCACATAGTGTCCGTAAATAGTTTCCACCCCTTCAAGTTCCCTCTTTGTATATTGCATAATTAAATGTCATTGTATTAATTGACTTGGCTTTTTCCCTACCGAATATTCTGTGTTGGGTTAACCTCTTTTGGATAACCTAATGCACTATAAGAGTACAGGTGTTAGCTATGAATTGATTCTTATAGTCCAAATTGAAATCTTATTCCCTGGTCGCACTCTCAATACGTTTAGTTTCTAAAGAAAAGAGAAAAACTACTTCTCTTTTCTATCTTGCTTGAACCAGTTCTGCCAGTATAAATTCGAGTAAAAAATGACTGAATGACAAAAAAAAAAACAACAAAAAAAACAAAAATAAAAAAAAACAGACAGCCTTCAAAAAGGTTATAACACCACCACCACTGCTGCCACTATAATCATAAGACTGCTATCAAGACTTATAAACACTGTAATAAAGGTTGTCTTCATAAGTTTGTCAGTTTGGAAACCACAGTTTGTTGCTAATTTTAGTTGCAATTGAATAAACCCGGACACTTTTTTTTTCTAAACTAGTGTGTAGTAAGATTCTAGACAAAACGTAACCCGTTGGGTCACCCATTCAGCTCTGGGTAGATAATTGAGATTAAGGAAAAGGGAGTTAGCAAAGGGAATAAGATAAATTAATTAAAAAAAATCAATAAATACGAAGGACGAAGCCTTAAAATCATTTTGTAAGCTTTTGACCTCATTTAAGCTACGGGTTGCTGGTTGTGAAATGTAACATAGAAATACATTTCATATTTCCCCGTCTCCCTTTCTTTTTCCAGAGAAACTAACATTATATAACGAGGAGGTAGTCAAGAGATACAGAGGGGAAGAAAGAAAGAGAGAGAGTAAAGTAAGAGATTGGTCGGTTTTTGACTTAATTGCAAATTACGACTATTTAGAACCAATTACAACAGAATTTTTTTAAAAACAATTCAATCCTAAAAGTAAGGAATAATTTTCGTGTCATTAAACTAAACAGTAAAAAGGCTTTTAGGAAGCAAAAGTTGATTAACTCAGCTTTAGTATGATAATAGATGTCTTTGTGGGTATATATATATATATATATATATATTTATTAGGTACCACCAAACCGTTTAGGCCATCTTGAATAAAACGGAAATAGATATTTCCGAACTTTGTTTATCAAAAATCTCGTAAAAAAAAAAAAAGAAAAAAAAAAAGAAGATCGTACAGGGTTGTTACAAAGAAAAATAGTTAATTCAAAGATCAAATTATCCGATTGGGAAAAATTACATCGTTATCTTAAAAAATAAACAAACCTGCCCGTATTACATGCGAAAGGGTAATTTTCAGACCGTAATATAGACAGAAAAGTTACAAATTATTTCCCTTTTTCGATTAACCCGTAAAAGTATGGAATGAAAATTTGAATATTTTTTCTAAGAGAAAAACTGATAAAATAATCTATTATACTTACTTTTTATTTTAATTATTGAAAAAAGTTAAATAAAATAATTTTTTTCACGCTAACACTGTCAGCCTAACAGGAACAAACTTCGGTTACTTAGAAGCGTCTCGTCTCTTTGTAAAACAAATATGTCAGCAATGCTCTTCCGTACATTCTAAGGATCACACATTACTATTCAACAATAAAAATTACAAATTCTTTTAAAAATATTAATCGAGCTCGTATCGGACCAATGTTTAGTGCACCTGAATTATAAAATTCATATTTTTAAATATCCGTGAAAAATTTGATTTTTTGACGCAGGAAAAAAAAAATTTTAATTTATTTCACGCAGAAAATAAAAATATTTAATCACACAAAAGATTGAAAATCTCTTAAAAATTAATTTCTTAAAAAAAAAAAAATTTTGTTGACAATTTAATAGAATATAGTACATACCAATTATAAAAGCAAAAAAAGTTTTCAAATATTAATATTATGAAATTTTTTTGCACTTTTTATTTCCGATTTCATTAATTTTTCCTTTCAAAAACTAGACCTCGTACATTCATACAATTTCATTGATATAGTTATTCAGACTTATCTTTATAGAAAAAAAGAAAAAAAATTTTTTCTGACGCGTCATTTTTTTTTATCTCATAAAATAAAATGGGGGGGGGGGATAGACCTCGTAAAAAATATTTCCCCTAATATATTTTAGAAAAAAACTATTTCAGATGTATTTACATTCAATGGTAAACATTTATAGAAATTTTCGTGAAAATCAGATTATTAATTGATTTTTCATAGAATTTTTTAAAAATCCTCTTATCGTAACTTGTTTTTAGCTACGTTAAATTTCAGTTGATTTAACAGTGCAAAAATGAAAACATTGTTTTTCAATCATAATTTTCATTATTCCCATATGCTGAAAAAATTTTTTTTTTTAAATCATCAGGAGTTTATTTTATGTTTTTTCTTTAAAATGGAAAAAAAATTTAAGAAAATATTAAATTTTCTGTAAGTTTCATTGTGTTAAATATGGGGGGGGGGGGGGGGGTAAATTTCACAGGGTCAAATTGGTGGTACCTAGAGTATAAATACAAAAATTACAGAAGATACAAAGAGGCTTATACATAGTTGTATAATGCAAAAATCCTAATATGTAGGATATCCTTTTGGTCACTCTTGAACTTGCTCAATTGTAGGAGTGGTGTTCAGTAAATTCTTATACCTTAAAAACATAGGACCATTAAGTGATAGATGGGTTTGAAAAAATGTTTTATTGTGAGTCAACTTTATCATTAAAAATTTGATTGAAAACGTTACTTTCTTTGTTCTCACGCCACAAGAATTCATAAATATATGAATCTAGCATATCTACTTGACTGAATTAACCCTTACCAGTGTACGGTGGAGTGTTCTGTAATTTACTAACTTACGTTGGCAAAATAAAAAATTCTTATGATATAGTTGCCTCACAATAAAGCATTATTCAAACCTATGTATTGATTAATGGTCTTTTTTTAAAAAGGTGTAACAAGGTTATTTCCTATAAGTCTACAGCCCTGTCGGTGAGGTGTTAGAATGCACCGACTGCACCTCTGCAGAGGGGTAAGACTCCCCCAATGGGGCCACCTGTTGGCCGTGGGTGGCGACCCGTGATGCTTAAGGATAGAGCCCAGGTGGATGAGCAGTTCATGACATGCAATACTCCACTTTGGCCCTATCTTGGGCTAGACTGGCGGTCAAAGAGGCCCCCTCCGATCAATCGGCTGGTCACGTCAAGCCCTAGCACCTATATGATTTTCCCAACCCTGTTGCCCTTATGGCAAGCCCCAACCCCTTTTTATCATATTGGTGCTAGAAGGCGGTGGCTGCGGGTCTACATGTCCTGGGAAATGACGTTAAACTCTATCTGATGGTGAGGTTCCAGTTTTGGAGGTTTGGGGAATGTGGAGCACCCCTTCATCACCATTGCTCCCTGGTCCACTCTGACCCGGAGTGGTAGTACCTGTTAGGGTCCCATCTATGGGTTAAATAGAAAAATGTATTTATAAAAAAATTGTATTATCCATTAAGAATTGATTTATTTCAAAACTTTATTGGCATTAAATGACCCACTGAGGTTGATATGCCGTAAAACAAACCAAACCAAAACTATAATTCTAACATAAACAAAGGGGAACCACTCTTGACTGATAAATTATTTATTCATTTATTGATCTACTACGAAAAAAGAAGACTGGTTAGGTTTAGGTTTACTTTAATGGGAAAAATCTTTTATCAGTCAAGAGTGTTTCCCTTTGTTTATGTTAGACTTGTAGGAAATAACAATTTACTTATTCGCTCCTACGTTCAAGAAAGTTCAAGAGTGCTGATTTTTCAGTTATGTATTTGATTATAAGGGGCTACCATAGTTAATAAAAAAACAACTTCTAAATCTATAACCTTTACCTGGTTTGGTCAAAACTTTCACTGCTGCATTTTACAATAGCCATATTTAGCCCCCCCCCTCCAAAAAAAAAAAAAAGCAACAATACATGATCGTGAAAGTGCAGTGTCTTAAACATACGTCAAACCTATGTCTATGTAACTTCCTAAACTGAAAATTCATCTCCATTGTAAGATCTGAGGACATTATCAGAAGAAGACCTTCAAAGGTGCTTCTGCCAATTGGTTTGGTTAGTTTTTATGGCATATCAATGTAATCAATGTTGGTCCCCGGCGGGGTGCAAACGTATACCATTGATCTGGTCCACTGGGAATAACCAAATGTATACGAGTTTGGTTTGTGCTGGCACGCTGGCTCTAAATGTAGTACGATGTTGGTCGCAGGCGTCGGAATCTAACGCGATGGGTGTTCTTTGACCACAGGAAAAGTTGAAGTGCTTGTTCGCGGCTGTACCTGAAAATGACTCATAAATCATCAAGGTTGTTCCAAAACAATTAACACGAACGCGTTTTACAATAAAAGATACCTTTATTAATCATACAGTGATTAAAAATCATGTACAACCAACAAGGGATATCGAGTTGAAGTTGAGTCGGTATTTTTGTGGACTGACTGGCGATATAATGCTGGTTCTGATTCAAATTAGGACTTGATAACAAGATGACAAGCAAAGACGGTGACAGGCCTGAGACGGAGCTATCAATCTGCTAGGGAAGCAGTTTGTCCGCAATCTGGTCAAGAACAGCTCGTCCGATCTGGTCAAGGACCAGCTCTCCAAATCTGGTCAACAATCTGGTCCAAACAGCTCTCCATCTGGCTGGACTTTGGGTCCTCTTTTATGGGTTTCCAAATCCCCGAATCCAGGGCTCTCAGTTGGCCAGCCAATAGAAACGCCGGAAGCCATGCCGTACAGTGTAAACATCAGGAGGTGTACGAACCACCCCACGGTCGCATTTGATTGACGGCCAATCAAAATCATGGCATTGGTACTTATCCGGAGGTGGGTAAAGTTCTCCGCCCCAGTTCCCTGTTGGTGACGCACCTGATAATTTCTGTTATTGGGTATAGATGGCCTGTCATTTGCTATGATATTCCTCAGGAACTGGCCTAAGACCACCCGGTGTAAATTGAGATTATCAACATTTTTAAAGATTTGTTAATCTTTAAACTGTTTTTGCTAAATAAAGCCCTTATCTTACACAGTCCCACAAGAACAATAATTATATGGATGTCATATCATAAAAAGTCAGACATATCACCACTTTTAGCCTGATAAAGTGGGTACCTATTTTTCGGAGTCTCCATGTAAATGATAATATGATAAACGACCTTCTGCTTTACATCAACCTATTTCTGCCATTAGGATTGGTTTTGTTCAAAAATTATTTATCATCTTGCTACAGAAATGATAATATATATTTATGTGAAAACATTTGTATAAACAAAAAGTCATTTGGTGTTATATCAAGACCGACCTTTTTAGCATTTAGAATTTTTCTTTGTGTTTAGAGTAATTAATTTTATCTAGTGTTGACCTTTACACAGCACTGACTTGTACTCTAAATCTAAGTCGCTTGTAGATTCCAACTCAATTTGTTTTGTTTTTAAGTACTAATCAGATATTCGCTCAGATCAGTCCTAACACTACAAGTGGTTATCACCTCAAGTGGATCATTTAATGCCATAAGTTCTGAATAAATCAATTCTTAATGGATATACAATTTTTTTTATAAGTACATTTTTTATACTATTTCACCTATATAGACCCTAAAGGTACTACACTCCAGGTAGAGTGGACCAGGGAGTAATGGTGATGAAGGTGCTCCACATGCACACTGGCTAGAACTGGAACCTCACCATCAGATGAGTTTAACGTCATTCCCAGGACAATGGAGACGCCTCCAGTCCACGCCTTCTAGCACCCATATACGATAAAAAGAGGGGAAGTGAGTGTGCGCCATAGAAAGGAGCTGAGGGCGGGAGATATAGGTGCTAGGGCTTGCGAGAGGAACCGAGTCATATACGATGAGGTGGGTCTCCTCCGACCGCCTGTCTAGCCTAAGTAAGGGCCAAGTGGAGTATTGAAAGTCATGGAAAAGCTGCTCAGCCCCTGGGTTTCTATCCTAAGCGCATCGCGTTCGCCACCTACAGCCACAGTGGCCCCATTGGGGAGCTTGCCCTCTGCAGAGGTGCATTCTAACGCCCAACAGAGTACGAATTGGTTCAGGGGCAAATAGCCCTATTAATGGTTTACCGTTATAGGAAATGAACACGGCAAGAAGAGTTTTCAAAATCCCCGGACAAGGCTGTTTGCATTTCACATAGCAGTAATACCTTAGGAGAGGTAGCATCCAACTATTTCTCCAGCTATGGGAAGAATGAGTAGAATGGCTCTAACCTCGGTAATGGCAACAAGTCCAGAGAGAAGGAAAATTGAATTAACCAAAAGGTAGCTTTCTCGTTAGAATCTACTTTGAGAGTCCTCTCTAATTCTTCAATTGAGATTTCTAAAAACAAAAAAAAAAAAAAAAAAAAAAAAAAAAATTTAAGAAAATAGTTCACATTCTTCATTTCTGTCTTGCTAAATGCTGTGTAAAGGTACATTCCTTACTTGCCCAGTTCTTTTCTTAAGGTGGCATTGCCAAACGGCATATAAAAAGGATTAAAACTTGCAAACGTCCTCAAAAATTAAAACTTTTTTGTGGTGATCCACGACAGTTAAACTATACAGTGTGAAGAATGAACATTTTTGGAATTGGGGTTATGATTAGGGGTTAGGGGTTTAAGGTGTTTTTTAATTACGTATTGCTTAAAAATTTTTTAAAAGACAAAACCAATACTATAACATTTTAATGTTGAAAAAATTGATTTTTTTTAATCCAATGTTTAATTGAAATTATAGCAGTGCGTCTAACACAACAACTGATATAAGTGTCTAACGTTGGATCCAATAATCAATGGTTAAGTTAGATGTATAGTATTTGTTTTGTTAAAGCAATACATAATTAAAAAACAACTCTGAAGCTCCGCAAGACTCAATGTATACGCACCACTCAGAAAGTCTGAGGGAGGAGAATGCTAGTGATGTATCACTAGTATATGGTGAGCCTCTATTTGAGTATAGAAATATAATAGATATTGTATCGCGACGCACTCCTGTCAGACATGACATAAATATGAGAGAGTAAGTAATAGTGGGTATGGCGTGTCGCATTAGAGTCTATCCTGAAGAAGAAACGACGCATATCAGTAGCTAGAGATATATGGATGCTCTTTGCCTCCAAGGACTTGATAGGATATACATGAGTAGAACTGGTTACTATAAGTACCCTGGTGAAGTCAGAAAAATAAAAAAATTTAAACAAAACTTCTATTAAGTCTTCTCTCAGGCCATAATATCTAGCTTGTTTAATTATTTCATTAATTGTTTTAAAATATTTAATTCCGTATCAGGAACGATACTTTCTACGATTTATGGACCATATGACCTTTTAGGCAACCACCTTTTTTGTGATCTTGATTATTGTGGACATTTTATTCCATTTGCAACCGCAAATCCGGTTAATTGTTTAACAGATGATTTTTAGAGTTTTTTTAATAAAAACTAACCTAACAAACAAAAACGGAGTGTCCCATGAATCGAGATCGCAAAAAGGGTGACTAAAGGTCATTATGGTCCTGATTTTTACCTACAAAAGATTCTTATCCTATTAAGACAGGTAATTCTGAACATTAAGCTACTAAATGAGAGTAACCTCCCTTTGTTTCTTCACTTTGAGGAAACCGTCTGTTTTGTGTCAGCCATTTTTCATTTCACCGTAAATCTACCTGAAAATCAATTTGTTTGAATCAATACACACACATGTTTTAAACACAAAAATGTTGGGTTTATTTTCCCCCTTTTTTTATAAATTGGGGTGCCCTTGTGTATTATTTTGAAATGAACTTTATTATTAAGAACAACTTTAATGATATTTTGTTAAAACATCAGTTGTTATTGATTACGGTGAAATGAAAATGGCCGACCAAAAACAGAGCTTCCTCAAAGTGAAACTAGGGAGTGTTACTCTCATTTATGTTAGCTAGTTCTAATTACCTTAAGAAACATTATTCTAAACACAATTGTAAAAGCTCTTCTATCTTTGTTTATATACTGTACCTGGTTTCTTTTGACCCTGTGTCCAGTGGCTTCGGCCTCTGGTTCCGCTGCGATATTAATAAATAAAAACGTGATCCCAAAGGTAAAATTATCAGGGACAGCTGTCCCTTGTCATCTAAGGGCAAGCGGCTGGGTTTAAGTTGTAGTCTCGATAGCGGAACGATACAGGCAGAGAGTATAGAGAGGATGGATTACACACAATTTGTTGGTTATTTTACTATAACTCCAACATAAAACAGGGGACCACTGATTAATTAATTTATTTTATCTACTAGGAAAAAAAGGAAGACGGGGTTAGGTTAGTTTAATGGAAATAATGGGTGATCTAATTACAGCATTAGAAATTCATTCAGAGTGGTTCCTTTTTTTATGTTGGAGTTAAGGAAATAACCCATTTTTTTATTTGTTTTTTTTTTTTTAACCTAGGCCACTGAATTAGCATTGGTTGTACATGCCCCCCACATATTTCGGATTTTATGTTCATTCTTGATCCTGGTGGGAGGTCCATATAAATATCTACGCTTCATTCCTAGTTTTTTAAAATTATTTCTATTAGTTTTTCAGGCAATGTCTCTTATAGCATTCCTAGTGGAATTGAAAAAGGTAAATGCTGTGTCTAAGAGTTATGTAGTAAAGGAATAATTTTACTATTTGCACAGCTTCAAAATGTCTGTTTAATTCAACACGAAAATTAAGCATTGTTACTGTTTTGTTGGGTTCAGTAAAATGGTTATCCTGTATATAGAATGAGTGAGGGAGAGGGCATTCTGTGAGATATACCAATCACGGTGGAATCCCAGAGTTTTGGCGCATATCCAAAAAGTTAGACAGATTCCACTTGCGGTGCCACTGAGGCAACGAATTCAGGGGCCTCAAAGAAACCACCCAGATCTCTTCTCCAACGCTCCAGTAAGTCCCTTAAACTCAACTTTATATACATGGAAGGACTTATATTGTTGTTTTGTTTTTAAATGCCTAGCCAATAATTGTTTGAATTAAAGGAAATTTAATTCTTTCTTGTTGTTAGTCTTAGAATCGAATGTTATACTCAGCACAATACTTTCTTTGGAACTGGATTACATTGGTTGCTTATTCTTTAGAGTTAATTTCTCAGAAAAAAGGGAAAATTACCAAAGGGATTTTGAACAGACAAAAATGCACAACTATTTTGACACTCTTGAACTTTTCTGAGGTAGGGTGTTCAGTAATTCTTATGCCTAAGAAAAAGAAAAAAAAAGAAAAAAAAAGAAAAAAAAAGAGAAAAAAAGAGACATTAAGTGATTGATAGGTCTGAAGCAAATGCTTTATAGATGAAGCAAACTATTATCATTAAGAATCTTATTTTCCACGTTTGGACTTGAAATTATTCACTTACGATTCATTAGAAAATGGCACTATTGAATTTCTCAACTGTAGAAGTGGTTTTCAGTAAATTCTTTGTTACTTAAGAAAAAAAAAAAGAAAAAAAAAGAAAAAAAAAAGACAATGCTCATTCAATGGTTTTCAAATCCAATAAGTGATGCTACAGAGTTTTGTTACTTCCAATACGTGATCTACCCATTATTTTCCCATTAACTAACCCTAAACCGAATAGGTAGATCAAAATTTGAAGAGCACCAAAATAAGACCATTAAGCAATGGATGGTGTTTCCTTGTGAATCGACTATATAATTAAGAATTTGACGATTGAAAGTTATTTTCTTTGTTATCTCTCCACCAAGATTCAATAACATGAATCTAGCAATATTCTGCCTTGAATTAACTATCAGTGTAACAGTGAAATGTTCTGAAATTTTCCAACTTACGTCAGCAAAAAAAAAAAAAAAAAAAATGATATATGTTGACTCACTCATAAAGTATTGTTCAACCTATTGCTTAATGGTCTATTTTTAAGTATAAGAAAATTTTTACTGAACACCGCTGAATTACGGTCCGTGGAAAGTCCCAATAGTGCCTAAACAGAAGATACTAATCCAGCTTTTCCCAAAATGGGAGAAAAAAATTTTTTTAGGACTCCAATTGTCCGAATACATTCATTTACAATCCCTCCCACACAGTGTATGTTTTTGTAAGCCCACACTATGGGTCAAGGTCACAGGGCTTCACTTTGGGAATTCATGTGGAGACCTGTACCCTGATGAAACATATGCGCTAAGATTTCCTGTCAAGATCTAACATGTTCTGCACCAGATGTCTCATAGTGTGACGGTCACACAATCAACATTATGACACCAGTTAGCACCTTCTCGACACTCTCTCGGCTCCCCAGAGATTCTGCTGGGACCAGCCACATTGACATCAAAACTCGATAGGTTACTAGAAGAGAAACAAAGTGTGGCAGACAAAGCTACAATGCTCCTCGTAAAATGAGAATTTTAATTTTTATGTAAAGAGGGGGAAAAAAAAAAAAAAAAAAAAAAAAGAAACAGGAGAGGCTAAACTGATAAGACTTTTCAATAATTTATTAAAGCTATCTGCTGCATGGTATTATTTTTAAAAGACTACAAATAGAATGCCGTCATTTTGCACTGGTGTTTTGTGTTCAGCTGATAGAATTTTCAAAAACTAGAATTAAAAGTTATAATAAAGTCAAAATCTTAGTGGTTGCAGATAAAGTCCATTGAAAAAGAAAAGTCAGTGCTATTTTCTTCTTATCGTTTCTGTTTTTATCCATAGTATGACCTTTTGACACCTCACTAGGATATGCAGCAGTGATTCAGCTTGTGCAAGTGTATTTGTGAGAAGCCTCTAGATCATCTGCGTAGCTCACATCTGTATATTTTTGTGGGGATATTGCTGGCTTCTTGCCTTTCTTTTTTAACAAAGATCTATTATAAATATATAATTGTACGTAATGTACCCCTTGTAGGCTCCAGCAACAATGTCAAGAAATGTGTCACCAAAGGAAGTTGGGCTTTGGGTGTCCTGTGTAGAGGACCAGCCAGGAGGATATTCATAGGTAACAGTGCTGTCAGTGAAACTTTAAGAAAAAGTATTTTAACTGTTTTGACATTCAATGGCACATTTGTAAAGCTAACTTTATTTTTTCTTAAATCTTTTATTCACACTAGCAAAAGTATGCAACACCCTGGTGCATAGTTTTAATCAATGAAATATATTAAATGTTAGAAAGACGAACAAAACCAAGAACAAATATAAAAATTACTTAATTTTATTGATTTCTATATAAAATTATAAATAGGGATTGATTTTAATACGTTTGGATAACAGATAGTATTGAATTAGAAAATAAATTAAATAATTATTAACCCGGTTTTCTTAAAAATCATTATACAAATTATCCCACTGTAGGGGTATTATTTTCGTATTGCCTGGGGAGTTGTCCTCCCGTTTAATGTCGCTGGTGTCCCGCAGGGGCCTGTGGTATTTAAGCGGGCCGTTTTTTGAAATTCTCTTCCTCTTTGCTGCTGCTCTACAACTACAAGGACACAATGAGGTTAGTCTTATCCTACCCTTTTTGTGGGGCTTTGGCCCCCCCCCCACATTAACTGTAAGTGATTTCCAGCATGACTACTTCAGTCTTATGTCTGTTGCTTTCATGTTCATATTATATTGTATAGCATGTATGTTTCATGTCCACTTCTATGGTAATTTATGTATCCTTGTTTATTCATGTGCTGTTAATTATAATGTTTTGTCCTCACCTGTGTCGGAGTTGTATGTTCTTCAAATATTCACTTTGATCTTACACCACCATATACAATGGTAAATCTTTATTTGTTAGATATATAACATAAAAATCAGGATTTTTGATGCATTATGATATTGGCAGTTTTTGCGACAAAACTAACTCAGTAGACTTTTAGATTGGCTAATAAATATGTTAAGATTAATATGAAACTATTGCTAAGAATGATTTTAAATAACTAAGGAAAATCAATGACATAAGTGGTGATGTAATTTCGGTTACAAGAACAGTTAACAATAATACTCATTATAATAAGATAATGTGAGAAGATAGATAAAGACTTAATCTGTTTCAATCAAAACAATTGAAAAGTGAAAGGAAAGAGAAAAATAAAATGAGAGTTAAATCAAGATTAAACTTTTTACAACATAACGCTAGCTCTTAATAAATAATCAAAACATAATCAAAATATCACAGGTTTGCTATAAATAAATAATTAATTTAAAATTATAAATAACTGATCTCGAATTTAACATTTCCAAATTGAGAAATGACCACTCTTCCAATTCTTCTCTAATCTCCATTGAACACCTTCTTGATGTTCTCCAAGTAATCAGAATGTTGGTCATTGATCAAAATATTCGAGAGAGAAAATGAATGTTCAATATCTTCCGCTGGTAACAGACATCATATGACATTATTGTTTGGCAAGTTTCAGAAGAAGGAAATCTTTATTTGCTTCACCAAAATGCCAAGCTGTAAACGGACTTTGTAAACCATCTTGGTAATCGAACAAATTTTGAACTTCGACGAGTATATAGGGACCTTGAAAATCTTAGCTGAATACACAATTATCTCGGGTCAAACAACAGCCATAGACACAGTGGGCAATTCAGGTGTTTAATCCGTGTGGCTGAAAATTAAGAGGGGGGGGGGGGTTAAAATGGTGTTTCTTTATTGCTTCAGACACCCTGTTAAAAATGAGACGCGTCCAAAATGTAATGCCAACTAGGGCATTTGTCAACATTTAGACAACCAGTTAAAAGAGGAAAAAAACAACACAAAAAAAAAAAAAACAACTGTTGCTCTTCATGTGTATTTACTGATGGTTTTAATCCATATGTGATTTACAGAGTTGTTTACAGTCAATTGTGAATCTACCAATTATTTTTCCCATTAAACTACCTAATCAACTTCTTTTTTCCTAGTAGATCACATGCATGAATTGTAGATCATGTTAAGTCAAAAACCTTTGGTAGTCATATAGAACGCCCTAGATTCTTCTTATAATACGATCTACATAATATGTGATCTACCCAAATTTCCCATTAACCTACTCTAACCCCTTTTCTTTTTTTCCTAGTAGATCACAAATCATTTGGCAGATCCCCATATTGGAAATCACCAAAAACTATAGCAATACCATAATGGTTGATGTTATAGCTCAAAACTTCAAGAATGTACTTAACTTTTGCCAAATCAATGAGTTTAGATAAAGCAGGGGGAAAGAGAAAAGAAAAAAAAAAAAAAAAAAACAAAAAAAAAATATCAAGTTTATAATTATTGCAAGATACATTAATAGAAAATATCATTTTTGTTGGTTTCCAAGAGGCATTTTAATTATTCTATCAACAGCAGTTAATTACCCACTGGAGATGTATGTACGTTTATTAGGGGGGAAAAAAACAAAAAAAAAAGAAAGAAAAAAAGAAACTGCTGTTTTTCATCGTTTGCCGTTATCCCCGCACTCATGCAGGCCGGCGACGAGTGCAATTTGCCAGAAAAATGCCAAATTGCAAAACATCACGACCTAAATGTTTGTACGTTAGTTTTAGAAAGTTGTCCATGATTTCCATTCTTCAAGTCTGGTGTCAGAAATAGTTAAAAAAAAAAATTTTAAAAAAGGCGACATCAGTATATGATTTTCATCAATTTAGTTGGTGAATATTAACCTGTAAATTGACCCTCAATCACCTTGGTCCCCCTCACTGGTTAAAAAAAAAAAAAAAAAGCCTGAAAATTATCAATTCCTAGAAAAAAAAAAAAAAAAAAAAATATCAAACCCGTTATTTAACGGCCTGATTGGCTGTATTGTTGTTTGTCAATGATGAGTAGAAATTTTAGAATTCAGGTTGACCTAAGTTATGTGTATTCTAGACTGACTCGACACATAAAAACCATCAGGGTTATTAAGGTTACACAACCCAATGCCCCCACCACCACCCCCAGGAGGAGTGGAGAAACTGCACTCAACCAAAAACTTTAAAGTACCACTATCAATATGTCACACCTGTGTTTAAATAATAAAACTTTACACTACATATACACTTGCCTGCCTTAATAAAATTTAAAAATGCCTTGATTATTATATCATGCCACTCAGGTATGAGTACCACAGGGATCTGTGTGGTAAGTAAGGACTGATGGTAGTTGTGGCACTCCACCTCAGACGAAAAAAAGAAAAAAAAGTAAAAAAATAAAATAAAAGGTGAAAAAAGAAAGAAAAATTTTTTTTTAAAAATAGTCCTTGGTCTAGCGCTATCTGAAAGGGGGGATAGACCCCGCCGGATCAGACTTAGGTCACTCCCGACAACTTACTTCATAATTTCAAATTCTGAGTATAAATACATGATTGATGTTTAATGCCTAGGAGGAGGGTGTATAGTTGGAGGGTTGGAAGCAATTAAAGCGGTCACTGGAGTCAAAGTTAGATGGGACCACCTAGAGGTACTGCGACCAGTGTATTTCTAAAATGCTGCTGAAGCGGGCAGGCATAACTAGACAATTTCCCCTTCAGAACTGACAAATACAGACAAAGACATACAGGTTTCTGTGGCAGTCTAAATGTAGAAGAATTTAGTGCAGAAATGTTTTTTGCAAAATTCAGAGTAGAAAAATGGAATGTAGTATATAGAGTCAATTGGTAGTTGCACACACACTAGGATTTTCATTTTCAAGGATATTACGGTTTCTGGCTAACCAATGTCGAGTTAACTTTTATGCCGTTAAGATTTTTGCTTTATTCATTCTTGATGCCGAAGATGTTTGGCTTTTATTTCATTCTTGATGCCCCCCCCCCCAGTAAACTTAAAAAAAAATAAAATAAATAAATATCAAACCACTATTTTCTTCTAATTTAACTATAGATATGAGATGTTTGGTTGTGGCTGCATCAACGCTCAAGTGGGTCTATTTAATGCAGATAAGTTTTGAATGTCATTCTTAAATGGATAACAATGTTTTTTATTTTCATAACATACATTTTTCTTATTTAACCATGAGATGGAACTCTAACAGGTACTACCACTTGGGTCGGAATGGACCAGGGAGCAATAATGAACTGAGGCCTGCTCCACATTCCCAAACGCGGGGAACGCTCACCATTAGAGAGTATAACCGTCAATCCAGGAACATGTAGACTTTCAACCACCGCTTCTAGTCATGCATGTGATAAAAAGGGTTATGAGGTAGCCTAAGGGCAATCATATAGGTGTAGGGCTGAGGACCAGCCATTGGAATCGAAGGGGTTCCCTGACCGTCCGTCTAGCCTAAGTAAAGGACCAAAGTGGAGTATTTTGCGGTCATGCAGCTCAACCACCTGGGTTCTATCCCTTAAGCATGCATGGTTCACCACGCTATGGCCAACAAGTGGCCCATTGGGGAATCTTTACCCTCTGCAGTCGGGGCATTCTAACGCGCCCACCGATAAAACAGGGTGGGATATACCCACGGTGGTTGAGCATGTCCATGACTGCAATACTCACTTGGTCCTACTTAGGCTAGACGGACGGTCGGAGAGCCCCTTCCGATCAATTGGCTGTCAGTCAACCCTAGCACCTATTATGATTGCCTTATGGCTACCCCTAACTTTTTTATACATGCATGCTAGAAGGCGGTGGTTGAAAGTTACATGTCCTGGAAGACGTTAACTCTCTAATGGTGAGGTTTCCCGGTTTGGGGAATGTGGACAAGCCTTCATCATTATTGCCTCCCTGGTCCATCTGACCAAGTGGTAGTACTGTTAGAGTTCCATCTATGGGTTAAATTAGAAAATGTATTTATGAAAATTAAAAACATTGTGTATCCATTTAAGAATGACATTCAAACTTTATCTGCATTAAATGAACCCACTGAGTTGATGAGGCCACAAACCAAACCATCTATATTTAGTTATTAGAAGAAATGAGTTGGGTTTTGATGATTTATTTATTTTATTTTTTTTAAGTTTACATGGGGGGGGGGGGCATCAAGAAGAATAAAGCAAAATACATCTTCGGCATCAGAATGATAATAGCAAAACATCTTCGCATAAAATAACTGACATTGGTTAGCATGCGTAAAATCTTGAAATGAAAATCCTAGTGTTGTGTGCAACTACAATTGACTCTAACTACATTTCCTTTTTCTACTCTGAGAATTTTTGCAAAAACTTTCTGGCCATTCTTCTAACATTTAGAACTGCCAAGAACCTGTATGTTTTGGGTTGTTTTGTCAGGTTTCTGGAAGGAATTGTCTAGTTTATGCTGCCCGCTCTCAGCAGCATTTGAATACACTGTGTCGGCAGTACCTTTCTAGGGTTCCTCCTAACTTGACTCCAGTGACCGCTTAATTGCTTCCAACCCTCACTATACAGCCTGCCTCTAGGCATAAAATCAATCCATGTAATTTTTATACTCAGATTGAATTAATGAAGTAAAGTTGTCGGGGTGACCCTAAGTCTGATCCGGAGGGAGTCTATCCCCTCTCTTCAGTAGAGCTAGACCAAGGACTTATTTTAAAAAAAAATTTCGTTCTTTTTCACTTTTAATTTATTTTTTACTTTTTTCTTTTTTCGTCTTGAGGTGGAGTGGCCAAACCTACCAATAGGTCCTTACTTTACACACAGATCACATGTGCTACTCAGTAACATGCGTTGGCATGATATATAATACAAGCCATTAATTTTATCTTAAGGCAGGCAGTATTATTGATTTTATGTTAAAAAGGGTTTTTTTATTTAAACACTATTTGTTGAACATTGTTTATTTGATTTTGTGGGACTTTAAAGGGTTTTTGGTTTGTGCAGTTTCTTCCACTCCTCTTGGGGTGGGTTGGGCATGGGGTTGTGTAACCTGAATAACCCGATAGTTATTTGTGTCGCTACCTAGAAGTACAACATAACTTTAGTAACCTGAATTCTAAATTTCTACATCATCAATTTGACAACAACTACAGCCAATCAGGCCGTAAATAACGTGTTTGTATCTTTTTTTTTTTTTTTTTTTTTTTTCAGGAATGATTTTCGGCTTTTTTTTTTTTTTTTTTTTTTAACCAGTGAGGGGACCAAGGTGCATTGAGTTCAATTTACAGGTGTAATATTCACAACTAAGATTATTGGAATAATCATAGTTACCCTGATGTCGCCTTTTTTAAATTTTTTTTTAAACTATTTTCCTGGACACGCAGACCTGAAGAAATGGAAATCAGTGGACAACTTTCTAAAAACTAACGTACAACATTTAGGTCGTGATGTTTCATTTTGGCATTTTTGCTGGCAAATTGGCACTCGTCCCGGCCTGCATGAGTGCGATAACGGCAAACGATGAAAAACGCAGTTTCTTTTTTTTCTTTTTTCTTTTTTTTTTTTTTTTTTTCCCCCCTATAAACTGTAATCATCTCCAGTGTATAACTGCTTGGGTGATAGAATAAATTAAAATGCCTCTTGGACCCAACAAAAATTGATATTTTTTCTATAAATGTATTTTGCAATAATTATAACTTGATATTTTTTTTTTTTTTTTTTTTTTTTTTTTTTTTTTTTTTTCCTTTCTTCTCCCCCTGCTTTATCTAAACTCATTTGAGTTTGCAAAGTTAATTACATCGTTTGAAGGTTTTGAGTATACATAAACCATATGGTTATTGCTATAGTTTTTTGGTGATCTTCTCAATATGTGATCTCCAAGATTTGGTGATCTACTAGGAAAAAAGAAATACGGGTTTAGAGTTAGTTTAATGGGAAATAATGGGTAGATCACATTTATGTAGACTCAGTATTAAGAAGAATCTAGGGCGCTCTTCCAATATATGATCTACCAAAGGTTTGTGACTACTATTGATCTACAATTCATGGCATGTGATCTACTAGAAAAGAAGTTGGATTAAGGTTAGTTATGGGAAAATAATGGTAGATCACATATTTGGAAGTAAACAACTCTGTAAATCACATATTGGATTGAACCATTCAGTAAATCACATTGGAAGAGCAACAGTTGTTTTTTTTTTTTTTGTTTTGTTTATTTGTTTTTTTCCATTTTTAAACTGGTTGTTAATGATTCTAAATTGGCCCTAGTTTGCATTCTTTGGACGGTCTCATTTTTTAACCAGGGGGTGTTGGAAGATTAAGAAACACCAGTTTTAACCCCCCCCCGCTCTTATTTTCAGCACACGATTAAACACATGAATGCCCACTCTGTCTATGCTTTGTTTGACCCCGATATTGTGATTGCAGCTAAGGATTTTCAAGGTCCTTATACTGGTCTTGAGTTCACAAAATTTGTTGATTACCAGATGGTTTACCAAAGTCCTTTTTAACAGCTTGGCATTTTTGGGAAGGCAAATAAAGATTTCCTCTCTGAACTGCCAACAATAGATTCATATGGATGGTCTGTTACCAGCGAAGATATGAAACATTCATTTCTCTCTGAATATTTTTGATCAATACCAAATCTGCATTAACTTTGGAGAACATCAAGAAGTGTTCAATGGAGATTTAGGAAGAGAGATTGGGAAGATGGTCATTCTCAATTTGGGAAATGTTAAATTCGAGACAAGTTACATAAATAATTTAAATTAATGTATTATTTTATTAGCAAGACCTGTGATAATTGATTATGTTGATATATTTACTAAGAGCTATTGCGTATTGTGTAAAAAGTTTAATCTTGATTTAACGTCTCATTTTATTTTCTTCCTTTCCTTTTCATCTTTTCCTTGTTTGATTGAAACAGATTGTGTTATCTTTCTTTCTCACATATTCTTATTATAATGAAGATTATGTAACTGTCTGTAACCGAAACTACATCACCACTATGTTCCATGATTTCCTTAGTTATTTAAATCCATTCTTAGCAATAGCTCATTATTAATCAACATATTTAATTAGCAATCTAAAAAGTCTAGCTGAGTTAGTTTGTCGCAAACTGCCAATATCATTAATGCATTCAAAAATCCTGATTTTTATGTTAAATATCTAACAAAGAAAGTTTACATTGTATATGGTGGTGAAGATCAAGTGATATTTGAAGCAACATACAACTCCGACACAGGTTGAGGGACAAACATTTTAATATAATACAGCACATGAAATAAACAAGGATACATAAATTTACATAGAAGTGTCATGAAACAACATGCGTACAATAGTAATTGAACATGAAAGCAACAGACTAAGACTGAGCTAGTCCATGCTGGGAAATCACTTACAGTAATGTGGGGGGGGGGGCAAAGCCCCACCAAGAAAGGGTAGGCATAAGACTACCTCATTGTGTTTGTAGGTTGAGCAGCAGGCAAAGAGGAAGAGAAATTCAAACGGCCGCTTAAATACACGCAGCCCCTAGCGGGAACCAGCGACATTAAAGGGCAGACAACTCCCAGGCAAATACGAAAAATAACCCCTACAGTGGGAATAATTGGTATAATGATTTTAAGAAAACCGGGTTTAATAATTATTATTTTTATTTCTAATTTCTAATACTATCAATGTTATTCTCAAACGTATTAAATCAATCTATTTATAATTTTATTAGAAATCAATTAAAATAAGTAATTTTTATATTTGGTTCTTGGTTTTGTTCGCCTTTCTAATTTAATATATTTCATTGATTAAACTTGCACCCAGGGTGTGCATACTTTGTGCTAGTGTGAATAAAAGATTTAAAGAAAAAATAAAGTTTAGCTTTACAAATGTGCCATAGAATGTCAGCTTTTAAATACTTTTTCTTAAAGTTTCACTGACACACTGTTACCTATGATACTCACTCTGGCTGGTCCTCTACACGACACCCCAAGCAATTCCCCTTATGGTGACACATTTCTTTGACATTGTTGCTGGAGTCCCTACAAGGGGGTACATTAGTACAAATATATTTATAAATAGATCTTGTAAAAGAAGGAAAGGCAAGAAGCCAGCAATATCCCACAAAAAACTATTACAGATGTGAGCTACGCAGATGATCTAGGGCTTCTCACAAAAACACTTGCACAAGCTGAATCACTGCTGCATATCCTAGTGGTGTCAAAAGGTATGTGAACTATGGATAAAAACAGAAAATAAAAGAAATTTAGCATTGACTTTTCTTTTTCAATTGAGGACTTTATCTGAACTCAACTAAGATTTATGACTTTATTATAACTTTTAATTCTAGTTTTTGAATTCTATCAGCTGATATCACAAACACCAGTTGAAAATGAGGCAATTCTATTTGTAGTCTTTTAAAATAATACCATTGCGAGATATCTTAATAAATTATGAAAAGTCTTATCAGTTTAAGCCTCTCCTTTTCTTTTTTTTTTTTTTTTTTTTTTTTTTTTTTTTCCCCCCTCTTTATCATAAAAATAAAATTCTCATTTTAACGAGCATTGTAGCTTTGTCTGCCACACTTTGTTTCTCTTCTGGTACCTTTTCAGAGTTTTGATGTCAATGTGGCTGTCCCAGCAGAATCTCTGGGGAGCCGAGAGAGTGTGAGAAGGTGATAACTGGTGTCATAATGTTGATTGTGATGAACTGTCACACTATGAAGACATCTGGTGCAGAACATGTTAGGATTGACAGGAATCTAGCGCGTTATGTTGTCATCAGGGTACAGGTCTCCACATGAATCCCAAAAGGGAAGCCCTGTGACCTGACCCATAGTGTGGCTTACAAAAACATTACACTGTGTGGAGGGATGTAAATGAATGTACTTGACAATGGAGTCCTAAAAAAATTTTTTTCTCTCCATTTTTGGGAAAAGGCTGGATAGTATCTTCTAGTTTAAGGCACTATTGGACTTTCCAACGACCGTAATTCAGCGGTGTTCAGTAAATTTTAATACCTAAAAAATAGACCATTAAGCAATAGGTTGGAACAATACTTATAGTGAGTCAACTATATCATTTTTTTTTTTTTTTTTTTTTTTTTTTTTTGCTGACGTAAGTTGGAAAATTTCAGAACATTTAACTGTACACTGATTAAGGTTAATTCAAGCAGATATGCTAGATTCATGTTATGATTCTTGTGGTGAGAGAATAACAAAAAAAGTAACACTTTCAATCAATTCTAATATATAGTCGATTCACAAGGAACACCCATCCATTGCTTAATGGTCTTATTTTGGTGCTCTTCAAATTTGTGACTCTATATTCGGGTTAGGGTTATTTTAATGGGAAAATAATGGTAGATCACGTATGGAAATGTAAACAACTCTGTAGATCACTTATTGATTTGAAAACCATTTGAATGAGCACTTGTCTTTTTTTTTTTTTCTTTTTTTTTTCTTTTTTTTTTCTTAAGGTACAAGAATTTACTGAAAACCACTTCTACAGTTGAGAAGATCAATAGTGCCCTATTTTCTAATGAAATCGTAAGTGAACATAAATTTCAAGTCCAACGTTGGCAAAATAAGATTCTTAATGATTAATAGTTGCTTCATTATAAAGCATTGTTCAGACCTATCAATCACTTAATGGTCCTCTTTTTTTTTTCTTTCTTTTTTTTTTTTTTTTTTTTTTCTTTTTTTTTTTCTTTTTTTCTTAGGCTTAAGAATTTACTGAACACCTACTTCAAGAAAGTTCAAGAGTGTCAAAATAGTTGTGCATTTTGTCTTGTTCAAAATCCCTTGGTATTTTCCTTTTTTGAAGAAATTAACTCCTAAAGATAAGCAACAATGTATACATTTCAAAGAAAGTATTGTGTTAGTAAACATTCAGTTTCTAAGACTAACAACAAGAAAGGAATTAATATTTCCTTTTAATTCAAACAATTTATTGGCTAGGCATAAAACAAACAACAATATAAAGTCCTTCCTGTATATAAAGTTGAGTTTTAAGGGACTTACTGGACCGTTGGGAGAGATATCTTAGGTGTGGTTCCTTTGAGCCCGTGAATTCGTTGCCTAGTGGCACCGCAAGTGGAATCTGTCTACTTTTGGATATTGCGCCAAAACTCTGGCTATCACGTGAATTGGTATATCCAATCACAGAGCCTCTCCCTCACTCATTCTATATACAGGAATAACCATTTTACTGACCCAACAAAAAGTAACAATGTTAATTTTCTTTGAATTAAACAGACATTTTGAAAGCTGTGAAAGTAGCTAAATTATTTCCTTTTTACTACATAAACTTTTGACAACAGCATTTACCTTTTTTCAATTCACTAGGAATGTAATAAGTAGACTTTATTTGCCTGAGAAAACTAAATAGAAATAATTTTAAAAAACTAGGATTGAAGCGTGATATTTTATGACCTCCCACCAGGACAGATGAACATAAAATCCGATGAATATGGTGGGGGGCATGTACAAACCAAAAGCTAATTCAGTGGCCAGTGTAAAAAAAAAAAAAAAAAAAGAATTGGGTTATTTCCTATAACTCCAACATAAAAAAGGGAACCACTCTGAATGAATTTTATCTGTTAATTAATCTACCCATTATTTTCCCATTAAACTAACCCTAACCCCGTCTTCTTTTTTCCTAGAGATAAATAAATATATTAATCAGTGGTCCCCTGTTTTATGTTGGAGTTATAGTAAATAACCAAAAATTGTGTGTATCTCTTTGGCATTCCCCTTTTGAGGCGCCTCAGGCAATAAACCCAGCCCTGCCTCTTTTTAGATAGGGACAGCTGTTCCCTGAGAATTTACCTTTGGATTCACGTTTTATTTATTAATTATCTCAGCGGACCAGAGGCCGAAGCCACTGACACAGGGTTCAAAAGAACCAGGTAAGTAATAACCAAGATAGAAGAGCTTTTACAATTGTGTTTAGAATAAATGTCTTAAGGTAATTAGAACATTAGCTACATAAATGAGAGTAACCTTCCTAGTTTCACTTTGAGAAGCTCTGTTTTTGGTCGGCCATTTTCATTTCACCGTAATCAATACAACTGCATGTTTTAACAAAATATTATTAAATGGGTTCTTAATAATAAAGTTCATTTCAATAATACACAAGCACAATTAAGAACACATTTTTTGTGTAAAACATGTGTTGTATGTATTCAAACAAATTTGTATTTTCAGTGTAGAATTTACGGTGAAATGAAAATGGCTGACACAAAACAGACGGTTTCCTCAAAGTGAAAGAAACAAAGGGAGGTTATCTCTCAATTTATGTAGCTAATGTTCAGATTACCTGTCTTAATAGGATAAGAATCTTTGTAGGTAAAAATCTGGACCATATGACCTTAGTCACCCCTTTTGCGACTCCGATTCATGGGGACACTCCGGTTGTTTGTTAGGGGTTAGTTTTATAATTTAAAAAAACTCTAAAATCATCTGTTAACAATTAACCGGATTTTGACGGTGCAAATGGAAAAAATTGTCCACAATAATCAAGATCACAAAGGGGTGCCTAAGGTCATATTGGTCCATAAATCTTAGAAGTATCGTTCCTGGTACGGAATAATATAAGAACAATTAATGAAATAATTAACAAGTAGATTATTTGCCTGAGAAGACTTAATAGAAGTAATATTCTGACTTCCCACCAGGGTACTTATATGTAAACCATGTTCTCACATGTCATGTGGTCAAAGGTTGGAGGCTCAAAGACCCTCCTGTCATGTGGACAGGAGATGCAAGTGGTGCGTGTTCTTCTCTCAGGGATAGGTGAAAAGGACCTTTTACTTTAGCCCCTCTACTTTTATAGGTTATACTTGCAATCGTCCTCAAATTAAAATGGAAATTTATTTGGTGTGATCCATGACAGTTTAACTCTAGTGTATGAATTAACTTTTGTGAATTGGGTTCGGTTTGGGGTTTGGGGATTGAGGTTGTTTTTTAATTATGTATTGCTTTAACAAAACAAATTACTATACATCTAATTAACCATTGAAATTATTGAATCCAACGGTAGACACATTAGTATCAGTTGTTTGTGTTAGTACTGCAATGTTTAATTTCAATTAAACTTGGATTTAAAAAAATAATTTTTTCAACATTAAATGTATAGTAATTTGGGTTTTGTCTTTAAAAAATTTTTAAGCAATACGTAATTAAAAACAACCTTAACCCCTAACCCTAAATCATAACCCAATTCGCAAAAATGTTCATTCTTACACTGTAGTTTAACTGTCGTGGATCACCACAAAATAAGTTTTAATTTTGAGGACGATTTGCAAGTTTATCCTTTTATATGCCCGTTTTGCAATGCCACCTAAGAAAAGAACTGTGGCAGTAAGGAATGTAACTTACACAGCATTAGCAAGACAGAAATGAAGAATGGAACATTATTTTCTAAATTTTTTTTTTTTTTTTTTTTTTTTTTTTTAGAAATCAATTGAAGAATTAGGAGAGGAGCTCCCCAAAGTAGATTTAACGAAGAAAGCTCCTTTGGTTTGAATTCAATTTTCCTTCTCTCTGACTTGTTGCCATCGAGGTTAGAGCCCATTCTACTCATTCTTCCCATAGCTGGAGAAAGAATAGTTGGATGCATACCTCTCCAAAGGGTATTACTGCTATGTGAAATGCAAACAGCCTTGTCCGGGAATTTTGAACTCTTCTTGCGTGTTCATTTCCTATAACGGTAACCATTATATCTGCACGCCTTCAACCAATTGGGTAGATCCCTCGTCTGGGGCGTTAGAATGCACCTCTGCAGAGGGCTAAGACTCCCCCAATGGGGCCACCTGTTGGCTGTGGGTGGCGACCCGTGAATGCTTAAGGATAGACCCAGGTGGCTGAGCAGTCCATGACTTTCAATACTCCACTTTGGCCCTTACTTAGGCTAGACAGGCGGTCGGAGAGACCCCTTTGATCAATCGGCTGGCCATGTCAAGCCCTAGCACCTATAGGATTGCCCCAACCCTACTGCCTTTATGGCAAGCCCCAACCCCTTTTTATCATATGGGTGCTAGAAGGCGGTGACTGAGGGTCTCCATGTCCTGGGAATGACGTTAAACTCTATCTGATGTGAGGTTCCAGTTCTGGAGTTTGGGGAATGTGGAGCACCCCTTCATCACCATTACTCCCTGGTCCACTCTGACCTGGAGTGGTAGTACCTGTTAGGGCTCATCTATGGGTGAATAGAAAATGTACTTATAAAAAAATTGTATATCCATTAAGAATTGATTTATTTCAGAACTTTATCGGCATTAAATGATCCACGAGGTTGATATAACACTGTAGTGTTATGGACTGATTGGCGATATTCTGATTAGATACTTAAAAACAAAAACAATTGAGTCTGGAATCGTACAAGCGACTTAGATTAGAGTACAAGTCAGTGGTGTGGTAAAAGTCCAACACTAGATAAAATTAATTACTCTACACAACAGAATTCTAATGGCTAAAAGTCGGTTGATATAACAAATGACTTTTTGTTTATACAATGTTTTCACATAAATATATATTAATATTTGTAGCAAGATGATAATAATTTTGAACAAAACCAATCCTAATGGCAGAAATAGTTTGATGTAAAGCAGAAGTCTGTTTTATCATATTATCATTTACATGGAGACTCCGAAAAGATAGGTACCCACTTTATCCAGGCTAAAAGTGGTTGATATGTCTGACTTTTTATGACTGATGACATCCATATATATTATTGTTCTTGTGGGACTGTGTAAGATAAGGGCATTTATTTAGCAAAAACAGTTTAAAGATTAAATCTTTAAAATGTTGATAATCTCAATTTACCCGGGTGGTCTTAGGCCAGTTCCTGGGAAATTATCATAGCAATTGACAGGCCATTTATACAATAACAAGAATATTATCAGGTGCCTCACCAATCAGGGAACTGGGGCGGAGACTTGTTACCCACCTCCGAGATAAGTAACCCAATGCCATGATTTTGATTGGCCGTCCAATCAAATGCGACCGCGTGGGTGGGGTTTCGTACACCTCCTGATGTTTACACTGTAGGGCCATTGGTCCGGCGTTTCTATTGGCTGGCCAATGAGAGCCCTGGATTCGGGGTTTGGAAACCCATAAAAGAGGACCCAAAAGGGTCCCAGCCAGATTGGAGAGCTGGTTTGGGACCAGATTGTTGACCAGATTGGGAGAGCTGTCCTTGACCAGATCGGACAGCTGGTTCTTGACCAGATTGGACAACTGCTTCCTAGCAGATTGATAGCTCCGTCTCATGGCCCTTGTCACCGTCTTTGCTTTGTCATCTGTTACTCAAAGTCCTGAATTTGAATCAGAACCCAGCATATATCGCCAGTCAGTCCACACAATACCGACTCAACTTCAACTCGATATCCTTTGTGGTTGTAATGATTTTTAATTCACTGTATGATTAATAAAGGTCTTTTATGTTAAAAACGCGTTCGTGTTAATTGTGGAACAACCTTGATGAATTTGGTCATTTTCAGGTACAGCCCGGAACAAGCACTTCAACTTTCCTGTGGGTCAAAGAACACCCATCGCGTTAGATTCGACGCCCGCGACAACATCGTACTACATTTAGGAGCCGCGTGCAGCAAAAACCAACATCGTATTACATTTGGTCCCGTGACCAGATCATGGTATTACGTTTGGCACCCCGACCAACATTGTATTACATTGATATGCCATAAACTAAACCAAACCAATTGGCAGAAGCACCTTTGAAGGTCTTCTTCTGATAATGTCCTCAGATCTTACAATGGAGATGAATTTTCAGTTTAGGAAGTTACATAGACATAGGTTTGACGTATGTTTAAGACACTGCAACTTTCACGATCATGTATTGTTGCTTTTTTTTTTTTTTGGAGGGGGGGGGGGCTAAATATGGCTATTGTAAAATGCAGCAGTGAAAGTTTTGACCAACCAGGTAAAGGTTATAGATTTAGAAGTTGTTTTTTTATTAACTATGGTAGCCCCTTATAATCAAATACATAACTGAAAATTCAGCACTCTTGAACTTTCTTGAACGTAGGAGCGAATAAGTAAATTGTTATTTCCTACAAGTCTAACATAAACAAAGGGAAACACTCTTGACTGATAAAAGATTTTTCCCATTAAAGTAAACCTAAACCTAACCAGTCTTCTTTTTTCCGTAGTAGATCAATAAATGAAATAATATAATTTATCAGTCAGAGGTGGTTCCCCTTTGTTTATGTTAGAATATATTTTGGTTTGGTTTGTTTTACGGCATATCAACCTCAGTGGGTCATTTAATGCCAATAAAGTTTTGAAATAAATCAATTCTTAATGGATAATACAATTTTTTATAAATACATTTTTCTATTTAACCCATAGATGGACCCTAACAGGTACTACCACTCCGGGTCAGAGTGGACCAGGGAGCAATGGTGATGAAGGGGTGCCCACATTCCCCAAACCTCCAAAACTGGAACCTCACCATCAGATAGAGTTTAACGTCATTTCCCAGGACATGTAGACCGCAGCCACCGCCTTCTAGCACCAATATGATAAAAAGGGGTTGGGGCTTGCCATAAGGCAACAGGGTTGGGAAATATCTATATAGGTGCTAGGGCTTGACGTGACCAGCCGATTGATCGGAGGGGCTCTTTGACCGCCAGTCTAGCCCAAGATAGGGCCAAAGTGGAGTATTGCATGTCATGAACTGCTCATCCACCTGGGCTCTATCCTTAAGCATCAAGGGGTCGCCACCNGGAAAAATAGAAAAACTAACCTTTACCTACTATTTGTGACCTGAGGACACGAATACAGCATTATGTAGCATACTCTAGTACAATTTTCTATTTTTGCGCCCTATTCTTCACATTTTGTCTTACAACCTTAAAATTGCAATTGAGACTAGGAACAGCAAGAAATGTATCCATCTTTTAACTATGATTTGCTTTTGCGGCTGAAGAAACAGATATTCGTATTTATTGATTGCTTTAGTTCGAAACTGACCTTCAGTTCTAATACTAACTTGATATGCTTGGAATGGCGGATTAATCCCTGTGCTTCTGCCATTTGCCATGCTGCGTAAGGGCCGAAGGTCGGATTATAATTAAACTGAAAAGACATAGTTTCGGAAGAAGCACATCAGATTAAAATTTAGAAAATCTGATCTTCTTCACACTTGCGCCAAAGAAATTATAGTCTAAGCAAGATGGATACATTTCTTCTTGTTCCTGTCACAATTGGCCAATTTCAAAGACTATGTGTAAAGACCAAAAAGTGTGGAGTCACTCGTGATACAAAAAAGAAAATATGTACAGAGTAGCCTAGTCCATTAATCTGATATTGAAATCACTCTCCCATAATAAGGTAAAACAGTTGAGGTTTTCTATCTTTCCTTTCTTTCTTTTTTTACTTGAATTCAAATATCATCCCAATCATCACATCCTCTTAATTACTACTATCTAAATTCTCCTATGAATAATGTTAGGAGTTTAACCGCTACTTTAAAATAACTATAAGCCACTTGTATATATAATATATTACTCATTTGAATTTTGCAATTTTGCGAGATAGAAGGACCATCTACCAGTACCACTAACTAAGCGACCCGTCGTAACTAGCCACATTACTACTACCTAACAGTACGTACTATAGACCACTATATAAGTGGGTATATAAGTTTATATTATAAATATATATGTAAAACCCCATACGTGCAGGGTTGATTGGCTAGAATATGGCTTTTTGACGCGATAATCTTCTGTAGGTCTAAGCCCACCAAACAAAGCATCGACGCACCCGCTGAGAATAAGTGTATTAATTGGATGTCGTAGCCTAATTTTGAAAATTAATTAAATTATATGAATTTAGCGGCAATTAAATACTATTAAAGTATGCATTAAACAATGCGAGAAGAATCAATCTCTGATGTACATTCGGCCTTATTAGCCTCAATCCAGCAGAGCGATAGATCGCGGCGAGACCGCCTGGTGCGCGTGATTTGAAACGGCACTTGCCAAGCTGTACAGCGCCGATCCCGATAACCTTCTATGCACTAAAGTGTACTTTTCTAGATTTATGAATTTTGTTTAGAGTTAGAGTTAACTCATTCCTCTTCTAGTGACCTTTTATTACCACGCACATCATGATAAGTGTGTTCTAAACAAGGTTGTTAGAATGCCTTATTTTCCGATAATCCTTTGGGCCCACGGAGAATACAGTGGCTTAGAATTGACAGAGTCGATACCGTAATTTGAAATTATTAATTCAATACATCGACAATTAGGCAGGAACCGACTTTACAATGTGCTAGGCTAAAAATATAGTACATACTCTACTACGTATATACAATATATACTTATATTACCTTACTATCTACTTTAATATAATACTTGTTTCTGAGAATCCCTAATCTTGTTTGAAATACAGCGTTTTCAACAATTTTTTCCTGATTGAACAAAACCCAAATTTACAATTTCAAGTTCTGATCCCGCATAAAATATTACGATTCTTATTTGCAAGATAATAAGTTCACATTCATGCTGGATCGGAAAATAGATAGCTTTCAGTATTAGTTAAGTTCCCTGTTTTTTGCTGGTTTCTTAATTTTGAAAAAGTCAAAGATATGCACACCTAAGTAAACATATGAAAACTGATATAAGTATCCTAAAATAATCTCCGTAGAGGAACAATAACTGAATTCACCTGGTTAAACCCTGTCTAAAAATGACCTTGTCTCGCACATTGCTACTTGTTGGTAAAGTGACACCGAAAAGTATTATTTGAAGGATTTCCAGAAGCCAACAAAACTAGCTCTATTAATGAGATGAAAATGCTAATTATTCATATAAAACCCAGATCCTCAAATCTAAATATGAAAACACTAATCATGACTCCGAGCTGTATGAATTCTATTTTTTCTATAACAATTAATACGGCCCATCGATTGAACAGTTTTTTTTTTATTACCACAAAAGAGAATAGAGTGCAAAAAAATTCCTCTATAAAGTTCATGTCATAATTTGAAAAACTATATTTATTATAACCCTCATTGTGATTATTTCTTTTAAGTCTTCATAATGATAATTTACTTTTATTGCATCTTTATACACTCACATAAATAAATTCTTTTTGCTCTTGTTGGAACTGGTCATTAATCCTAAGTCACTGTATCCTTTCACTAAACCTAGGTCATTATGAGACACTAGTTGTTAAGAATCGAACTCAATTCTAACAAGTCAGCATAGCTCTTTAACTAAGATTAACATGTATTTACACAACATTATTAACCCAACGAGCGGAGAAGCAAAGACGGAAGCAGAGAGATGAGCTAATACAAAATATCAAGTTATTTTAGCGACTGTCAATGTTTTTTGTGGCTTGTAAAGTCACATTGACTTGCGCTTGCCCACAACTGATCAAAAAACTTAGTAAATAACTATAGTAGCTCTAATTTTCTATTCCATATTTCAGTTTTATTGAGATAGGAAACGCATTCTTCTAGTTCTAAGTTTATATTTGATTATCAGATACATGAAGTCTGCACAGAACATTCTGGAAACATTTTAGTTTTTCATGAATAAATGATTCTATGTGTTTTATCAATTCTTCTGCACGAGCAGGATATAACACAAGGACAATTTTAAACGGAGTTTAACAGGAATGAATTTCAGAGTTTTCCTTTATCTAGACTGCTTGCCAGACTAAGATAAAGATCCCATTCTGCCGTACACTTATATCCATAGCTGGTTGGATAATTACTCCAAAGAGTATCAGTGCTTGTGGTGAAAATGCAAACAGCCGTATCCAAGATATCCCTTTACAAATATTACGTCGCAATGGATATTTCCATGGAATTCCTCGAGACAATGAGGGTTACATGGTCGGTTTAATATGCATAAAATGAAATCAGGAAGCTTTTCTGTGTCACATATAATATATTAACCAACGCCCCTACGCATGATTTAGTATGTGACAAAAGGGTCAGTCTTAATTTTAAGGTTAGAATTCAGAGTTTTTCTTCACTTAAAACCGGTTGCCAAACCAAAGATAAAGAACACAGTTTGACCAACTATTTATCCATATCTACACGGAGAATACATGGACCATTACCTTTCCCGAGGGTATTAGTGCTATGAGAAATAAAAACAGTCTCGTCTAGGATTCGAACGCGTGTTGCGTGTCCATTTCCTACGACAATAAACATTACACAACGATCGCCTAACCATTATACAACACGAGGTACTCTAGTTTTGCTATTATTTTTTTTATTTGTTCTTTGTTTTAATTTTTTGTTGTTGTTTAATTTCTCAGATTTCCTTTCTTTTTTAAACTCTAAAAACAATTTTAAAAAACAAAAAGTTAATTATGATAAAGCTCTTAGAAAATATTGGGATCCTTCTCACTAGGCATACTAGTTTTTTTTCTTTCATAGGAAACAGAATCGACAACTCCAGTTCGAATACTGGTCGAGTTGTTTGAGTTTTATGTCATACTAATGGCCTAGGAAAAGATGCATGGATCCATCTGTTCTCCATCCATCTATGGGAATCATTAGGGAAAATAGCTTATTTAGCTTTAGTAAAGTAACCAGTCCAAGAGGAAAGAAAAACTATGTATTTAAATAATATGTGATTTACTTACAAATTGATCTGGTGACGAATCCTTCTCATGGTGGAATGCATAAAAGATCCTGTTCATAAATATTGATATATCAGAAGAGTCTAAACCTCGGATATGGGATTAGGTGCAGATTTGATCATAATTAATGAGATTAAAAGTGATATTTCCATATTATTACTGCATATAGGTAATTGATGAAATAGGACTGCATAGACAACTTTTTTATATGAGCACCAGCGAACATGGAATTAAAAACCAAACAACTAAAAATAAGAATCGGAATCTTCTATAGTCAACAAATCAGAACTTTTATCGAATATAATTAAGGTGTTTTTCAACCACATAGATGTTGGATGAAAAACAAATTGTTTTTCAGGATATCTCCCGGAATATATATATATATATATATATATATATATATAATATATATATTATATATATATATATGTAAGTGGTGTCAATGTTTTTTTATTTTTGCTTTGTTTTGTTTTTTGTTAGTACTGTCATTGTTTTTTTGTTTAGTAGTGTCAAGGTTTTTTAAAAACTTGAACTACATAGCCTGGGCGGTTCATATGGAGGATGAGCTGTTGCCCAGGCGGCAAATCACCCCTCTCCACACTGCCGCTGTGATCCAAAGGAAATGTAAGGGACCAATGCAGTTTGGCAACGGTAGAGTCGCAGGACGTAATGGTTATCACTGGTTTCAGCATCACACCACCTTAGGGACTCCATGTCCTAATTTATTTACGGGTTTTACTCCCCTAGCCAGCAGAGGTTTTGTGTCGTACTTCTCTTTTAGTTGCTGGGTTGCCGACCAAGGTAAGGAGCCCCTCAAACACATTTGGGGATATATTTATATATATATATATATATATATATATATATTATATATATCATCATTCTCATGTCGCGCAATTAGCACGGATATACATGACAATCTCTCAACAAACCCTCCCTATCATTCATTTTTCCCAGGGATGTGCTCTCCGCAGCATCAGCATCTTTGCATAGCTGGTCAATGTAGGTCGTTGATGGGCGGTCCACACTTAGCATGTCCGTGTGTGGCTTCCACAGGTGAACGTTTGCTTATGAGCTCGTCCTTGCTTCTCCAGCAGTGCCCGGCATGCCTTGTCCGTCTCACTCGAATAAACTAAAAGCCGAACACTCTGTTCCCTGGGAGACAGAAGCAGTTAGAAATAAGAAAACGATACCAAAAAAAGCAGTGCAACTTAATAAAACAAACCCAACTACATCAATTCACACAACCTAAGGAAAGCCCAGATAAACTAACCAAAACATACAAAAAAAAAAACAAATACATTCAAGAACAAATACATAATATCAGACTATCGGTGGAGGACAGACAGTCGCGATTACATGGCAACAGTAAATAATATTAGTGGTAGAAAAAGTACCTCTAGATCAAAACTAAAGGTAACCAGCCAAAAAGATAGACTTCAGAAATGGAAAGACCACTTCCAGAAACTTCTTGGAACCCACTAAAATCATGGTAATTAAACCCCAAAAGACCATAGATAGACAACTAGATATAAGACCGGGGATTTTACAATAGAAGAACTCAACAAAACTTAAAAAACTTAAAAGTAGAAAGGCAGCAGGCCTTGACGAATACCCCGGAGGTATGGAAGATGGGAAAGTTCAATGACGTACTGCTTAGGCTATGCAATGCAGTATATAGACAAAATAGAATAGATAAATGTACAAAAGATTCATCCTCCCATTCCCCAAAAAAAGGGAGACCTAGGAATAGCTAACAAAAAACTACAGAGGCATAACTCTTACTGCTACTGCAGCCAAGATATATAATGTCCTACTTCTTAATCGCATCCGGCCCGAAATAGAGAAAATTCTTAGGAAAAACCAAAACGGATTCCGTAGAAATCGATCCACAACCTCTCAGATCCTGACTATACGACGGATCATAGAAGGGGATCGAGCAAAGAATCTAGAGGCAACGCTACTATTCGTAGATTTTTCCCAAGGCATTGATTCCATACACAGAGGAAAAATGGAAACATACTCCTAGCATACGGGCTCCCAAAAGAAACTATAATGATGCTCTACAAGGACACTAAAGCAATGGTACGTTCACACGATGGTGACACAGATTTCTTTGACATTGGCGCTGGAGTCCTACAAGGAGATACATTAGCACCATATATATATTTATAATATGCTTAGACTATGTACTCCGAACATCATTAGATACCATAAAATAAGAAGGCTTCACACTAAAAAAGGCAAAAAACAGGCGATATCCCGCACAGGACTATCACAGATGCCGACTATGCTGATGACCTTGCACTTATTGCAGATACACCGCACAGGCCGAGTCATACTGCATAGCCTAGAGAAAGCAGCAAAGAATATTGGCCTTTATGTGAACTCCGATAAAACTGAATTCATATGTTTCAAAAAGAAAAGGAGACATATCTACACTCAACGGTAAGTCCCTTAAGCCAGTAGAACAATTCACATACCTATGTAGCAATATCTCATCCACAGAAAGCGATGTAAATACACGAATATCAGTAATATGGAAATCCGATCTCACTGTCAAGTTAAAGCGACAATTCTTACAAACTGTGGTTATAATCAGTGGTGCTGTATGGCTGCACCACCTGTACCCTAACAAAAGCCTTGAGAATAAGCTGGATGAAGCTGCACAGTCAGAACAAAATCGTGGAAGCAAGCCACCCGCGAGAAAACAGCTATATGGTCACCTTCCCCCCTATATATATATATATATATATTATATATATATATATATATATATATATATATATACATATACTAGGAGTAACAATTTTATTAATGGTATAAAAAAGACTGAATATTTTGTTTAAATGACAATAAACAAATTATTCGATCTTTTTATTACCATATATATATATATATATATATATATATAATATATATATATATATATATCAATTTCTTCGGGCTTCTTATCTGCTTATAATGGTATTAGGTTTCGTTGAGTGATTATCGTCGTACAAAATAGACACGTCAATCGGATTTTATATCCTGGACAATTCTGACAGGACAAAAAGTTTGAATCCAGATTAAAGGAAAAGGAATTTTCATCGCACACACACACACGCACACACACACGCACATATATATATTATATAATATATATATATATATATATATATATATATATATATATATAATTTATGATATTAAAACGCCTCAATATCAAAGTAATACAAATGATTATTAATCGGCTCTGCTTATAAATCACAGAGTTTATTATTATTTGTTAAAATATGGATAATAATAATTTTGATCACACAACCAAATGCTTTATGCACAAATCAGAATTGCATTGAATATTTGAGATGTAAACATTTTTTTTGAGAATTTAACCTTTCAGGTGTCAATTTAGTGTAAAAATAAAAGAAAGCGAAACGAGAGACACATTTTTTGGATCTTACCAGATGACTAAAACGTCTTTCTTATATGAGAGTGAATACTTATATAGTTGGTGCCTTTTGGAACAATCCCTAATGATTTGAATAAAGACTTGAGGAATATGAAATTAGAGGAAGAATCCAGACAATCCAGGAGTCACATCTTTTAAGATTGGCGAGAATACTCTGTAGAATTATGAAGAGTTAAGAGGACTTGATGTCATTCAAACTCAGTGAAATACTACTAGCTAACACAGGTATGAAAAACTCACAAAATGGAAAAATGAGACCATCCAGACAACAACATTGCTGAGATCAGTTGAATCCTCACAATAATCCTGAGGAGACTTGTTGTCACAGACTCAAGTGAAATACCATCAGCTTACGCTGGTATGAAAAACGTCACAAAGAGGAAGAATCAAACCATCCAGGCAACATTGTTAGGAAAACTTACTAGTCCTGCGGATGTGAAACAACTTACGTCACAAAGAGGAAGAATCAAAACCATCCAGACAACAACATTGTTAACATAGGCTAGAATACTTACTGGGGTCCTGCGGATGTGAAAAACTGTCATAATAGTTATTATTGCTTGTCTACAGCGTTAAAAATTACACAATCAACACGGTTTTCCGTATCATCTGTAATGTTTATAATTTCCCATGAATCTGACACAATAATATTGGTTTTGAATGATTACACAGTATCAAATAAAAAAAAACGTTGTGTTCAAGAAAGCATATAACATATAGCCTGTTCATCTTACTCTGATATCATGAATGAATCAGTGTTTTGATAAATTAAATCTATTCTATTCATATCGTGCAACTGCCGCCGGTAATTGATTGAAATGACCAATGATTTTACGTGCTCATTTGATATTGTATTCTTCACAGATCTCAACTCAAAGATAAACAGCATTGAGAAGGCAATGTAAAACTGGGAAATTCTGCTTGTACAATTCCTGCAGCAATATTAGCTAGCTTATCGCTTACAATAACTTGTAACTTGCTACTAGGAATTGCAAATTGATTTAATGGTGTCTTGATATTAGATGTTCTATGCAATACATCAAATGGAAAACTCTAAGGAGGGAAGCTTTTTCTTTATACTTGTCAGTAATCAACTCAACATTTAAACTTAAAAATGAGATATTTCCCGTCTTGCCTTCCCATTCATCACTCGTAAAATATAAATGAATTGCTATATTAATCTATACTCGAATTTTGTTCTCATTCTTCTATATATCCTAGGCAATATATTATTTTCCATGTTTTCTTGAAGGTATTTGATAGTTTTGGCACAAAGGATTCAAAAGCCTCATAAACACAATATATTCCCCCAATAAAAACGGTTGGAATTCCACTGTTATCATTTCTTTAGCAAGATAATGATTTTTTGTTTGTTTTATGGCCATTCTATCTTTATTTTTGTTTTCTTGTAATGATAGTTACTTACAATATCCTATAATGTTTGTATTTGGCTGGGTTAGGGGTCTTTTTGTTTTATTTATTGGAAGATGAACAAGAAAGTTTTTTTTCTTTTTCTTTTCTTTCTTTCTTTTCTCTCCTTAATATAGTACGAACCTGCATTACCGTGCTTCTTTTTATCGATGTATTTTATTGTTTGATGGATTTTAACGGCATGATAATGTATCTGGGGTTATTTCCTCCTGAGCATTTATTGTTTGTTGTATGGTTTGATTTGCTTCGTTTTGTTTTACGGCATATCAGCCTCAGTGGGTCATTTAATGCCGATAAAGTTTTGAAATAAATCAATTCTTAATGGATAATACAATTTTTTTATAAATACATTTTTCTATTTAACCCATAGATGGGACCCTAACAGGTACTACCACTCCGGGTCAGAGTGGACCAGGGAGTAATGGTGATGAAGGGGTGCTCCACATTCCCCAAACCTCCAAACTGGAACCTCACCATCAGATAGAGTTTAACGTCATTCCCAGGACATGGAGACCCGCAGCCACCGCCTTCTAGCACCCATATGATAAAAAGGGGTTGGGGTTGCCATAAGGCAATAGGGTTGGGCAATCCTATAGGTGCTAGGGCTTGACATGGCCAGCCGATTGATCAAAGGGGGTCTCTCCGACCGCCTGTCTAGCCTAAGTAAGGGCCAAAGTGGAGTATTGAAAGTCATGGACTGCTCAGCCACCTGGGTTCTATCCTTAAGCATCACGGGTCGCCACCCACAGCCAACAGGTGGCCCCATTGGGGGAGTCTTAGCCCTCTGCAGAGGTGCATTCTAACGCCCCAGACGGCAGGGATCTACCAATTGGTTGAAGGCGTGCAGTATAATGGTTACCGTTATAGGAAATGAACACGGCAAGAAGAGTTCAAAATCCCGGACAAGGCTGTTTGCATTTCACATAGCAGTAATACCCTTTGGAGAGGTATGCATCCAACTATTCTTTCTCCAGCTATGGGAAGAATGAGTAGAATGGGCTCTAACCTCGGTATGGCAACAAGTCAGAGAGAAGGAAAATTGAATTCAAACCAAAGGAGCTTTCTTCGTTAAATCTACTTTGAGAGCTCCTCTCCTAATTCTTCAATTGATTTCTAAAAAAAAAAAAAAAAAAAAAAAAAAAAAAAAAATTTAAGAAAATAATGTTCCATTCTTCATTTCTGTCTTGCTAAATGCTGTGTAAGGTTACATTCCTTACTTGCCACAGTTCTTTTCTTAGGTGGCATTGCAAACGGGCATATAAAAGGATTAAACTTGCAAATCGTCCTCAAAATTAAAACTTATTTTGTGGTGATCCACGACAGTTAAACTACAGTGTAAGAATGAACATTTTTGCGAATTGGGTTATGATTTAGGGGTTAGGGGTTTAAGGTTGTTTTTAATTACGTATTGCTTAAAAATTTTTTTAAAGACAAAACCCAAATTACTATACATTTAATGTTGAAAAATTATTTTTTTTAAATCCAAGTTTAATTGAAATTATACATTGCAGTACTAACACAAACAACTGATACTAATGTGTCTACCGTTGGATTCAATAATTTCAATGGTTAATTAGATGTATAGTAATTTGTTTTGTTAAAGCAATACATAATTAAAAAACAACCTCAATCCCCAAACCCCTAAACCGTAACCCAATTCACAAAAAAGTTAATTCATACACTAGAGTTAAACTGTCATGGATCACCACCAAATAAATTTCCATTTTAATTTTGAGGACGATTTGCAAGTATAACCTATAAAAGTAGAGGGGCTAAAGTAAAAGGTCCTTTTTCACCTATCCCTGAGAGAAGAACACGCACCACTTGCATCTCCTGTCCACATGACAGGAGGGTCTTTGAGCCTCCAACCTTGTACCACATGACATGTGAGAACATGGTTTACATATAAGTACCCTGGTGGGAAGTCAGAATATTACTTCTATTAAGTCTTCTCAGGCAAATAATCTACTTGTTAATTATTTCATTAATTGTTCTTATATTTATTCCGTACCAGGAAACGATACTTCTAAGATTTATGGACCATATGACCTTTAGGCACCCCTTTTGTGATCTTGATTATTGTGGACATTTTTTCCATTTGCACCGTCAAAATCCGGTTAATTGTTAACAGATGATTTTTAGAGTTTTTTTAAATTATAAAACTAACCCCTAACAAACAACCGGAGTGTCCCCATGAATCGAGATCGCAAAAGGGGTGACTAAAGGTCATATGGTCCAGATTTTTACCTACAAAAGATTCTTATCCTATTAAGACAGGTAATCTGAACATTAGCTACATAAATGAGAGTAACCTCCCTTTGTTTCTTTCACTTTGAGGAAACCGTCTGTTTTGTGTCAGCCATTTTCATTTCACCGTAAATCTACACTGAAAATACAAATTTGTTTGAATCAATACAACTACATGTTTTAACACAAAAATGTGTTCTTAATTGTGCTTGTGTATTATTTGAAATGAACTTTATTATTAAGAACACATTTAATGATATTTTGTTAAAACATGCAGTTGTATTGATTACGGTGAAATGAAAATGGCCGACCAAAACAGAGCTTCCTCAAAGTGAAACTAGGGAAGGTTACTCTCATTTATGTAGCTAATGTTCTAATTACCTTAAGACATTTATTCTAAACACAATTGTAAAAGCTCTTCTATCTTGGTTTATACTTACCTGGTTCTTTTGAACCCTGTGTCCAGTGGCTTCGGCCTCTGGTCCGCTGAGATATATAATAAATAAAACGTGAATCCCAAAGGTAAATTCCTCAGGGAACAGCTGTCCCTTCATCTAAAAGAGGCAGGGCTGGGTTTATTGCCTGAGGCGCCTCAAAAGGGGAATGCCAAAGAGATACACACAATTTTTGGTTATTTACTATAACTCCAACATAAAACAGGGGACCACTGATTAATTATTTATTTATCTACTAGGAAAAAAAGAAGACGGGGTTAGGGTTAGTTTAATGGGAAAATAATGGGTAGATTAATTAACAGATAAAATTCATTCAGAGTGGTTCCCTTTTTTTTATGTTGGAGTTATAGGAAATAACCCAATTCTTTTTTTTTTTTTTTTTTTTTTACACTGGCCACTGAATTAGCTTTGGTTTGTACATGCCCCCCACCATATTCATCGGATTTTATGTTCATCTGTCCTGGTGGGAGGTCATAAAATATCTACGCTTCAATCCTAGTTTTTTAAAATTATTTCTATTAAGTTTTCTCAGGCAAATAAAGTCTACTTATTACATTCCTAGTGAATTGAAAAAAGGTAAATGCTGTTGTCAAAAGTTTATGTAGTAAAAAGGAAATAATTTTAGCTACTTTCACAGCTTTCAAAATGTCTGTTTAATTCAAAGAAAATTAACATTGTTACTTTTTGTTGGGTCAGTAAAATGGTTATTCCTGTATATAGAATGAGTGAGGGAGAGGCTCTGTGATTGGATATACCAATCACGTGATAGCCCAGAGTTTTGGCGCAATATCCAAAAAGTAGACAGATTCCACTTGCGGTGCCACTAGGCAACGAATTCAGGGGCTCAAAGAAACCACCCTAAGATATCTTCTCCAACGCTCCAGTAAGTCCCTTAAACTCAACTTTATATACAGGAAGGACTTTATATTGTTGTTTGTTTTATGCCTAGCCAATAAATTGTTTGAATTAAAAGGAAATATTAATTCCTTTCTTGTTGTTAGTCTTAGAACTGAATGTTATACTAACACAATACTTTCTTTGAAATGGATTACATTGTTGCTTATCTTTAGAGTTAATTTCTCAAAAAAGGAAAATACCAAAGGGATTTTGAAACAGACAAAAATGCACAACTATTTTTGACACTCTTGAACTTTCTTGAAGTAGGTGTTCAGTAAATTCTTATGCCTAAGAAAAAAAGAAAAAAAAAAGAAAAAAAAAAAAGAAAAAAAAAGAAAGAAAAAAAAAGAGACCATTAAGTGATTGATAGGTCTGAACAATGCTTTATAATGAAGCAACTATTAATCATTAAGAATCTTATTTTGCCAACGTTGGACTTGAAATTTATGTTCACTTACGATTTCATTAGAAAATAGGGCACTATTGATCTTTCTCAACTGTAGAAGTGGTTTTCAGTAAATTCTTGTACCTTAAGAAAAAAAAAAGAAAAAAAAAGAAAAAAAAAAAAAGACAAAGTGCTCATTCAAATGGTTTTCAAATCCAATAAGTGATCTACAGAGTTGTTTACATTCCAATACGTGATCTACCCATTATTTTCCCATTAAACTAACCCTAAACCCGAATAGTAGATCACAAATTTGAAGAGCACCAAAATAAGACCATTAAGCAATGGATGGGTGTTCCTTGTGAATCGACTATATAATTAAGAATTTGATTGAAAGTGTTACTTTCTTTGTTATTCTCTCACCACAAGAATTCATAAACATGAATCTAGCATATCTGCTTGAATTAACCTTAATCAGTGTACAGTGAAATGTTCTGAAATTTTCCAACTTACGTCAGCAAAAAAAAAAAAAAAAAAAAAAAAAAAAATGATATAGTTGACTCACTATAAAGTATTGTTCCAACCTATTGCTTAATGGTCTTATTTTTTTAAGGTATAAGAATTTACTGAACACCGCTGAATTACGGTCGTGGAAAGTCCAATAGTGCCTAAACTAGAAGATACTATCCAGCCTTTTCCCAAAAATGGAGAGAAAAAAATTTTTTTAGGACTCCATTGTCAAGTACATTCATTTACATCCCCTCCCACACAGTGTAATGTTTTTGTAAGCCACACTATGGGGTCAAGGTCACAGGGCTTCCCTTTGGGAATTCATGTGGAGACCTGTACCCTGATGACAACATAGCGCTAGATTCCTGTCAAATCCTAACATGTTCTGCACCAGATGTCTTCATAGTGTGACAGGTCACACAATCAACATTATGACACCCACGTTAGCACCTTCTCACACTCTCTCGGCTCCCCAGAGATTCTGCTGGGACAGCCACATTGACATCAAAACTCTGAAAAGGTACCAGAAGAGAAACAAAGTGTGGCAGACAAAGCTACAATGCTCCTCGTAAAATGAGAATTTTTATTTTATGATAAAGAGGGGGAAAAAAAAAAAAAAAAAAAAAAAAAAAAAAAGAAAAAGGAGAGGCTTAAACTGATAAGACTTTTCATAATTTTATTAAAGATATCTCGCAATGGTATTATTTTTAAAAGACTACAAATAGAATTGCCTCATTTGTCAACTGGTGTTTGTGATATCAGCTGATAGAATTTCAAAAACTAGAATTAAAAGTTATAATAAAGTCATAAATCTTAGTGAGTTCAGATAAAGTCCTCAATTGAAAAAGAAAAGTCAAGTGCTAAATTTCTTTTATCTTTCTGTTTTTATCCATAGTTCACATACCTTTTGACACCACTAGGATATGCAGCAGTGATTCAGCTTGTGCAAGTGTATTTGTGAGAAGCCCTAGATCATCTGCGTAGCTCACATCTGTAATAGTTTTTGTGGGATATTGCTGGCTTCTTGCCTTTCTTCTTTTACAAGATCTATTATAAATATAAATTGTACTAATGTACCCCCTTGTAGGACTCCAGCAACAATGTCAAAGAAATGTGTCACCATAAGGGGGAATTGCTTTGGGTGTCTGTGTAGAGGACCAGCCAGAGTGAGTATCATAGGTAACAGTGCTGTCAGTGAAACTTTAAGAAAAAGTATTTAACTGTTGACATTCTAATGGCACATTTGTAAAGCTAACTTTATTTTTTCTTTAAATCTTTTATTCACACTAGCAAAAGTATGCACACCCTGGGTGCAAGTTTTAATCAATGAAATATATTAAATTAGAAAGACGAACAAAACCAAGAACAAATATAAAAATTACTTATTTTAATTGATTTCTATATAAAATTATAAATAGGATTGATTTTAATACGTTTGAGAATAACATGATAGTATTAGAAATTAGAAATAAATTAAATAATTATTAAACCCGGTTTTCTTAAAATCATTATACAAATTATTCCCACTGTAGGGGTTATTTTCGTATTTGCCTGGGGAGTTGTCTGCCCGTTTAATGTCGCTGGTTCCCGCTAGGGGCCTGTGTATTTAAGCGGCCGTTTTGAATTTCTCTTCCTCTTTGCCTGCTGCTCAACCTACAAGACACAATGAGGTAGTCTTATGCCTACCCCTTTCTTGGTGGGGCTTTGCCCCCCCCCCCACATTACTGTAAGTGATTTCCCAGCATGGACTACTTCAGTCTTATGTCTGTTGCTTTCATGTTCATATTACTATTGTATACGCATGTATGTTTCATGTACACTTCTATGTAATTTATGTATCCTTTGTTTATTCATGTGCTGTATTATATAAAATGTTTTGTCCCTCAACCTGTGTCGGAGTTGTATGTTCTTCAAATATTCACTTTGAATCTTACACCACCATATACAATGTAAATCTTTATTTGTTAGATATATAACATAAAAATCAGGATTTTTGAATGCATTAATGATATTGGCAGTTTTGCGACAAAACTAACTCAGCTAGACTTTTTAGATTGCTAATAAATATGTTAAGATTAAATAATGACTATTGCTAAGAATGATTTAAATAACTAAGGAAATCATGACATAAGTGGTGATGTAGTTTCGGTTACAGACAGTTACATAATCTTCATTATAATAAGATATGTGAGAAAGATAGATAACACTAATCTGTTTCAATCAAACAATGAAAAGATGAAAAGGAAAGGAGGAAAAATAAAAATGAGAGTTAAATCAAGATTAAACTTTTTACACAATACGCAATAGCTCTTAAGTAAATATATCAAACATAATCAAATTATCACAGGTCTTGCTAATAAATAAATACATTAATTTAAATTATATTAAACTGATCTCGAATTTAACATTTCCCAAATTGAGAAATGACCATCTTCCAATCTCTTCTCTAAATCTCCATTGAACACTTCTTGATGTTCTCCAAAGTTAATGCAGATGTTGGTCATTGATCAAAATATTCAGAGAGAAAATGAATGTTCAATATCTTCGCTGGTAACAGACATCCATATGACATTATTGTTGGCAGTTTCAGAAGAGGAAATCTTTATTTGCTTCCCAAAATGCCAAGCTGTTAAAAAGGACTTTGGTAAACCATCTTGGTAATCAACAAATTTTGAACTCAAGACCAGTATAAGGACCTTGAAAATCCTTAGCTGCAATACACAATATCTGGGGTCAAACAACAGCCATAGACAGAGTGGGCAATTCAGGTGTTTAATCCGTGTGCTGAAAATAAGAGGGGGGGGGGGTTAAAACTGGTGTTTCTTAATCTTCCAACACCCCCTGGTTAAAAATGAGACCGTCCAAATGTAATGCAAACTAGGGCATTTAGTCATCATTAGACAACCAGTTTAAAAATGGGGAAAAAACAAAAACAAAACAAAAAAAAAAAACAACTGTTGCTCTTCCAATGTGATTTACTGAATGGTTTCTAATCCAATATGTGATTTACAGAGTTGTTTACATTCCAATATGTGATCTACCCATTATTTTCCCATTAAACTAACCTTAACTCCAACTTCTTTTTTCCTAGTAGATCACATGCCATGAATTGTAGATCAATAGTAGATCACAAACCTTTGGTAGATCATATATTGGAAGAGCGCCCTAGATTCTTCTTATAATACTGATCTACATAATATGTGATCTACCCATTATTTTCCCATTAAACTAACTCTAAACCCCGTTTTCTTTTTTCCTAGTAGATCACAAATCTTTGGCAGATCACATATTGGAAGATCACCAAAAACTATAGCAATACCATATGGTTGATGTTATACTCAAAACCTTCAAAGATGTAATTAACTTTTGCCAAACTCAAATGAGTTTAGATAAAGCAGGGAGAAGAAAGAAAAAAAAAAAAAAAAAAAAAAAAAAAAAAAAAAAAAAAAATATCAAGTTATAATTATTGCAAGATACATTTATAGAAAAATATCAATTTTTGTTGGTTTCCAAGAGGCATTTTAATTTATTCTATCACCAAGCAGTTATTACCACTGGAGATGTATTACAGTTTATTAGGGGGGGGAAAAAAAAAAAAAAAAAGAAAAAAGAAAAAAAAGAAACTGCTGTTTTTCATCGTTTGCCGTTATCCGCACTCATGCAGGCCGGGACGAGTGCAATTTGCCAGAAAAATGCCAAAATTGCAAACATCACGACCTAAATGTTTGTACGTTAGTTTTTAGAAAGTTGTCCATGATTTCCATTCTTCAGGTCTGGTGTCCAGGAAAAATAGTTAAAAAAAAAAATTTAAAAAAAGGCGACATCAGTAACTATGATTATTCAATAATCTTAGTTGTGAATATTACACCTGTAAATTGAACTCAAGTCACCTGGTCCCCCTCACTGGTTAAAAAAAAAAAAAAAAAAAAAGCCTGAAAATATCAATCCTGAAAAAAAAAAAAAAAAAAAAAAAATATCAAACACGTTATTTAACGGCCTGATTGGCTGTATTGTTGTTTGTCAATGATGATGTAGAAATTTAGAATTCAGGTTACCTAAGTTATGTGTACTTCTAGGTAGTGACACAAATACTATCAGGGTTATTAAGGTTACACAACCCCCATGCCCCACACACCACCCCAAGAGGAGTGGAAGAAAACTGCACTCAAACCAAAAACCTTTAAAGTCACCACAAAATATCAAAATAAACAATGTCACAAACTAGTGTTAAAATAATAAAAACCTTTTTAACATAAAATCAATAAACTTGCCTGCCTTAGATAAAATTTAATGCTTGATTATATATCATCGCCAACTCAGTGTATGAGTAGCACAGGGATCTGTGTGGTAAAGTAAGGACCTGATGGTAGGTGTGGCACTCCACCTCAGACGAAAAAAGAAAAAAAAGTAAAAAAATAAAATAAAAGTGAAAAAAGAAAGAAAAATTTTTTTTTAAAAATAAGTCCTTGGTCTAGCGCTACTGAAGAGGGGGGATAGACTCCCTCGCCGATACAGACTTAGGGTCACCCCGACAACTTTACTTCATAATTTCAAATTCTGAGTATAAAATACATGATTGATTTTATGCCTAGAGGCAGGGCTGTATAGTTGGAGGGTTGGAAGCAATTAAGCGGTCACTGGAGTCAAAGTTAGATGGGACCCTAAGAGGTACTGCGACACAGTGTATTCTAAATGCTGCTGAGAGCGGGCAGGCATAAACTAGACAATTCCTTCCAGAACCTGACAAATACAACAAAGACATACAGGTTTCTGTGGCAGTCTAAATGTAGAAGAATTTAGTGCCAGAAATGTTTTTGCAAAATTCTCAGAGTAGAAAATGGAATGTAGTATAAGAGTCAATTGTAGTTGCACACAACACTAGGATTTTCATTTCAAGGATTTTACGGCATGCTAACCAATGTCGAGTTATTTTATGCCGAAGATGTTTTGCTTTATTCATTCTTGATGCCGAAGATGTTTTGCTTTATTCATTCTTGATGCCCCCCCCCCCCATGTAAACTTAAAAAAAATAAAATAAATAAATATCAAAACCCAACTCATTTTCTTCTAATTAACTATAGATATAGATGGTTTGGTTTGTGGCTCATCAACCTCAGTGGGTCATTTAATGCAGATAAAGTTTTGAATGTCATTCTTAAATGGATACACAATGTTTTTAATTTTCATAAATACATTTTTCTATTTAACCCATAGATGGAACTCTAACAGGTACTACCACTTGGGTCAGAATGGACCAGGGAGCAATAATGATGAAGGGCTGCTCCACATTCCCCAAACCGGGAACCTCACCATTAGAGAGTTTAACGTCATTCCCAGGACATGTAGACTTTCAACCACCGCCTTCTAGCATGCATGTGATAAAAAGGGTTAGGGGTAGCCATAAGGGCAATCATATAGGTGCTAGGGCTTGACGTGACCAGCCAATTGATCGGAAGGGGTCTCTCCGACCGTCCGTCTAGCCTAAGTAAGGACCAAAGTGGAGTATTGCAGGTCATGGACAGCTCAACCACCTGGGTTCTATCCTTAAGCATTCATGGGTCACCACCTATGGCCAACAAGTGGCCCCATTGGGGGAATCTTACCCCTCTGCAGTCGGTGCATTCTAACGCCCCACCGACAGGGTGGGATATAGATGGGACCCTAACAGATACTACCACTCTGGGTCAGTATGGACCTGGAAGTAATGGCGATGGAGGGTACTCCACACACCCTAGAATTCAAGAATTGAATTTCACCATAAGGCAATAGGGTCAGGACAATCATATAGATGATAGGGTTAATGTGACCAACTGATTAATCAGAGTGTGTCCTCTCCAACCGCCAGTCTAGTCTAAATAATTTATTTATTTATTTATATAGATATATATCTGTGTGGCTTGATGCATATAATTGCTTTGCTTAGAATATTAGGAAACATTAGGAAAGCCGTAGGATACAGCAGCCGAAACAATTTAACATACCACAATAAAGATAAGGTACAAGAGTATATTAAAAAAAAAAAAAAAAAAAAAAAACAAAAAAAAAAAAAAAAAAAAAAACCCTAGAACCCCCCCCCCCACCAATGTTTTTAAAATAGAAACTATAGGTTGCTGGGGGATAAGAGGAGAAAAAAAAAAAAAAAAGTTAAAAATCGGGGAAATTCTTTAAAAAAGATTTCCCCCAAAGTGTATATGATACTAAGAATCCAACTATTACAGATCATCCCAAGCAATTGCCTAAATCTACCCTGGTATAAAAATAAGAGACACTTAAGGAAGCTAGCTTCAAGAGGCCATAACCTCCATTGGGGGTTGGGAAGAGGGTGTCACAATTTAGGGTAAATTTGTTTGTTTGGTTTTGTTTTACGGCATATCAACCTCAGTGGGTCATTTAATGCAGATAAAGTTGTGAAATAAATTCATTCTTAATGCATAATACAATTTTTGTTTATCAACTCATGTTTTTCTATTTAACCCATAGATGGGACCCTAACAGGTACTACCACTCCGGGTCAGAGTGGACCAGGGAGCAATGGTGATGAAGGGGTGCTCCACATTCCCCAAACCTCCAGAACTGGAACCTCACCATCAGATAGAGTTTAACGTCATTCCCAGGACATGTAGACCCGCAGCCACCGCCTTCTAGCACCTATATGATAAAAAGGGGTTGGGGCTTGCCATAAGGGCAATAGGGTTGGGAAAATCATATAGGTGCTAGGGCTTGACGTGAAATTTAGGGTAAAGTTAATTACATGGGGCATTGACAATAAGAGAGAATGCAGATAGAGTTCAGTTATTTCCACAACTCTGCCTAAGAGTAAAGAGACATGGTAGAATAAACAGTTTTCATTGATATTTTAGAAGTGAACTAATCAATTTTAAAGACAATTAGCTGAATATTCATTTTAAATATCAACATTAATATAATATTCACATTAATATTTTAAATATTTAATATTAACATTTTTTAATATAAATTTTAAAGACAATTAGCTGAATATCCATCCTAAGGACAAAAACTGTAATGAAATTCTCTTGCCTTTAAGATGTGCATGATGAATGTTGTGGGGGGGGGGGAAAGAAAAGTTTTGGTTGTCTTAGAAGCATGGAAAAATATATGGAAGAGTAGAAAATAAAAATCGAAGTGATGAATATTGTGTTCTTAATCTTATTCATTTTCCTTATATTTCGGGGGGGGGGGGGGGTACCTACTCCTTTGACAAAGGTTTATTTTAGATTGACTCTTTATTTCATTTTTATACTTTCCTACATTTAAAAGCAAGGAAACATCTCTAGAAAAATAGAAAATCAAATAAAAAAAGTCTAAAATAAACCTTGAACTATAAAGAAAATAAATAAGATTAATAATACAATATTCAGCACTTCGATTTTTATCATTTTCTAATCTTCCATGTTTTTCCGCAACATTCATCATATACCTACAAAGAAGCATACATGTACTCAATTACTCTCTCACACACAAAGATTTTATACATATATATTATAAGTAAGTAAAGTTGACGGGATGGCCTAAAGTAGATATCAGCCAGACAGCGAGGAAGTCTATCCCCTTTTCAGTAGCGCTAGACCAAAGATTGTTTTTGCATCTGAGGTGGAGCGCCACACCTACTATCAGCTCCTTACTTTCCCTGTGCTACTCATACACTGAGTGGGCAAGGGCCAGTATCGAACCCAGAACCTTGTGGTTCCTAGTCGAACGCTCTACCGACTGAGCTAAACTGGCCCTACATACACAACATTTTTTCATTTCTAGTAATTGCTAGAATCTATTCTGGAAATTTTAGAGAAAGAAATAAAATCTATAGAAATTATGTACAGTGAATGGCCAGAAATTGAATTCCCTCTTGATAAGTTTAAACACAAAAGTTCTAGTCTCATTAACTTACAGTTAAATGAACAACTGGCAGAGTTAACAAGTTATTAACTAACAAACATAACATTAAAATTATCCGTAAAAAATTTCTTATACATTAAGTTAATAGTACCACAATTAAAATCCTTTTAAAAATACTTATGTAAATTACACTACTGAAAAATACTGTTAGATATACACATTTGAATGTTAATACATATAGAAGTTACCATTACATAAAAAACAAAAAAACGAGTTTTATTCTAGATAGGAACAGATTTACATAAATGTATAATAGAAGATTAAATTAACCCATTTTAAGATAAGATAGTCACAAAAAAAAACTGATAGTGAATAGTTTTTCACACCAACTGCACATTTTTATGTAGTCTGGGTATTCATTTCTTTTTTTTCCTTAGGCAAAAGATATTTAATAGTTTAAACAGATCAAACCACAATGTTTTACTCCCAGTTACATTAGAACCCCCCCTAAGTCCAGGATTAAAGTGTTGTTGGGAGACAAATCAGAATTGTCTCTTTTCACATGGGGAGGGGGGGGGGCATTCCCATGACCGTTTTTTGGTCACATGACAAGACGAACATGCCGTTGGAAGAAATAGATGCAGTGGTTTTGCTTCCTGCAGCAGCTATGCACATGATGGCTGTTTTTGTTCCCAGACCTCTTGAAAATATAGTAACTGGTTTCCACCTCTTTGTTATTAACCTTTCTTCATATTCCGTGGAACACATTGTGACTCTTTTGTGGTTTGGGATGGGAACTGTTTCCTTTTTGTATGTTGTATAATTAAATGTTATATTATAGTAATTGACTTGTCTTTTTCTTTACCGAAAATTCTGTGTTAGGTTATCCAAAAGATGGTAACCTAATGCATTATAAGGATACAGGTGTAGCTACAAATTCACATCACGTGAATTCTCAGTGTCTTTATCCAGTCTTCATTTCCATATGGCATTCAGAATCTATGAACAGCTGGTTGGTGTTGGTTTTTGCTGGTCAGCCAACACTAGAATGTCCATGTGTAGGTGGACACAGGAGAATATCACTTATGAATTTGCCCTTGCTTCTCCAGCAGTGTCCACCAGGTCGTGTTCATCTGACTTGGAGAGTGTGTGTGATAGGAAGCAGGTGTCTGTATAGCCACTTTTTTTTTTTTTTTTTTTTTTTTTTTTTTAGGAGGGAGGGGCTGTTTCCAGGATTAGTTAACAGCATGCAGCATCCTTGCATAGTTCCAATCAAACCTTTTCTCATACTTATACTCTTCATTTGTCATTTTTTAAGCCTTATTAGACACTTATCAGGACAATGCAACCATGAAAAACTTTTGCACCCCTGAAAAGTTTTTCACAGTCACATTGTCCTGATAAGTGGCAAATACGCCGCTTTGAAACCTATGGTAACAATCGCCTTTTAATTGTATTGTACACTATAATACATATATATAACATGATAGGTTATAATAACATTCTATGCAGTTTTTGCTTGTTATTAGATACTGATAAGCAGACTTCAAAATATTGACACCCATCAAATTCTAATTAGTGCAAAAAAGATCTATCTTCTGTTCTTACTATGTTATTTAAAACGAGTCAAAATTTCTCATCCTCATGCTACACACAAAAGTCTAAAGGTTTAAGATATATTATATTAAATTATACATGTTTTTGTAATTGATTAATAAAATTTGACGTTAAGCATTGATTTTTTTTTGTTTTATCAAGTGGAGGCTGATATCAACTAGATACAGAAATATGGAAAGTATCTTGTATAATCTCTTACAAGTGGAAAGACCTTTAATCTTGAGGTTTATTAGATAATATAGATCAATATTTCTGGAACTACAGAAATTTTCAATTTACAACTTTTCAGCCCCCCACCTCCACACACACACTTTGGTCATTTTTTTTCTTCTCTCTCTCTCAATACAATGTCATTTCCTGAATGAATTGTGTCTAATGGTGAAGTTTCAATTCTGGGATTGTAGAGTTACCCTTTATCGGTATTACAAGCAGGGCCACCCTGACCCGGAGTGGGAGTACCTGTTAGGGTCCCATTTATGGGTTAAAAATGAGTATTAGAAATGTTATATATAATAATAAAAAAAAAATGAATAAAACAAAATTTCTTCAGCATAAAATAACCCAACATGGGTTGACATGCCGTAAAAACTAACCAACCTGAATGTATCCGACTATTTTGATACTGAACAGGCATAAACAGTATTGCAGGATCATTCACTTAAGAGAGTGGGAGAAAAAATATATATTTGTTTCATAAACGAGAGTCCATTGGAAACTATTCTTCCCCAGCTGTGGCTAAAATAAAATAGTAAGGCAGACCGGACTCTAAAACTGATCCCCAAGTTTCTAAGACTAAATCTACCCTCTGTTGTTCAAGCACATGATTTCTGCACCAGTAAACCAGTGCTACAATGTGTGTGTGTGTGGAGGGGGGTGTAAAAGTAACAATTGGTAAACTGGGCTGAAATGGTTAACCTTGATATGGCAACTGGTCAAGAAAGAAAATTGAATTTTAAATGAATGGTATACCACATAAAAATTTTTTTTTTTTTTAAATCTTGTGGTACATTTTATTCACATGAAAGGGGTTGGGTAAATGCATACACAGTAGTCCAGTCTTTGAGGGCCAAACCTTGAAGCAACACCTGTCTTCATTTTCTAAATAGGGGGAGGAGGTTTATTACTTGATACCTCTCCATTGAGACAATTTTTTTGAGCTTGCTAAGTTAAGCTTGTGTCACCTCTAACCACAGGGAAGTGGGGAGATTACTGATTAGCAATAGTTGGTTGGCTAGATTTTATGACATGTCAACCATTGTTGGGTTATTTAATACTGAATTTTTTTTTAAAAGTTTTATTCATTCATGATGGGTATTCTAAATTTAAAAAAAAAAAAAAATAAAATTTTTTTTAACTCATTTTATCTATATAACCTATACGCAGGACCCTAACAGGTACTACCACAAATTGCAATATTTCCACATCCACTAAACAGGTGTAAGAGAAACAAAAAGATTTTTGGTTTAAAATATTTTGTTTTCTCAGGCCAGTCTCTAATGCAATATGTCATCATTACCCACAATTAGACCCCTGATCAATATAACAGCCACCCTTGTTTTATTATAGTTGTCCATCCAACCCCTTGTTGATACCCTGGGGCTTGACTGAGCTAAGAATATATTGCACTTGCTCCAAAGCAACTATTTGGTTACAATTAGTGAATGATTAAGCACAGGTCTCATTGACAATCTGTAAAGACAGAACTTTTTTCCAATGAAATAAAGGATGAAAGTTTTTTTTTTTTTTTTTTTAGTTTTTAGCAATGGCACTGACCCAATGAGTCTCTTTCCACAACTTTTTGATATAGAAGAGGTTCAAGTAGCGAGCCAAATTGATTCTAGCTTATTTTAAAGATTAGGTTTATATAATATCAGTTAACAGCATAGAGAAAGGTTTCATTGAGCTTTTCAATTAGAGAAGGGTTGGTTGGGTTTTACAGCATGTCAACCCATTAGGTCATTTTATGCAGAAAATGTTTTGTTCCATTAATTCCGCGGTAGAAACTCAATTTTTTTAAGAATTCATTTTGTTCTATTCAACCCATAGATGGGATCCTAACAGGTACTACCACTCCGGGTCAGACTGAACCTGGAAGTAATGGTGATAAAGGAGCTCCAGAACTGGAACCTCACCATCAGATAGAGTTTAATGTCATATACAGGACAATAAGAACCTCAGCCACCATCTTCTAGCACATTTATGATAAAAAGGGTTGGGGCTTGCCATAAGGACAATAGGGTTGGGACAATCATATAGTGCTAGGGCTTGATGTGACCAACCGATTGATTGGAGGGGGTCTCTCCGACCACCCATCTAGCCTAAGGACCAAACGAGCGAGCGTTGCATGTCATGACTGGACCAGGGTTTCTATCCTTAACCATCATGGGTCACCACCTATGGCTAACAGGTGGCACCATTGGAAGGGGGTGGGGGTCCTGCAGAAGTATAGTTTGTGTATTTAAAACTTGAACTGACAGGATGGAGGTTATAGATTGTTAAAGCCTTGAATGGGCATCTATACCAGAGGAGGAATTTGTTTTCTTTATCTAATCTCTCCATCTAGGATGTGAGGAAGATCACATTTAAATATAATTAATAATAAAAGATAAATTAAAAATAAAAAAAAATTTTCTTTAAAAGTCCAGCTTAGTTCAGTCAGTTGAGTATCGAGGAATGCATGGTTCAAAGGTTCGATACCTAATGTTGCAAAACTCAGCGCATGAGTAGTACAGCTTGGTAATCTGATGTGTGCATCAAAACAGCATCTGGAGGCTGATGCTAAGTGTGTTGCTCTACCCAAGTAAAAAAAAAATAATATCAAATCAGTGCGACAGTTATTAGACGAGGTTAAAAGGCATGTGACTAACAGTCACAAGAAAATTTTGCTTAGTCAAAAACCTATCAGTAATGTTTGCGAATTTTACAGCATTGCAAACCCTTGTGGTTAGTTTCATGCCCTAAAGACATTTGTTGTTTAATTCATTCTTGATAGGTATTAAAGTTTTTCTAAACCCAGGACAAAAAAAAAAAAAAAAAAAAAAATTTACACTTACTATTTAAACTATAGATGGGACCCTAAATAGGCACAATCCAGGCAAGAGTGCCCGACCTAGGAGTAATGATGAAAGGAGTATCCACATTCCCCAGAGCTTCAGAATTGGAACTTCACCACTAGATGCAGTTAACACCATACCCAGTACATAAACCCTCAGCCAACACCTTCTAGAACATATGAAAAGGTGCGATGCCAAAAGGGCAATAGGGTTGCGACTATCATACAGGTGCTAGGGTTTTACATGACCAGCGCAATAGATCAGTGAAGGGCCTTTCTACCCACCATGTCTAAACCTAAGTAAAGCGCCAATTGTAGTGTTGCATGTCAGACTGCCTCAGCCACCCAGGTTCCCTCCTTAAAACATAAAATACTCTCACCACCCACAGCCAACAGCTCGGCCCCATTCGGGGGCTGCTGCCGATGCGAGGTCTTACCCCTCTGAAGCAGGTTGCCAGAATCGGTTATTCTGGAGCCCCAGCCGACTACTTGTGCGGTTAATTAATGCCAAAGCTTAATTAATGTGTCAATCAATGATGTTTGTGCATTTACCCAAACCCCTTCTGCTATGCCGGCAGGACTGTGACACAAAAGTCAATCAAGCTAGAATACAGCGTTTGATTAAGTTTTCTCTTCTCCTAGCACGGATACCTTACCAGACTAAGGAAACCACATTGTCCATCTTCCGTACTGTATATGTTCGGGAAGGGACTATATTTAGTTGACAGATAGCAGAGTGTACCAACTCGCAGCAACGGTAAGTAATAGATACGTGCGCTGCAACATCGCTAGGCCATTGTTACCTCGACATTCTCTGCATTTATGGCCTTTGACACCAGCCAATCATTACTCATTGAGCCGGGACCTAAGTATATGCATATTCATTACATCACTGCGTATAATAAAGGCAAGAGACGTTGAAGTAAACTAGAAGTTCAACTCGAATAAAACATGACCCATAGAAACAAGCTTAAGAAAAGATAAGTAATGGACTGTTCTTAGTGTCGAAGATACACTAAGCTGTTTCCTCATGCCATCATTCCCAGTGATACCAAAACTTCTAGTTACTTCAACCATAAACCGTCTAAGTAAATGAAAATAATGAAAGCCCAACAATATGTAGGGCGTGACAAACTTTCGGACCAACCTGATAAATTCATTTGTACGGGCTGGTCCGAAAGTTTTGTCACTCCTACACATCCCTTTAAGGTAAAATAATTACATAATACAAACCGCAAAATTCTAGGAGAGAGCAGAGCAGCGACAGAGAGAGACAGCAGAGAGCAGAGACAGACAGAGGAGAGACACGAAGACCAGCACAGAGAGAGACAGATAGACAGAGAGAACAGAGCAGACAGAGAGGAGGACAGACAGACAGACAGAGACGCAGACAGACAGACAGACAACAGAGAGAGAGAGAGAGACAGACAGACAGAGAGAGAGAGAGAGACAGACAGACAGACAGACAGAGAGACAGACAGACAGACAACAGAGAAGAGAGACAGACAGACAGACAGAGAGGAGAGACAGACAGACAGAGAGCAAAAACCACCACCATAACCTATGTGTGTGCGAGTCACTAGTACTATGTAGTGCCTTCTTTTTTTTAAAGAAAAAAAAGGAGGAGGAGTAGGAGGTAGTGACCCTTTCATGACACTGGACACAAGGGACTGAGCAATTTGTCATGGCAAACATTAAACTAACCCACAATAGAGAGGGTAGTAAAGTATCAACTTGTCCTCCAATTAGAAATTTAAGTTTATGGGCGTGACCACCTAGAAACGAGGTTGCAGTCACGATTACATGACTAAACTAAAAACCACACCATTCAATACCCTCCCCTACCACACACACCCTTTTTCAATTCAGGTGTTTACAGAAAATTAATAAAGCAGAACTACACCTACAGGCACAAAGTGTCCATTACCTTTTAAAAAGGATGGAGTTGGTGTATTCAGCTCGTCAAGGTTAATAACTGTTAATATTTACCTAAGGTAGCCCCCCCCCCCCCCCGTTTTAATTGGAGGAATGTATTGACTAACCCCTCAGCACGAGCAGGATCTGATATAAGGTCAATTTTTTTTTTTTTTTTTTTTTTTTACAGGTTTGAATTCAGTTTTCCTTCTACTAAAGCAGTTACCATACTAAGGATAAAGAGCCCAGTCTACTAGGCATACCTTTTCCAATAGTATCAGTGTTATGTGAAATGCAAACAACCTTGTCCAGAATTTGAACTGGGTCATCATGTCTTTTGCCTATATTCACCCAACCCTTCTGCACGAGCAGGATGTGACATCAATTTTACAGGTTTTGAATTTAGTTTTGCTTCTAGACTGTTGCCATACCATGGTGTTAAAAAGCCCAGTCTACCCTACTATTTACTCATAGCAAGAGTATCAGCATTGTGAAATGCAAACAGCCTTGTCCAGGATATGACACAAGGCCAATTTTTTTAAACAGAGTTTAACAGGTTTGAATTAAGGGTTTTCTAGACTTGGCTGCAAGGTTAAAGACCTCGGTCTACCCATTTCTCAGATATACTAGTGCTATGTGAAATGCAAACAGCCTAGTTAAGGATTTGAATGGTTCACCGTGTCTATTTCCTACGACGATAACCATTACACAACAAGCACATCAGGATTTGTTTACAGGTTATGTAAATATGTATATTTACCCAACCCCTCTGAAATGTTAAATAGCTTCTGGTGAAGTATGTTACATGTCATGGTTCCTCACATTGCTTTTTCAATAAGGGTATCCAAGATTTTAACTTGAGTCTAGCCCCACTGAGATGTGATACGTTGAGACATGGGTATGTGGATGACACATATGCACACACCAACCCCTCAGCATAAGTAGGATGTGACACAAGGTCAATTAACCAAGGTTAAATAGCCCAGTCTATACTATTTACCCATAGCTAGAGGAGAATAGTTGGATGTATGCCTTTCTTAAGGGTATTAGCACTATGTAAAAGGCAAACAGCTTTATCCAAGATTTGAACTCAGGTCACCAAGTCCATTTCCAATTACCCCCCCCACACACACACACACAAATTGTAATAAAGCCTTAACTTTAGAAAGGGTAACTTTCAGGGCACTTTGCTTTAACTGCTTTTATCTTTCATTTTTGGCAGTTCCTATTTGATAAAGTAAATGGCAACGAAATGTTTAAAATTCATAAATGAATAAACCAAAGGTTGGACCTTGGTTCACCTGGGGTCAAGGGCAGTGAAGAGGACTTCTATATTTTTGCAACACCACACTCTAGAAATGCATGTGATAAAGAAAAAAAAACAAAAAACTATACATCTGTATATGGAATGAGTGGACAGATTTTGGCCTCAAGTCATTGTCAGTCTGTCCTGAATATTTAGCAACTTGTCCAATATATTGTAAATATTTGCTCAACAAAGACGTGTGTTAGTACAAAATAACTGAAAAAGGGAGCTAAAAATTTTAGCTGTTTCTATGGCTAATTCTAACTAGATTTTTCTCCACCTGGTAGCTTAAAAACAAAAAAAACTCTTCGGTTCTTATTTCTATGACAATGAAAGTGTTTTTGAGGTGTTGTTCCCAGTGTGTGTGTGTGTGTGTATATATATAATATATATATATATATATATAATATATATATATATGTGTGTATGTGTGTATGTGTGTGTGTGTGTGTGTGTTGTGTTATCTTTTCCACTGAAACAGGCATGGCATTGCGCCATTTTCAAATACTTAAAATATAATTTTCCGTCTTAATTTGTGTGCTTTTTGTCGCACAGAAAATAATTTATTCACAAGGAAATGGTTTTCCTGCATGATGACCAAGCGTTGAAACTAGTGCCAAGAAGAAATTTAAAAAAAATAACCTCGTCAAAAAACATGAAATACAAATTAATAATCTTCATTAAGAAAATTTAAGTAAATAAAATTTGTGCTATAGTTAACGATATTGAAATTTCAGTGACCCCCCCCCCCCAAAAAAAAAACCCCACTAACTGCATTACTCTCAATTGTATACAAGAAAAAACTAATCAAGTTACAAACAAGTCTCCAGCCATCGAAACCTATTTGACAAAACAGCCTATAGGCTAAAATAGATAAGGCACAAGCCTCACTGGGCTCCATTAATTGCCACCTTGTGTCAAACTAGTGCAAAGACATGCGTGCAATTATAGTAATCTAAACTTAGCAGTCCATTGTTATAGCAGTTAGATTCAGACTTGAGTTTCTTCTAATTATCTATCTCTCTATATCTAATTATATATCTATAACCTATATTATTAGCACATTTTTCAAATTTATAATTTAAACTTGTATTAATTAGTTTCTTATTGACGTTTATCTTATTAATAATTCAGACTTATCTCTCTATAAGTTATATCATATCTATCTCTATCCCTAGCTATCGGGTAAATAGTTATATCTCTTTTTAATCTTTGTCTGCGTATGGTAGGTACCACCAAGTACCTCCCTAACTAACACAGATTAAATGGCCAGAAAAATTAATATCTTGAAATTTTTTTTTTGCATTTGGAAAAGAAACATATATATCTAATATTATACTATAATGTTTAAATTTAAATTTCAGCCTTACGGAAATAATGAAAAATTATGATAGATATATATATACTATAGTTTCATTCACTATCCAATCAACTGAAATTTAACGTAGCTAAAAACAAGTTACGCATAAGAGGCATTTTTTAAAAAAAATTCTAATTGAAAAATCAATTAATAGTCCGATTTCACCGAAAATTTCCATAACTATTACCTTGGATTTAATTACCCTTTCGCATGTATTACGGACTAGGTTTAGTTAATTTTTTTTTAAGCATAACCGATTAATTCCCATATCGCAAATGCATCTTTGAATTGACTTCGTTTTGAACAACAATGTATATCTTATATTTTAACGAGATTTTGATAAACAAAAGTTTCGGAAATATTTATCCGTTTTATTCAATATCTCTATATATCTTATCATCGTGGTATTCTTTTAGTTTTATATCTCTTATTGTATTATCATATCTCTCTATATATCGAAAGTTCAAATCTCTATCGATGTAGTATGAGATATAGATAGTAATAGAGATGAATAAAAAAAAAAAAAAAAAAGATATATATAATATCTCTATATCATATCTATCTTGGCACTATTCTTATTATCTATTATATTTCATATTATACCTATATTATATCTATTTCAGAGGGGTTTATATATCTATCTATATTTTACATGATGTATCTCTATCTCTATATCTCTTCGGAAATTTTTACCTCTCTCTCTTATATTAACAATGTATATCTCTATTATATATTATATATGATCTTATATTATCTCAAACAGGTTGCCCTATATTGTTCTCTACCCTCTGCAGAGGCTGCCAGTCTATTCTATATATCTTCCCTATACTGACAGGATTCTTTACCAGCACGTTTAATATATTTATTATCTATATTATCTTTCTTTTTTTCTCTTGTCATATAGTTACATATATATATATCTCTTAACCTTTATATATTCTATATTAAATATACATTTGTATATATATTATATATCTTATTTTCTCTCTCTCTCCCCATCCTCTTGCCGATTTTAAAAAGTTATCGGGAAAAAAAAATTATTAAACTATATATCTCTATTATCTATTATCTCAAAACATCACGGACGCGAACAAGTATTATCTCGTCTGCTCCTTATCTAAAACTATATCTATCTATCATATATATTGTGCATGTCACATTCAATATATATCAGAGATTACAAGTAATGCGTTTGTTTACGTGATGAAAAACGAGCTTGCTAATATTAAATTATATTATATCTCTACTATTATATATAGAATATATCTTCTCTAAAATAAATAAATAAATTATATATAATATATATATATATAATATATATCTATCTATTTTTAACCAACACGATGAAGAAGCTCCAATCTATCTAATATATATTTTATAGCGTCTTGTTGCAAGTTCGTCCTACTAAAAAGGTTAAGATAACATCCATAAAATCAGTTCGATTGAACTTTCAATCACTACTTTTCTTCTACAAGCTTCGGCATTAAATAACTCACGTAAGATTGATATGCCGCTTAAATAGAGAAACCAAAACCAGAAACACCTTTCAAACAATTTCAATTTCTAAATGAATGATTTTTTTAAAATCAGGTATTCGTTTTCACCCATTAATGCAACAGATTACTAAAAATACTAAAGAACAGTTGTAAATTTTGAGCGATTTTCTAATTTACTTTGACAAAACCCTGCTGTTTAAATGCTAGCCGAAAGCGTCGTTTTTTCTTTTTTGTTTTTTTTGTTTTTTTTTTAATTTAAATACCACTCCCGGCATTTCTTTTTTTTAAAAAAGCCAGTCAATTATTTTAAAACAAGCTTGAATATCGACACAGCATCTGCAAACATGCCCAAACTTATTGTAAAAACAAAATTGCTTTAAGAATTCAGATGATAAAACAAATTAATTCCCCCGAAGAACCCAGGTCAAAAGAGGCATACGATCGCTGCGCCCCTCGTTACTAATTGCAAGGAAGCATTTATACTTAAAACAAGGAAAAAAAAAATCGGAGACATATCCTTAAAGATAACCGTTGTTATACTAAGCTTAGCTTTGTAGAAGGCCAGGAGTTACGGTACACCAATTGGAAAGGACCTACAACAACGCGTCGCTAAGTCGCTCACTCACAGCAACGTTCGTCTAATGATTGATTTTAGAGGCACTGTCCAGACACATCATAGCCGTTATTTTTATGCCTAGAGGTTAGGGAATCGCATTCACGTACGACTTACAATTGCAGATATACATCCAAGTATTCTATTTTTTATCCTATTAAATAGGCTATTAATACAAATTATCCAGTGCTTTAGTTTAAAATATTCCTATTTTTAGCATTGGCACATAACACGGTACTACTACGAAGTCACAGCTGACCTAGCGAGGAAAAGTAATGAAAGTGACAGATACAGTCTCTAGAACTGGAGTTTCACCATCACATTTCAGTTTAGTGTCATACCTAAAGGACATCCCCCTCATGCGGCGGCGTTACCTTACCCTGCCAGAGATACCATAAAGCATATTCTAAGCTACTAGTGACGAGTGCTGTGATAAGTTTAAAATATTACAAAAAGTTGTTAACCAAGCCAAGTTACAATTGCTAAAATGTAAAAAAAAAAAAAAAAAAACTTGAGTTTTATGCATTCCAGTAGGTTAAGACATTTTACCCAACCTGTTCGCCATAAGTGGTGATGGGCGTCAAGCAAGGATCGAACTTCAATTTCAGTAGTTAGGGAAACCTAACTAAACCCCTCCGCACGAGTAGCGACAACACAATGGCCAATTTCTGTAAGCGGAGCTTTACACAAGTTGAATCAGAGTTTCCTCTCCAAAGACTCGTGCATCTCTCTCCC